>PVLD010000160.1:174864-362037 GCA_004027595.1 Dinomys branickii | reverse complement strand
AAAAAAAAAAAAATGACACTATCACACATTATTCTCAAATGGCATACATTAGTCTTTATTTGTAATTTTTCTTCCCACATTTTATAGAGTGCATGCCTGCCTACTATTTGAAAATCTAAAATGCATTTTTATCTTTTTCTTTTCTTTGCCTTTTGTTGTGTTCCTTCATTCTATGTAGTCCTTACTTTTGACCTTTATCCAAGCCCCAATTTTTTTGTTTGTTTGTTTTTGTTTTTGGTACCAGGAATCCAACTCCAGACTTGCCAGGCAGGCATTGTGCCACTGAGCTAACCCAATTTGTTTTGAATAAGATTATTCATTCTTATATTTGATTTGAACCTTCATTTTTTTCTTCTTTTAAATTGAATTTCCATCTTTTAAATTGTATCTATACATTTTTCATTATAACTTAATCATACAAAAATTAATTAGTATAATAGTTCTTTATTTATTTTTGTCTTTTTGAGACAGGATCTTGCTATGCAGTTCAGGCTGGCCTTGAGCTCACTTTGTACCTGAGGGTGGCCTCAAACTCACAATAATCCTCCTGCCTCAGCCTCCCAAGTGCTGTAATTACAGGCGTGCATTACCAAACCCAGCAGTAAAGTGGTTCTTAAAAGGCATTTTATTTTAAATTCATTTGGTTTAAATGCAAGCATTTTATTGCTGTGTCCAAGGTTGCTACTCAATAATAATGAAGACTCATGTTTTTATCAACTGTGAATCAGAACGTAAATGAAGGCACCTACATAAAAATATCCTGAAAATTAAAAGTATGCTCATCATAGCCACCGACTATTTTAGAGTAAAACAAAAAAATCCTGAATGCTTGGTTCAAATAATTTCATTTTTTTTAACACTAGATTCCCTCATTTATAAAATGCTGGAGTAAATATACAGTACCTAACTTGGTTAATTTTCAGTAATAAAAGTGAGACTATATTGACATAACTACAGCATTGAAAACCAAAGTTATGGAAATCTTGACTTGAGTTTAATTTCAATAGAAACCAATATTTTGTGCTTATATCTGAAGATCAAGACTCTTTGGTGAAGCTCCACTTTCCTGGTTCACAGACTGGTCCTTCTAGTTGCGGCCTCACAAGGAGGCAGGGGGAAGCTACATTTCTGAGACCCCTTTTCTGAGGATAGTGTTATGGCTTGTACCTAGATGTTCCCCCAAAGGCTCATGGGCTAATAGGTGGGGCTTTTCAGAGGTGGTTGGATCTAGGGTGTGTCACCCCGGGATTAAGGAGCATAAAAGGAGGGTTGCTTTTGCTGCTTACTGCTTTCTGGCTGTTTTGCCATGGATTATTTCTCCTCAGTGGTGGCCCTCTGCTGTGCCACCCTGCCTTCGAGCCAGTCAGCTACAAACTGAAACTTCTACAAAACTGTGAGGTAGAATAAACCTTTCTTCCTTTAACTTGTGGGTGTTGGGTATTTTTGTCTCAGCAACTGGAAAAGTAATTTAAACAGGTACCAGACACAAATTCCAAATTCCAGCTTTCAGAATCAACTCAGACAAAAGTTTATGACTACAGTCTTTCTAGGATCAAAGAGAATTGTGTGTAATACTGTTACTCTGGAACTAAAAATGGTAGTCTATAAGCAATACCATACAACTGCAGGACTTTATTGCAGGTAAGAATATAAATTTGTATGCCAGTTTAATTATCTACAGGGAATTGGTAGCCAGTGAAATAACTGTTATAGTGTTCTTGTCATCACATTCGTAAGTCAGTATTTCTGCTTTTGCAAAGTCAGTGCAACTGTTCAATGTATGGCAGAGCCAGAAAGCAAGTAGAAGAGCACTGGAAAGACTTCCATCAGATATACTCCAAGATCATTAGAGAATTCAATTTTTATGGATTTTTTTTCTAGAGGAAAATTAAAGCTAATTGTCTAGTTACTGTTCCATGATAATATGCGCTAGACTGTAAGCACAGGCAGATATTAATGAAGAATTTTATCTATGTAATACTTAACATATAGATACTATTATCCCTGTAGATCCATATTTAACTCCAGTAATACCTGCACAGCGTAAATATTAGGCTTGCGTACCCCTCGTTCTTACCAGGCAAAGGCTTTAATTGTGCCTTCACTGGCTCCTTTATCATACTTTCACCAACAGCATCTGCCAAGTGTTCTTTGTCACTATCTATAGAATTAAAAAAAGATTTCCAAAATTGATCAGAGGAGAAAAAGAAGGTCACTACAAAGTGGTTAAAAAAACCAATTCAACAAGAAGAGATAAAAGTTGTAAATATACATGCACAGACGCTGGTGAATCGAATTAATAAAACAAATTCTACCAGACATAAAAGGTCAGATGAAAATCAACACAATGAATAGATAAATATATAGTTTCTTTTACTCTGCCCTAAAGAAGGATAAACTTGAGACATTTCTAGGTAAATGGGTGAACCTTGAGACCATACTCTTAAGTGAAACAAATTTGGCACACGTTTAAATATTGCATTGTTTCTCTGGTGTTGTAGGGAACCTCTTTTGTCTCTCGTTGTACCCCAGAGACAAGCAGCAGTGGGTATGAGGAAAATAGGGACAAGAGATGACTTGGGTCAGGTGGAGTCACCTCTTACCTGATAGGCAAGAGGACTGACTTCAACAGTAGAAGTGTTTATTTTATACTCTTGCAGAGTTAGTAGCAGCAGAGGTAATGTTGGTTAATGACTAATGACTGTAATTGTCCAGGCAGAATGCTTTTTTCAATACTGAGGTATCTTGAGTGCTTGTGGCACTGTAGTTCTGTCCTGCCCTCACACATATGATCAATATCCAGCTCTAAAGGCTCCCAACAGGTATGAGAAACAAAAAGTCCAAATAAGGATCAAATATGCAATAGATACTATCAAATAGGAATTGTGCATGTTATTGTTATTGTTGCTGTTTCCATTTTTTACTTACATTGTCAATTTCATTGACTGATACTGGGTTATTTGGAATTTGTATATCTTCCTCATTCAACTTTGGTAATTCATACACATCTAGGAATATGTCCATTTCTTCTGGGTTTTCCATCTTACTAGAATACGGATTCTTGAAATAGGTATTGATGATCTGGATTTCTGTAGGATCTGTTGTAATTTCACCCTTCTTATTCTAATTGCATGGATTTGAGCCTTTTCTTTCTTTTTTGTGTTAAGGTTGGCTAAGGGTTTGTCAACTTTATTTAATCTTTCAAAGAACCAACTCTGATTCATTGATTCTTTCTATTATTTTTTGTCTCATTGTATTAATTTCTGCCCTGATCTTTATAATTTTCTCCTTCAAATGAGCTTTGGGCTTGACTTGATTTTCTTTTACTAGAAGTGTGAGGTTCAACATTAGGTATTTATTTGAGCTTGCTCTGTTTTTTGGATGTGAGAATTCACTGTTTATAAATTTCCCTCATAGGATTGCTTTCACTGGGTCTCATTAGCTATGGTATGTTGTATTGGTGATATCATTTAGTTATAGCAACCATCTAATTCCTTTTTTTTTTTTTTTTTTTTTTTTGCGGTACTGGGGATCGAACTCAGGACCCTGCGCTTGCTAGGCAGGCGCTTATTCCACTGAGCTATATCCCCAGCCCTCTAATTCCTTCTTTAATCTCCTCTGGGACCTACACATTGGATGTTTAAGAGGGTGCTATTTAATTTCCATCTGTTTATGCAGTTTTTGTGGTTTCTTTTGCCATTGGTTTCTAATTTCATTTCACAATGGTTTGATAATATGCATGGAATCACTTCAATTCTTTTATATTTACTTAAGAATATTCCATGAGCTAGTCTGTGCTCTACTTTATCTTGCGTACACCTGAGAAGAGTGAGTATTCTGATGGTATGGCTGGAACATAGTAGATAGCTACAAAGAGCATTTGTTCAAATATTTGGTTCAGTTCTGATATTTCTTTATTTTTTGTCCAGTTGATCTATTTGTGATAGTGGAATATTAAGGTTCCCCAATTACAGTTGTATTAGTACTTATTTGATTTTTATTTTATTTATTTTTGGTACTGGGAATTGAACTCAGGACCTTGTGCTTGCCAGGCAGGTGCTTGTGATGCTGAGCTATATCCCCAGCTCCTTATTTGATTTTTAATGTCTATTAATATTTTATTTTTTATAGTTGGGTGTGCTTATATTTGGTGCATATATATTTATGACTGTTATCTGGTCCTCTTGGATTGTTCTCTTAATACAGTTGTAGTGCCATTATTTCTCTCTTTTAATTATCTTAGTTTAAAGTCCACTTTGTCTGGAAATGAAATAGCTATCTTTGCTCTTTTCAGGGATCCTGTCACATGAAATATTGATTTTCACTCTTTGACTTTCAGTCTATGAATTTGTTTTTGAGTTAAATGCATTTCTTTTATGTAACATTTCTTTTATGTTGGATCTTGTTTCTTAATCCATTTTGCAAATTTGTTTCTTTTGGTTGGTGAATTAAGTTCCTTTACACTGATGGTTATAACTAACATGTATTGACTTAATCTTGTTACATTATTTTCCTGTGATTGGCTCTCTTTTTTTCTTTTTAATTTCCTGGATCTCTGTTTGAATTGTTTCATGGGTTCCATTTCTTATGTCGGACTATTGTAATTTAGAAATAAACTCCTCTAATTTGTTTATTCTAGATTTACTAACCATGTTCTTCATTATGGTCATCATCTCTGTAGTTCTCTGTGAAACTATTTCTAATTCAAATTTTTCTAGAGCCTCATTCATCTGCTTTGCTACTTCCATTGTCACCACCTCAGAGAGTCTAGATGGGTGGCTTTTGAACTGTTCCATCTTATCGCCTCCTAGATTTGTCCTTGGTCAGCTGCAAGTCTGGGGCTCCATCCTGCCTCTGTGTCTTCTCATTTTCTTTTTTCTTTTGATTTTAATTTCTGTGTTGATTTCTTGAGGTAGGTAGTTTTATTGCTAGTATCAAAATCCCCTAGGAAATGACTACTTCTTTGAGATGTATTCCAGATGTGTCTGGCTATTGGCTTTTGAGTCTCTTGCAAGATTATACTTCTTAAATTTATTGGGGATGAGAAGTTGGTCTAGACCCTGGTTGTTTGGCACTGGCCTATGGTATTTTTTTATGACACTTAAGTCAATCTCACTTTGGTGTATAAGGCAGAAAAACTGATTTGAACAACTTTGTCATCTTAGCTACAGTAGTACAATGAGTAATAACAACAGCATCAAGCAAGCCTGGAAAATGACAAACTGTGTTAATTATTTATATTTTACCTTTAACCATATGAACACGTTTGTAGTTGTATCACAAAATCTAAAACAAATCTAAAAATTGTACACAGTAAATATCTCCCCAATATGATGATTTTACTTACTGGGGAGAAAATTTAAAAGGGGTAAATGGAGAAATAGGTAAAAAGAAGAAAGGAAAGAGATCAGAAGCAAGGTTAGAGGACCAACCAAGGTTATGCAAGCTTTGGGAAACTGGTGAAGGAGATAGGTGTGTAAGAAATAAGGAAGAAACAGACTAAGAACAGAATAAGACAACAGCAAAACTAGAAACAATGTTCACACTCATATAAGAACAAGAACTATCAAGAAAAGGAGGGAAAAAACAAAGAAAGCAAAAAGTGTTCGCTTCAGGGTGTTTCTTCTGTCACTTGTAGACAAAGCCCAGATCCACGTTGATTGATCCCAGTAAACCACCAATAGGTGCATAATCCCAGCAAGCTTATGCCTTCAGCTTCATTGAAGTTCAAGCTGCTTCTGGTTTCTGGCTGTGAGGCTGGAGACTCAAGTTGTTCAGCTCATACCACTAGATGGTTTCAACTTGGCTCCTTGACTTGGGATGTCTCTCATGGCTATGCCTCACCTTGTCATGGGGACCTGCTAGATAGAGCCAACTAGAAGCTGCTCTGAGTTCTTCATTCATTGGCCCCTTTCCAAAATGGTGACTGGTCAATTGCTATTTCCCAGGGAACATCTAAATGGGAATAGATGTTCTCACCAGCCACTGCAGGAGCACTCTCAACAGTGTTCACTGCTCCATTCCAGTGGTGCATTTCTCTGTGGAGGCCTCTGCAGTCATCAGTAGTGACATTTCCTCCGTAGGTTTTAGTAAGTCCTGCCTCATTGTGAACCATGTGTGGCTCAGGAAGAAAAGCACCAATTGCCGCTTCTCTCTTCTGTGTTGAGGTCCCTGTGTTCACTTACCCCGTGGGCTTCAATTCTTACTTCAGATCCTTGCTGGGTCCTGGGGACCAACTTTTTCTTCTCTTCCTCACTTTAATATATTCTAGCATTGGACTCCAAATTTCAAAGAGGGTGTTTATCTACTGCTCACCACTTTACCATCTTCCTGGGGGTCTCTTCTGCTTTAATTGTCTTTAAATCTTGTATTTCTTTGCAAGTGAGATCAGCTTCTTGACGTCTGTATCTTGTTTGATTGTTTTAATCCAACCTGCTCCTTTTTTAGAATTGAGACAATTTATGTTCAGCATTATTAATGAAAAGTATGTCTTTTTATTGATGTTCATCAGATTGTTTTAAATACACTATGTTCATCTTTTCTTCATCTTCCTTTATTTTATAGTTATCTTTGAAGCTTTTCATTTCTCTTTCAATTTTAAAAGGTCACTTTTCTGGGTATAAAAATGTAGCTTTGCAGTAAGTTTCTTTCATGGATTGAGATACTGTTTTAGGCGCTTTAGTCATTTACAGTTTCTGCTGAGAAATCTATTATTCTGATATGTTCATCTTTATATGGGACCTAGCAATTCTCAGCTTTTAATATTATTTGTTCTATACTTTTGTAAATTTAACTATAGGAGGTTATGGACAGGTTCTTTCCTTGGCATGTCTATCTGAGTTTCTATTTGCCTCCTACATCTGGATGTCTATGGCTCTACCAAGATTAGGATATTTTATGCTATTATCTCACTAAATTTGTTTTCAATGTCTTCAGCTTTTTTTGAAAGCTCTCCTCCCTCTACTATATTTATTATTTGGAAGTTGGCTGATTTTGAGGCTTTCAGCTGATTTTCTTTTAATCTGACTTGATTGGCATTTCGTTTTCAATATTTTTTTGGTTCTTTTCCCAAAATCTTTCTCTTTATGGAAGTACTCATTCATACACTGCATTATCTTCCTAATAGGTGTTTGTATTCTTTGGGCTATCACTAAGCCTTTAACAATTATTGTTTTGAATTCTTTGACATTTCGTTCACTTTAATATCTTGGTATCCATTTGTAGAGAATTTTGAATTTCAGGAAGTATACTATTTCCTTGTGTTTATATTTCTTGTGTTTCTAAGTTAATATTTATGAGCATCTGTTGGGATAATATTTCTCTCACTTTTATGTGAGATTCTTCCTAATAAGGAACCTTATATAGGGTTGAGTTTGATTCCAACTTAACTTTGCAGTATAGTTTCTCTGGGGCTTCTTTGGTTGTAATTAGTGGAATCTGATATAACATGAGCCTGAGGGATCTGTTTTCTCTGCAAGTCTTTCATGAATTGAAAGTTGCTGAAGTACTACCTCTGTTATTGCAGAAAGATATGTAGACAGTGCAGATGTAGAGCTCACTATATTTAGTCTGACAGTGGGAAGAAAACCCACTTTGAGGTGTGGATTCCTTCAGGTATTGTTACTGACTTTGTTATTTCACAGTAATTCGGCTAATGTTGCAGGTGTGATAACAGACCGGGACCTTTAATCCTGTTTAGACACTAATACAGCTCCAGTTGTTTCAGCCAGAGAGGCAGCAACTGTGGTCACAGCTCATCTGCGGCACTCATCTCCAGATGTGATCTACTATTTCAGCAGGTGAAATCTGAAAGAGTGTGGGAGCAATGATGCCTACTTCCCTTATAGGTGTGGTGGCTACATGGCTTATATTTTTTTCTCTCTACTGTTGCTATTGTCAGGAGTGAGTTCTTGGAACTCTCTCTTTAGTATTGCTACTTGGGGATGAGTTGTTGGGCGGAGGCTTTAATCTTCCTAGTATTTAAGGTGACATATCCACCAGGGTTCAAGCAGTACTATGGTGTGGCTTGAGCAAGGTGAAATTCGTCTCAGTCTGGAACTGAGACTCAGCAGTGGAGCATCTACTCAATATGCTCAAATTGCCAGGCTTGATCGCTACCCTTCAAGGACAAAAAGAAATAAAGAAAGAAACCAAACCACGATACTATGAGTAATACCATCAACAGCCATAAGGAAAAGAAAATGTAGAATAAAATAAAAAAGTTAAAAAATAAACTAAAAGCAATGAAAGAAATAAAAGGGATAAAGGTAGCAGTATAAAAGTAAAAATGCATTCTACAAGCATCAATACAGAAAACAAATAAAAATAAAAATAGAAAATGACAAGACAAAGAAGTCAAATGCAGCCCCAATTGCCCAGTCCACCCAGGACAAGTCCAGAGCACAAAGAAGTAGAGGAAACCAGAAGCCAACCACTAGAACTCTCTGAAATAATAGCAGCATAAGCAAAAAAACAAATGGAAGAGGCCATAGGAAAAATTTTTTTTTTGGTACCAGGGATTGAACTCCGGACCTTGTGCTTACCAGGCAGGTGCTTGTGCTGCTGAGCTATATCACTGGCCCAGAAAAAAAAATTTATAAAGCAGAAAAATAAATGATAATCAAAATGAAAGACATTAAAGCAGACAGATTTAAAAAGTAGAGAAGTTCAAGAAAATGATGGAAACCACGAAAGTCCAACATAGAAAAGAAATGGAACCAATGAAACAGGTCCAAACAGAAATCTAGGACATTAAAAATTCTACTGAAACTATACTCAACAGATTAAGGTGAGGATAGACTATCAGATCTAGAAGACGTGATTGTGGCTAGTGACCAGGAAAAGAAAGATATCTTAAAAATAGCAAGAGAACATGAAAAATCAACCCAACAGATTCAAGATGAAGCAAAGAACAATGTAAGACTAAGTGGAATAAGTGAGAAAGCCGGAGACACTACGAGATATAAAAAACCTCTTCACACAAATAATGGCAGAAAACTTTCCAAACATGGATAAACAATTCGACATCTACAGATAAATGAAGCACATAGGACTCCAAACAGCTAGACCAAAATAAATCTATACCAAGAATGCCTCTGTTCCCCCCACATAGCAGTCCTGTCTCCAATACACAGAACTCCGAGTTTAACAGTGTGTCCCTGAGCTTAACTGATTCTGGAAGCTGAGAGCTGCTGAGCCAGTACAGTAATATTGCTGCGGGGTCCCAGAGGCCAGAAAGTGTATGAGAACTGGGTTGAGGGAAGCTGCTCACCTCACAGCAGCCAAAAAACAGTGACAACAGGAAGGAGTTGGAGTGACATGAGTCTCCAAAGGCATCCCTCCAGTGACTCACCCTCTTCTAACCAGGCCCTACATCCTGACAGCACAGTCAGCTATGATCTGACCACTGGACCAGTCTGATGATGAATATAGCACCACTGTGACCAGTCACCTTCCAGAAGCTCCACCTCTGAACATATGAGACTTTTGGGGGACAGGCTACATAAAGCATAATACTCTCCAACGTTTCATTTTGTTGTGATTTCAAACTTCACCATCATTTTTAAATGATAGTTTTGCTCAATATGAATCTTGCTTGCATTTTTTTCCTTGCTCTGAACACACCATCCCACTGACTTTTAAATGAGTTATTTTTCTCTTCCTGCTTCCAAGATTTCTTTGTCTTTTTCTTTTAAACATTATTATTGTTAGTTTTGTTTTGTTTTGTTTTGGTACCAGGAATTGAAATCAGGACCTCACACTTAGCAGGCAAGCACTGTGCCATTGAGCTATGTCCTTAGCCCTAGTTTTTGTTTTTTAAGACAGGGTCTTACCATGTAGCTCAAGCTGGCCTTGAACTCACTAGTCCAGGATGGCCTCAAAATGTGGAACTCTTCCTGCCTCAGCCTCCTGAGTGCTGTGGCTACAGGTATGTGCCACCATGCCTGGCTGACATAACTTTTAATATAAGTGTGGCTGTAGCCTTCTTTGTGCTTCTTTTACTTAGACCTTATCGAGTTTCAATGTGTGGATTAACAGACATCAAATATTTTAAAAATTGTTTTAGTTATTACTTCTACAAATATATTTCTGTTCTTTTCTCTTTCTATCATCTTTTTGTACTGAGGTTTTTCTTTTCACATTGAAAATCTATTATTGAGCCATACTAGTGAATTTTCTTTGGTAGTTATGTTCTTTTCAAATCCTGAATTCAGATTTATTTTCTTCTAATGTAATTTGTCTTTGCTGATATTCTATATTTGAACTGAATCATGTCTCCTCATAAATCATATTTTGTAGTTTTAACCTCTGATGTAAATGTATTTGGATATAAGGCCATTAAGGAAATAATTAAGGTCGAATGAAGTCACAGAGGTGGGATTCTTACCAAAAGGGGAAGATGCCAAAAGGGTTCCTTGGAAATTGTGCCTTCTCATTCTCCCTCCCTCTTTCAATTCTCCTTCCTTTGTGTGTGTGTGTGTGTGCGTGTGCGTGTGTGTGTGTGTGTATGTGTGTGTGTGTGTGTGTGTGTGTGCACGCCCTTCATTCCCTTCCCTAAAAAAATGAGGCCACATGAGAAGGCAGCTATGTACAGATGGAATAAGAGGACTCACTACAGACCAACACTGATAGCCCTTTCATCTTGGACTTCTAGCTTTCACAACAATGAAAAAATAAATTTCTGTTATTTAAAGGCACCCAGGATGGCATATGGTCTTCTGGAAAACTGAACAGCTAATACAGACATTTGTTCATATAATCGGGTTAAACATGGTTTCCTTTAATTTTCTGAACATACTTGTAAGACATGCTTTGAAATTTTTGACTCCTAAATCCAATATCTGGACTGTCATAAATATTTTTGTCACCTATGTTTTTTCTGTGAATGGATCATATTTGTTGTTTCTTTGGATGACTCATAACTTTGACAAAAACTGGATATTTTAGGTAATATAGTTAAGCAAATACAGATATTGATGTATTATACCATTTAAGGGTTTGGAGTTTCTTTGTTTAGGATTATGTAACTGTTTTATTAAAGACTCTTTTCCTAAGAGAAAGAGAAGCCACCAATACTGTTCCCCAAGACCTCAGCCTTGAGGATGTACACTGTCACCTTCGGACGAGAGCAGTCTTTCCTTGTCTTTTCCTTCCTTCAACCTTCCCTATTGGAATGGATGAGTTCTAAAACTAATGACATCTATGTTTCACTGATAGTCAATATTAGAATTCTCCTAAGTATAGGGGAGAATTTATAAAGAATTATAGGTCCAGCTCTCAAGAAGGATTCTTTTTAATTTAATTACAGAGAAACTAAATTAACATCATAAGTTCAATGGTAACCCACAACCTGCGGACCAACTTAACCAAATTAACATCAATAGTGAAATTAAAATCCTTGTTTTTACCTGGTTGACTCTTTAATTGTGGCCTGTCCGACCTCTTCCTTATACCTCTTGCAATTGCATCTATCAAGGGTTCTATGTTAGAATCTGTAAAAGTAAAAGAGATTTTAAAATACTTTGAAAAACTCTAACATATATCTCTCTCTGTGTATGTTGGCATTGTGTGTGTGTGTAATAATAACCTAATTATCATGTTGTTATGGAGGCAAAAATTTTTTCAAAGATCTGGTTTACAGAATAATTAACTCTTTGAACTGGAAGCAATTTTAGTAATCATATCTCCTTTTATTGAGGCATAGAGAAGTTTAATTATTGGAACAAAGGCTTGTACCCAGGTAATGATAAAACTGTTACAGAAATCAGTATGTCAGATTTTGTTAATCAGTGCTTTTCTTATAAGATGGCTACCTTTTACACAAACTGAAATCATTTTAGACAATTTATGAGAATATAATTTTCAAGTTTACATTAAAAGCACAATAATGGGCAAACAGTGAGTTTGAATATAATTTTATTCCTGGATCAATTTGTGTTGATCTAAAGGAAACACTAAAATATAATCACTACAACGTTGTTGAACTATTTACCTTAGTAGGTACTATTGCTTCTTTCATGAGTCTTTTAAAAAAATTGTTCTAATTTTTCTAACATAATCACATATAATTCCAGCAAGAAGAATACAGGAGCATAAAAGATAATTTTAGAACAAAAAGTGAGTTCATATTTAATAACTGACCCCAACATAACCTATCCCCAAGCTTCCATTTAATCAAGATCTAGGCTTTATGTATTTTACTTGTAATGAGAGCTAGTCAGTCTCACACTGTCCAAATTTGATTTTCAAAATAGCTTTTGATTGACTGTTTTGTCTTGATGATGCCTGTTATTATCTCTGTATGGGGACTTCTTCAAAGTCTTCTTCATGAGCCTGACAAGGATTAATAAACAGCAATTCCACAAATGTAAATTAACAATAACCGGGACCTTTGGATAAAGTAATTTTAGACCCTACTTTCAGTCTCCCACTTTGCTAATGAGCTTTTGCAAACTTAAAACTGAAAGCTTTAGAACTGTGATCCTTTGTGGCTTCGCTTGTCTGTTGTGAATGATTAAGTGGCTTATTAAGACAATTAAGTTTGGGCCTCTAACTCATCCCAAACTCTTGTGGGGCCTTTGCTCAGTCAAAGTTTCTGCTCAGCTATGGTAATGAGAACTAAGAAGCCATGGTAATTAATTATCATCGAAGATTAGCTCATTGAAAATTGCATCCAACCCCCGAACTTCATCTCCTCATACTAGAATCTGGAAGTGGACTAACTATAAATCATATTTTTCTTCTTACCACAGTCTAAGCGAAATAGATATTTTTGTACAAACAAGCTATATTAAATCTTTAGCTCTGGAACTTTTCAAAAATTGCCTTCAATTCTCTATACGGGGTAGCATAACACAATCAGAGGGGTACTAAATTCATATTTGGAGGTGTATCTATCTGTGCTGTCATTTCTTAGCCAAATTTCAAGGCAGTTTACCTTGCCTAGTTTATTAATTCTCTGAACCTTGATGTCCTGGTCTACAAATTGAAAATAATATTTCTTTTACATACTTCATGTAGTTATTGAAGAGATCAAAAGAGAAGTCATTTAAAATTGCTTGATAAACTCTGAAATAGTAACTCAAAGAGAAAGGCTGCTATTCTAACAGCTTTGCTACATGGAGGCTCTTCACTTTTATTGATTGCTGCACTACACACATACAAAAACATTTTGAGGTGAAAATGAAAACTATTACAGTATTCTGTTATAGCCCAATTCATTCCTATGACATATAATTGATCATTGATCTTATCATCTGGATAGAAAAATTGATTATGGCAAAGGTGTAATATAACACAGAGGTGAGGTCAAGTTCTAAACAATATTTTACTAGCCAGAACAATAAAAGAAGTTTCACTGTACTTTTATGTGGAGAGATTTCAAAGGAAACTGTTACACTGATTTCCAGTAAGAGAGAAGAAAATGTCATATTGACTGAATCTGCCTCTGTCTCTCTCTGTCTGTCTCTGTATGTCTGTCTCTCTCTCTTATGCACACAAACACACACACACACACACACACACACACACACACACACATACACACAATCTCAGAAGTCAAAGAGCTGCATTCATGATCCTAAAATCATGAAGAAAACATTGTGGTCATCAGACACATAAGATTTTTTGTCAATTTTTTCTGGCTTTATTGCTGAGTCTTTTCTCCTTTAGTTGGTGTTTTTCCTTTAGACGTGTTTATTTATTCAGTCAAGTCACACTCTGGCCTTGCCAGTAAATCTCTTTTTTCTAAGGCACTGCATCTCTCTTCTCTGATGTACATCTATTGATTTTATAATTTCATTCTCAGAGAAAAAAATCCCATTACCCCTATTTAAAAAGCACTTAGGAGTACTTATGAGATGACCCCACACACCACTAATGAAAACAATAAAAATCAATCAGACATGAGCTGAGTTATCTGCTGCTCATACATCGAGTTATTAAGCTAGCTCTCAAAAATAAAAGAGGAAAAAATCCACATTTAAAATACTGTCCAAAATCCCATTAAAACAAGACTGACAAAGATCCCAAGGGTTTTTTAATTTGACCTATCTTGACAAATGATTCAACTAGGTATTAAGGCATGTCAAATAGCTTTTCATTTAAGGCATTAATTGTTTAATGTGTAGCCAAAGAAATTAAAGATTAATTTCTTACAGCTTATTAATTCATGTTAAGAGACTGATTTCCATTTATAATTAACTACTATTGCTTTCATTGATATCTGACTGTACATTTATAATACATTACTCTTTTTAATTTTTTTATTTTAAAGAAAATAATACAAAAATAAAAAGAACAAAAGCAGAATACAAACACAAAGCAAGGACATTAGAAATGGTACAAGGTTTCAAACCAAATGTTAGGGATTAACAGTAGTTGTTATACTTCATATTGTCATCTTCAACAAAGTTGCTCAGGTCACCAGATGTGAGAATAGAAGATTGATCAAATCATTAAAGAGAATAAGAAAATAATAATGTAAAAGGACATTAGAGACAATACATAGTGGCACTAGGCAGGTTGTAGGAATTCACAATTGGTTGTTATACTGCAAATTGTTGTCATGTAAGTTGCTCAGATTACCAGATACAAGCAAAACCTTATAAACATTAACTGTTCCCAACAAACCAACAGACACCAACAATACAGCTATACTATATATATATACACATATATATACATATATATATACATATATATATACACACACACACATATATAAATTTACCTTAGTACGTTTTCTTCTTTCCCGCACCCCAGTTGCTCCTTCCTTTGAGCAGTTTCTCTCCCTTTCTTATTATCTATTGTACATGTTGTGTTGTATTTACTCTTTCATGTTCTTAAACCAGAGAGATGATGTGATACTTACACATGTGAGTCTGATTTCTTTCACTTTTAAGTATGATCTCTGGTTCCATCCATTTACCTATAAAAGCCTCAAGAGTATTTTTTATAGCTGAGTAATACTCCATTGTATAGAAATACCACATCTTTTTTAATCCATTCCTCAGTTGATGGGCATTTGGGTTGTTTCCAAGATTTAACGATAAAAAATTGTGTTGCTATAAACATGAGTGCACATGTACTGCTGTAGTATGATGTTTATAATTCTTCTGAAAAAATACTCAGAAGGAGAATAGCTGGGTTAAGTGGGACTTCCAATCCTAGTTTTGTGAGGGATCTCCAGACTGATTTCCACAGTGGTTTCACCAATTGACACTGCCACCAGCAGTGGAGAAGAGTTCCTTTTGCCCCACGGCCCCTCCAACATTTGTCATTGGTTGCTTTCTTAATAATAGCCACTCTTTGTGGGCTGAGATGAAATCTCAGTGTTGTTTTAATTTGCATTTCTTGAATGACTAATGATGTTGAACTTTTTTTGTATATTTATTCGCTATTAGCATTTCCTCACTGGACATTTCCTCCACCTCAGATGCTCGTTTTTGGATTAGGTCTTTGAATTTTGGGGGCCTGATTTTTTAAAAATTCTTTATATGTTCTAGATAGGACTCCTTTGTCTGAGGGGCAGTTGGATAAAACCTTTTCCCAATTCGTGGGTTTTCTTTTTACTCTGTTGGTGGTTTCTTCTGATGTGCAGAAACTTTCCAATAAAATGAAATCCCAGTTGTTGATTCTTTGAAGTATTTCTCGTGCAGTTTGATTTTTGTTTATGAACTCTGCCTACCCTTATGTCTTTGACAGTTTTACCTACTTTCTCTTCCAGTAGATTTAGTGTTTCTGTTTTGATATGTAGATCTTTGATCCATTTTGACTTTAGTGCATGGTGATAGACATGGGTCTAGTATTAGTCTTTGGCAGGTGGAAAGCCAGTTTTTCCAGCACCATTTGTTAAAGAGGCTATGTTTCTTTCAGTGAACATGTTTGTCCTTTTTGTCAAAAATAAGGTGGCTGAGTGTATTTGTATCTGTGTCTGCATCTTCTAACCTGTTCCACTGATCTTCAGGTCTGGTTTTTTTGCCTGTACCATGCTGATTTTATCACAGTAGCTTTGTAGTATAATTTCAAGTCAGGGATTGTGATGCCTCCTACTTTACCTTTGTTTCCCAGGATTGTTTTCGCTATTCTAGGATGAATTTTAGGAATGTTTTCTCTAGATCTTTGAGGTATACTAGTGGAATTTCAATGGGAATTGCATTGAAGCTGTACAACAATTTTGGGAGTGTGGCCATTTTCACAATGTTGGTTCTTCCTATCCATGAGCAAGGAATATCTTTCCATTTTCTGAGATCCTCTTTGATCTCTTTTTTTCAGAGTACTGTAATTTTCACTGTATATATCTTTTACTTCTTTTGTTAGACTGATTCCTAAGTATTTCATTTTTTAGATGCTATCTGAAAGGTGTGATTTTACTGATTTCTCTCTGTGTGCTTGTCATTTGTGTACAAGAGCTGATTTTTGAGTGTTGACTTTGTATGCAGCTACTGAATTTGGTTATTAAATCTATCTTCCTTTTGGTGGAGTTTTTGGGGTCTTCTATGTAGAGTAACATGTAATTAGCAAATAATGATAATTCCACTTCTTCTTTTCTTATCCTGATTCCTATTATTTTTCTCTCTTGTCTAATTGCTCTGGCTAATATTTCCAGAACTATGTTGAATAGAAGTGGTGACAGTGGATATATTTGTCTTGTTCCTGACTTTAAAGGGAAAGCTTCCGTTTTTGACTATTTAGAATGATGTTAGCTGGTGGTTTGTCATAGATGGCTTTTATCAGATTGAGGTAAAGTCCATCTATGCCAATTTGCTATAGGGTTTTTGTCATAAATAAGTGTTGGACTTTATCAAAAGCTTTTTCTGCATCAATTAAGATGATCACGTGATTTTTGTCTTTGGCTCTATTGATGTGATTTATTACATTAATTGGTTTGTGTATAGTGAACCAATCTTGCATTCCTGGGATGAACCCCGCTTGGTCATGGTGTATAATCTTCTTAATGATTTGTTGCATTCTGTTTGCTAGCATTTTATTGAAAATTTTTGCATCTATGTTCATTAGGGAGATTGGCCTGTAGTTCTCTGTCTTGGTTGGGTTCTTCTCTGGTTCTGGTATCAGGATAATACTTGCCTCCAGGAATGAGTTGGGGAGAATTCCTTCATTTTCTATTTCCTTAAAGAGTTTGAGAAGTATTGGTGTTAAATTTTCTCTAAATTTCTTGTAGAACTCATCTGTAAATCTATCAGGACCTGGGCTTTTCTTCATTGGTAAGTTTTTTATTACATTTTCAATTTTGCTTACTGATATAGGGTTATTCAGTATTTTTATATCTTCCTCATATAGCTTTTGTAATTCATATGTATCTAGAAATGTGTCCATATCCCCTGTGTTTTCCATCCTGTGAGAGTAAAGATTTTCAAAGTAGGTACTGATGATCCTCAGAATTTCTATAGGATCTGTAGTGATTTCATCTCTTTCGTGCCTTATTGCACGTATTTTAGTTTTTTCTTTCCTTTGTTTAATAAGGTTGGCTATGGGTTTACCAATTTTATTTATTTTTTCAAAGAATGAACTCTCTGACTCTATCATATTTTACCTTATTTATCACTTTATCATGTCCCCTATGCATCCTAATGTCCCCACTCCCTGCAGAAGGGTAAAATCACTCCACTAAGGATAAAATCCCTGCATACAAGTATATGGCATATGTCTGATTTTGTTACATAACTTTAGAATTTGCTCCTGTGGTTGGAGGTAGCAGCTTAATGGTTACTATAGTTTTTCAATAGTTAAGCTGCACATGAAACTGTTGTTATTACTAACTATACAAATTTAGTCAGGGTATCATACATGTTATAATCTGTTTTTCTCCTCTGTATGATAATGATGTTGTTGTATGGGGTCATAATTACCACCACAACCAAGTACCAAAGGATTGGATGCTGAGCCAAATAGTAACTTTACATCCTTTACAAATTGGGAAGATAGATTCTTGGGATAGCTATAAAGAACCACCTACATGTAGAGGAAATCACAGAGGAAGAGACATCTCCTAGGGAAGCCTCAATACTAGTGATAAAGAAATCATAAGAAACTGGCAATCATTAATATAGAAAACACAATAAAATAGAAAAGATAAAATAGAAAATGACAAGATGAAGAAACGAAATGCAACCCCAGGCCCCTGACCCACCTAGAACAAGCCTGGAACACAATGAGAGAGATGAAAGTAGAAATCAAGCACTGGAACTTTCTGAAATGATAGTAACAGAAGTAAAAAAAAAAAAAAAAAAACCCTAGAAAAGGCTATAGTGACAATAACCTCTTAGGTACAAAACAAAATAATGTTTAAAATAGAAGATATTGGAGAACACAGACACATAACCTTAAAAAATGATGGAACAAAAACTGTCAAACATAGGAAAGAAATGAAATCAATGAAACAGATCCAAACAGAAAACCAAGGAATAAAAACCTTCTTTGAAGGTACATAAAACATATTGGATGAAGGAGAGGAAAGACTATCAGATCTTGAAGACAGAATTACAGCTAGTGATCAGAAGAAAAAGATATCCTTATACTCCTAAGCTATATCCCCAGCTCAGAAAAGATATCCTTAAAAAGAGCAAGAGACTTTGAAAAATCAGTGCAACAGCTAGAACATGATGCAAAGAAGAATAACAAGATTAACTGGGACAATGAGAAAGCCAGAGCTGGCACAAATGCCGTAAAAATAAACTCTTCACAAAAATAATGGCAGAAAACTTCTCAAGTGTGGATAAGGAATTTAACATACAAATAAATGAAGCATATAAAACTCCAAACAGCCATGACCAAAATGAAACTATAACAAGACATACAATATTCAAATTCCGGAAATTTAGCACAAAAACAGGATACTAAAAAGCGATAGAGAAAAGAAACAGATCACCTACAGAGGAAAGCCCATCAGAAGTCTAATCACAGTAGACTTCTCAACACAAACCATCAAGTCAAAATCTTGAAGTATTTCAACTCCTAAAAGAGAACAACTTCCAACCCAGACTGATGTATGCTGCAAAACTACCTTTCAAAATTAATGGAGAAATAAGATAATTTCATGGCAAAGAACTGAAAACATTCATGACCATCAAACTAACCCAACAAAGAGTACTGAAAGATATTCTAGAAAGAGATAAAAATGACCAAAATTCCAAGAACAGAAAGAAACAACCAGGAAGGCAAGCAATTAAAAAGAGGGGAAAAGCAGGGAACCAACAGCAGGAAAATATCATGCCAAAGATAAGCCAGTATATATCAGTAACAATGACCAATACAAATGGCCTCAACTCACCAATCAAAAGAAACAGACTTTCAGAATGGATCAAGGAACAGGATCCAACAATGTGCTGTATACAAGAACCACATTTAACTCAGAAAGAAATTCATAGACTGAAAATTAAAGGATGTAAAATAATCTTCCATACAACAGGAACCCAGAAAACAGGAGGAACTATTCTGTCAGTAAACTCTAAAGCAAGAATGATCAAAAGAGACTAAAAAGGTCACTATATGCTTGTTAGGGGAAAACTCTAAAAGGAAGAGATAACAGTCATAAATATGTATGCACCAAATGCAGGAATACTGAAGTGTAGAACACAATTATTAATAGACATGAAAAATCAAGTGAGTAATAACAATTATAATGGGAGACCTAAACACCACATTGTCACAAAGAGATAGTTCAACTAGACAAAAACTCAGCAGAGAAATATCAGCACTGAACCAAATCTGTGAACAAATGAACTTAGTAGATGTTTTCAGTGTTCCACCCAACATCATCAAAATACACATTCTTCTTAGCTGCCCATAGGATGTTCTCTATAGTAGACCATGTACTAGCCAATAGAACATACTTAAGTAAATGCAAAAGAATTGAAATTATCCCACACATATTATCTGACCATAGTGCAATGAAATTAGAAATTAAAGGCAAAAGAAACCGCAAAAGCTCTATAGAGATACGGAAATTAACTTTCTCCTAAACAATCAATGGGTCACAGATGAAATTAAAGAATAAATTAAACAATATCTATAACTAAATGAGAATGCATATACAATACCCTGGAACTTATAGGATGAAATGAAAGCAGTCCAAAGAGGGAAATTTATAGTGGAGAATTCTCACACCAGGAAAAACAGAACAAGCACAAATAACTTAATGATGCACCTCAAGCTTCCAGAAAAAGAAGAGTAAGACAAGCCCAAAGCCCATAAAAGGGGGGAAATTATGAAGATCAGAGCAGAAATTAATGCAATGGAAACTAAAAAAACAATACAAAGAATTAACGAATCAAGGAGTTGGTTTTTTGAGAGAATAAAATTGATTAACCCTTAGTCAATCTTATCAAAAAAATGAAAGAAATGACTCAAATTCAGGCACTGAGGAATGAAGAGGGTAAAAATCATTACAGATCCTGTGAAAATTTGGAAGATCATCAATACCTACTTTGAAAATCTCTCCTCTCATAGGAAGGAAAACAGAAAAAATGAACAGATTCCTAGATACATATAAATTATTGAAGCTGAATCAAGAAGATATAAAAATTCTCAGTAAGCCAATATCAGTTAATGACATTGAAAATGTAATAAAAAAAACTTATCAACAAAGAAAAACCCAGGTCCTGATGGATTCACTGCTGATACTACAACAAAATGCGAGAAGATTTAATGCAAATACTCCTCAAACTCTTCAATGAAACTGAAAGGGAAGCAACACTCCCTAACTCATTCCTGGAAGCAAGTATTACTTTGACACTAAAACCAGAGAAAGACCCAACCACAAAAGAGAACTTCAGACCAATTTTCCTAATGAATATAGATGTGAAAGTCCTGAATAAGATACTAGCAAACAAAATGCAACATATCATTAAAAAGACTATAAACATCATGGTCAAGTGCTATATCTCTCAGGAATGCAGGGATGGTTCAACACACACAAATCAATAAATGTAATACACCATTTCAGCAGAGCCAAGGGCGGAGCGGCTCCCGCTCAGTCCCAGAGCCCGGGGCTACCTCGGGAGGAACCCCCCGGCAGCCGAAGGCAGGCTCTGCCCCCTGCCCTGCCGCCGTGGAGCAGCTCCCCCTCGGTTCTCGCTCCCCTGGCTAGCTCGGGAGGCCCCCTGGCCACGTAAGGCAGGCCCTGGCCCCTGCCCTGCTGGCGCAGAGCGGCTCCCGCTCGTTTCGGCGCTCCGGGCTAGCTCGGGTGGCTCCTCCGTCCGCCGAAGGCACGCTCAGCCCCCTGCCCTGCCGCCGCGGAGTGGCCCCCGCTCGGTTCCACCGCCCCGGGCTAGCTCTTGAGGTGCCCCCGGCCGCTGAATGCAGGCTCTGCCCTCTGCCTCAGCGGGCTCCCGTTCCAGTGCTTCCTGGCCTCAAACTCACAGTGATCCTCCCGCTTCATCCTCCTGAGTGCTGGGATTACAAGCATATGACGCTAAGCCTTGCATTCCCTGCAATTGTACTATAACCCTGACTTTGCACTTTATCGATACCTCATAGACATCTTTTCATGCCCACCGATGTGGACCCTGCACTGGTCTTTGGTGGCCGCGCAGTGTTCCAGGGTTTCCATTTACACCTAACTAGGGTTGTTCTTTTGTTGTCAAGCATGCCACACGCTATCTGCTCCATCGTGCGCCTCCTTCACAATTTCCTGAGAATAGGCCTCCTTGCCTTTCTGTGGAGACTTTAGGGTAGGGGTTCTCAGCCGGAGGTAGCCACACCTCTTGAGGGTGAATGTGGCAATGTTTTTGGATGTGATGACCGGAGAGGCAGGTTCTACACCATCTCGTGGGCAGAAACCAGCACGGCTCTGTACATCCCGTCGTCATGGGACAGTTCCTGCAGCAGCTACCCAGAATGTCAGTGCTGTTGTGGTTGAAAACTCTGATCGGGCACCCGGATATTTTCATTCTTTGTAATACTGATGGGGCTGGAGTGGCTCAGCCTTGGAGGAAGAGCTAGAGAGAGGTGTTTGGCATGGCTGACTGGCACACACCCCAAACCCCGTGCTTTCCTCCCCTTACTTGCAGGACGGCTTGCGCTTCCAGGTTGACTTGGAGTGGAGAAGTAATGGGAGTGCACCACTCACCTCCTGTCCCCGCATCCAGGAGAAAGGAAGTCGGGCCTCCGCCCCGGGAGGAGCTGCAGAAACAAGAGAGGCAGATACAGCGAGAGCGAGAGGGAGAGTGGCTGCTGGTCAGCACAGGCCTGTTGCAGCATAGAGAGGATTTGAGGTATTCTTTAGGGACCCGAAGGCCACTGCAGACACTGAGGACCCAGGCAGGAGGACAGATGCCGGAGGACAGGACAGATCAGAAAGCCTCTCTTGTCTGCCAGAACCGGTAGAGGGAGGTGAAGTCCTAGGTCCTGGCGTGCAGGCCAGTGCCCCTGACTGGGAGTGAAGAACACAGGCACTGCCCCTCCCCACACCAGGCCTTGCAGTGCTGTGGGAGCTGGAATGCTGCTGATCCATCCAGTCTTTCTCCAGGAAACCTGTGATACGCGTAGATGTTGACGCCTCTAAGCCAGGCATGGTGGTGAGAGCCTGGCAGAGGGAAAGGTTGCAAGTTCCAGCCTACCCTGGCAGCTTAGCAACTTAGCAAGACCCTGCCTCAAAATGAAAAAAAGAAACAGGAACTCACAGGTTCACTGGAGGAGGAGGTAAGGCAAGAGGTCTGCACGCCCCTGTCCTGATATGCGTGAGACCTGGGGAACCTGGGCCTGGCCTCCCTGTGCCCTGAAGCCCAGGAGTCACAGTGAGGACCTGCAAGCAAGCAGAGGCACCAGGCTGTTAGCCGCAAGCTGCAACTGAGGACTCCGAGAACTGCTGCTGTTGAGAAGGGGACAGAGGAAGAGAAGTCATGCAGGAAAAGTGTCACGAGCATTGTATATTACGTTGGGGTAACAGGAAGTTTACAGAAGGGCATGTGGGAGGGACAGAAATGCACTCCAGTTAGGTATTTTTCTGAGCAATTTTTGTGGTGATAGGCATCCATTTTGATATAATTTTAAACTTACAGAAAAGTTGCAGGAAAAGAACAAAGAACTCCTGTATACTCAGATACTATTCTTTACTCAGATGAGTCTTTTTTATTTTGTTTCATTTTGAGACAAGAGTCTCTCTATATAGTTTAGGCTGGTCTTGAACTTACTGTGTATCCCAGGCTGTTCTTGAACTTGCAGTGATCCTCCCGCCTCAGCCTCCCAAGTGTTGGGATTGCAGGTGTTCACCACCATGCCCAGCTCTATCCGGCTTAACCATGTTTACCTTTTGCCTCTTTCCGTCCTGCTCCTCCTCTAGTACATGTGTATGAATACATATCTCAAAACCATTTTACAGTTGGAAGCACGGCACCCCTCTGTCATGAAATCCTCCCATGTGCATTTCCTTGGAGCAGCATTATTCTCTGATATAGCCATATTCATTTATTCACACTGTAATCACTTTTGCCTGATTCACAAGTGACGTCCTACTGGAGGGAGTCTTTTACTAAAAATGGATGGGGGGGGTGCATGTGTCATCTTTTACCCAGTGAGAAAGTGAAGTCCAAGTTGAGGCTCACACGCCTCCAAGATTCTGTTGGTTTGGTTTCAGTCTATAAAATGTATCCAGATTTCTGTTAAGTGGCAGCACAGCTTTGGGCGCTGGAAATCACTGTCTGCTTGCTGCTGTCCTTTTTCCCTAACAGTCTGCTGGGATGTGGTGGCAGTTCAGTCATTCATTAACCACAGGAGCCTATTAAAGGTGAGGCGTTGAAGCTGGAAGGAATCATGGTGATGTTTGGAGGCCCACCTTACAGTTAAGCCAACTGAGGCCCCCAGGGTGGGAGACTGGAGCCCAGAGACCTTGGAGTTGGACTTGCGAGGTCCTCGGAGTGAGGGCACTGGAGGAGGGCTCGGGGCTCCTTGAGACCTACCAGCAAGAAAGTAAGATTCTCGCCTCTATCTGACTGGTGGTGCTTTTTCTTCTGTTTCGTATACTGAGCTGCTTGATCCTCTGTGAAAAAAGCCAGGCATGGTAGCACACACCTGTAATCCCAGCACTCTGGAGGCTGCGTTCAGGAGGCTGAGGCAAGAGGATCGCCAAGAGCTCAAGGCCAGCCTGAGCTGCATAGTGAGTTCAAGACCAGCCTAAACTATATAGTGAGACCCTGTTTAAAAATAAAAAAGTTTCCCTGTGCAGAAAGGAGCTAACTACTTAAAAGAATAAATTAGGCTGCCATTGCCTTGTTCTATGGGGTTTCAGAGTGGCACTTCCTGCTGCATGTCCCTAGTTCTAGTATTTACCAAGGAATGGAGAAAAGCATGCATAAGAGACTATTTTGAAGAGAGGAAGAGTTTAGGAAAAGAGAAAATCCAGACACATGAGAAAGTTGGAGAAACACTTTCCAGCCACATCTCTGCTCTTGGTCAAGATGGAGGAAGAGGCGTGGATTCACCCTTCTGCCTGAAAGAATAAAAAGAACAGGCAAAATACAGAAAGGGATGCTTTCCAATATTGGACGTAACAAAATACCAGAGTGGACGGCTGAGTCAGCAGAAACCACCTCATAGATCTGGGGCCTTGAAGTCCAAGATTCTGTTGGTTTGGTTTCAGTCTATAAAATCTATCCAGATTTCTGTAAAGTGGCAAAACAACTTTGGGCCCTGGGAAACACTGCTTGCTACCACAGCGCTGGTGCCCTCTGCGGCCTGGCTCCTCAGTGTGCAGATGGCCACCCTCGTCTTCTCTCTGTCACACACGTCCCTGTTGTCTCTGCCAGATTGGTGTCTCTGTGGGTTTAGCCTCCTCCTCTTAGGAGGATGACAGTCAGGTTGGATGGATTAGAGCCACCATAATGGCATATTAGAACTTTGTCATCTCTTTAAAGACTATCTCTGCTGTCACATTCTGAGGTAGTGGGGGCCAGGGTCTCAGCAGGTGAATCTGAGGGGACATTTTTCAGCTCCTCAAAATTGAGGCTGTTGTGTAGCACAGCTGCCCTCCCTTGGAACTGTGCCTCAGGTGTCCTTTGTGCAGGGGAGTTGCCTGGGGGGCAGACAGGGCCCTCCCTGGCCTTCTGAAGAGACTGTGAGCCCTAGCCCATGAGAGTGAGGTGGAGGAAGAGCAGGACTGTCCATCTACCCAGAATCCTCTGTGTTTCTGCTGTCCCACCCGGGCCTCTCAGATAGCTCCTTTTGTCAAATCTTGGTTTTTTCATTTCAAACCAGTGAAAGTAAAACATGAGGTAAACACTTGTTCCTTCTGACACCCAGAAAATCCAGCTTAACACTCTGACCTAGAAGCCACCCTCCCCAAGTGTCTGTGGTTGCCATGGTAACTTTCCAGCCATGGAGCCAAGGTGGGGGTGCTGGTGCTGGCTTGTTATCTTTTGTTCCTTGGTTGAGGTTTCCGGGTGAGGTTTGAAATATGGGGGAGAGAGAGGAAGGAGGCTGTGGAGGCTTCTGGGGCCCTGAGCTCCATGATCTGTGAAAGAAGCCAGGACAGGTCCACAGAGCAACTTTAGGCAGATGGGTTTCCTGACAGTGCTGTGGTCTCCATGGCAACCTTAGGTTGACTCTGTCCAGGCCTAAAATGTGCGGACAGGCTCTCAGTGTCAGCTGGACCCAAGGAGGACCCAGGGTAGGACAAACTGGCCTGACCTTGGAGAAATGAAGATGGGGTTAGCACCCGAGGCGTGGGGAGATTCTCCCACGTGTCCGTCAGCAGAGACGTCTGAAGTCGCCAGCTGTAAAGATGTTGCTATGAGTGGTGACAGCGGGCTTTTAAATTGGAGTGGCTGTGACACGTCCTTTCCTGCCTCTGGGTTTTAAGAACTGGTGGACTCTTGCCAACCTCTAATCCATTCCGCTGATAAACTCTTTATAGAGTGCCCAGCATCAATCCTTCCCGAGGCATCACACTTGCCGATGAAATCCATGCCCATCGAAGTGTGTGTTGCTTGCCTGCATTTCCTGTGATAGATCCAAAGCAGCTAAGAGCAGTCTTCTCGCCCTCCACAGGGTCAGCTGCCTCCTTTCACCCACACTCCAGTTGTAGGCATGTGCCAAGCTCAGGGCACTGGGTGAGGGTAGGACTACAGAAAGGAGGTATGCAGCCTAGCTGGGGTGGGGAACAGGGCCGTGAGGACAAAGGGCGGTGCCCTAAAGTGGCCCAAGATCCACACTGACAGTCCAGACAGTGAGCGCCACGGGAACAGGAGGAGCAGCCTTGCTTCCAGCGCCGCGTGACCAGGGAGAGGCTCCTGGGGGCGCTGGACCTGGGCTGGTGGCCGGGGAACAGCAGACTCCCTGGCGAAGAGGGGCTCAGCACATGGATACGGAAAGTGACACTCGCTGGGGGGAGGGTCTGGCCTCCTAGGTGTCAAGCTGAGTGTTCACCAAAACTCCAGGGACTTCTCATTTGGTCCTCACGGTCTGGTGGGAGATAAGCTCAGGCAGATGCTGGGAGAGAAGCATTTAAGGGCACGAGGCAGGCTCCAGGGAGGGGGTGCTCGCCCCCAGGGCCGGGAGGTTTGCAGGAAGTGGCTTCCGAGAGGCAGTGTGGAGCTGAGTGTCAAGGGGAGCTTGTTTAAGGGACAAATAGGTTACGTTAATGGTTGTATTTGGCTTCTGGATTTTGACACCAAGCAGGGCGTAGTTATGGAGGGACCGCTCTGTGCTGCTGCCCCGGAGCAGACTCTAGGAAGAAAACATGCACAGGGCTTGCCCCTGCCCTGCAGGAACTGCCCACCTCATGGGAGAATGAAGCTTCCATTCTAGCATTCAAATGTACATATTGAGGGAGGCTGAGGCAGGAGGATCAGAAGTTCAAGCCCAGGCTGGGAAGAATAGCACCTGAGGGAGAGTCTGTCACAAAGTACAAAGTAAAAAAGGGCTGGGGTGTAGCTCTGTGTGAAGGCCGGGGCTCATCCCGAGCCCCCCGAGGGCTCCCTGTGGAACTCCACTACTCACCATGTGCTACTCAGCTGCTGGGGACCCAGGAGTAAGCAACGTGGGCTAAATCCCCTCCTGCCATGGGGACCTCGTCCCAGAGAAGAACGGGCAGGTGGAAGGAAAGTCCCCACATGCACAGGAGAGGAGCTGTGGGTTCTGACCAGCCTGCCACCAAGAGCCTCAGGAGGGGCTAAGTGGTAGGAGGTCAGGTGAAGTTACAGCCTCACACAGGAGCCCACAAAGGTTGGGTCAGATGGGGAAGGAGTTGGAGCAGCCATGTGCAACCACTTGCATGGTGCCGTGGGTGGTGTCCCCCTCCAGGGCCAGGCATCAGCACATTGTGCACCCTGCACTTGCTGAGACCCTGTCACTGGGACAACACTGTCAGCCCTTCCATTCCAGAACTGTGAGAGCTACTTCTTGCTGGGCCACCTGGAAATACCAACCCAGTGCTTCTCGGCTGCCTCACAGAGCCCACGTACCACACCTGCGCCCAGTCCTGGCTCCCAGTCCAAGGCTTGGGTGTCCCACCGTGTGGTGTCCAGGGAGTGGCTGAAAGTCACAGGTTGAAGTCTGAATGCCGAGGACATCAGAATGTGACCCTATAGGGTATTTATGAATTCATCAAATGAAAATGGGGCCACTAGTGCCAGCCCTCACTCCAGTGACACGTTCTTCTTCAGAGGGGAGATGTAGACGCGGACACAGAGAGAACACCACGGTGAGGCGAGCGGAAGCAGCCCCAGGCTCCTGGGAGAGGAAGGACGGCAAAGAGGGCTCCGAACCACCAGAAGCTGGGACCAGCCCCCGCTGCCCTCAGCGGGAACCTGCCCTCGGCCACCCTAACCTGGCTTGAGATCTGAAGAACCATAGAAAAGGGGCCTGCTGCTGACACCTTCAGTCCGTGCCACCCATGTAGTCAGAAGGTGGAAGCCCGAGCCCTGGGGTGCTGTGGCACTCCTGGTGCCTCAACCCTGTCTCGGTCCCCAAAACCGTCCTGGGTGCTGCGAGCTCTGAGAGTCTGGTAAGCTCAGTTGTGCCTGACTGGCTTCTGCTCCCTTACAGAAGCAATCAGTGTGTGCGTCCATCTTCCCCAGGCACTTACTGAGCCTCCTTCCCCTCCTCTTCCTCCTCCTCCTCTTCCTCTCCCTTCCTTTCTTCTTGTACTGGAAATTGAACCCAGGACCTTCACACTGAGTCATCTCCCCAGCCCTCTTTTTTGTTTTTTAATTATTATTATTATTTTTTAAAATTTTGGGACAGGGTCTTGGTGAATCACTAATTTGCCCATGCTGGGCTTGAACTTGCAATCCTCTTGCCTCAGCCTCCTAGAGCACTGGAATTACACACACGGGCCTCTGATGCTTCTTCCTGTTAAAAGTGCAGAACCTCTTGAAATGGCCTATTGGACGAATGTCAGACTTGAAACATTCAGGCAGAAAAAAAAGGAAAGTCAGTGCTATCTTTGCGGCAGTTTGGCAGGGTTTACGAAGTGACTGTAATGCACAGAGGGGGTTTCCACTCAGATTCCTGGTGTAAAGGGCAGAGAAGCCTTTCTGATCACTGCCACCAACAGCAGCTAAGCTGAAACCATGTCTAAAAAATGAAAATAAAAAGGGGCTGAGGGTGTAGCTCAGCGGTATAGCCCTTGCCTAGCATGCATGAGGCCCTGAGTTTAATCTCCAGTACTGCGAAAAGAAAAAAAAAAAAACAACCTTGGGTTTAAGTACCAGCTCAGCCATGTATAGTAATGTGACTGGGCAATTTAATTACCATCTCTTGAATTTTCTTTTTTCACCTGTAAAATGAGAACAGAAAGACCTACCACTCAACAGCTTTCCTTGTGCCCCTGGCCTGGTTCGAGGCTCTGAGGATGGGTCCTGGCTGGGAGCTTGGGAGCATTTGGGCAGCAGCCGGAGGAGGCACGGAGCTTCGGGAACCCAGAGCCAGGAGCTGCGCCAGATGAGGCTGAAGGGAAGATCCATGGTAGGGGTTATTTGCGGCCTTCCACAGAGGACTTGCACCAACCATAGTGTAGGAGTTTGGGGCGGCAGGTTGGGGGCAGATGGCCGCTCAGTGGAAGCGGGGGAGGGAAAGCGCCCAGAGGCACAGGGAATGGAGTGTCGCTTCTGCCCAGGGCACAGCACTGGAAGCCACCGGCCAGGAGGAGGAAGTGTCCACAGTGTTGTTCTGGGGGGTGCTGTGCTTGCGGGGAGGGGCCGTGAGTGCAGGGGAGGAGGCGGGGGAGAACTGGGGAAAAGGGACTCGGAACTTGAGGCGTTCTAGGGTACTGTGCACATGGAACTGAACAGCAGTGCTGAGGGCTTAGTGTGCGGTGGGTGTGGTTCTAAATGTAGAGGGCTGAGTGTTCTAACTCACTGTCCTCACGACAGCGCTGACAGATGCAGAGGTTAAGGGACAGAGAGGCCAAGCATCAGGCGCAAAACCTCATGGTCAGCAAGGGCCACCTGGCGTGAAGCCCCATCATCTGGCCTCCTTCCTTTCCTTCCCTTCTCTTTCCTTTCCCTTTTCCTTTTCCTTGTCTTTTTGAGCCAGTCTTGCTGTATAGTCCAAGCTGGTCTTGAGCTTACCATGCAGCCCAGGCTGGCCTCAGCTCACAGTGATCCCCTGCCTCAGCCTCCCGAGTGCTGGCACCACAGGCTGTGCCACCACGCACAGCTCTTCCTTTTCCTGGAGCTGGGATCTTGATAAACTCTGCAGTGCGCAGGCTGGGCCTGCACTGGGACCTTCCTGCCCAGAGAGCTGGGGTTACATTTGGCTAGCACCTGCTCTCTTCATTGCTGTGCCACAAGCAGCCTGCAGGTCCAGGAGGTCAGCGAGGGGTGTCCAGATGGCCCATCCCCTCCCCCTGCTGCCAGATCCTCCCTGTGGGGACCGAGGGGTGGGGAGCAGCTGTCTGAGGGCTTTAGAGGAGAGAGGAGGCATTGCCTCCAAACTCCAGTGCTTAGGTTGCAAGGACAGGAGCAGCCCCACAGGGGCCCAGCCCAGGGCTCTGAATTTCTGGAAGCCTGGGAAGCTTTGGGCTCCACCCCTTGCTACACCTGTACCCTGCGGTTATAGTTGATACATTGTGTTAACTTAGGGAGTCTTGAGGTTTGGAGGAGTGAGTCAGCAGGAAGCCAGGGTGCTTACTTTGTGTACATCCTGTGGAAGAGGAAGGCATGGAGCGTCTGTGAGTGCTACACACCCCCTGGGTGGGGGGAGGCAGTTTACAGTGTAAGGGAAGGAAAGAGGCTGCTTGCTGCCGTTCCTCCCTTTTGCTCTCATGGTTTGTGCTGTGTTCTGCCACCATTGCCATGTGCCACTCTGCCTCTGAGCCAGCCAAGGAGGGACTGAAATCTCCACAAACTGTAAGCTGAATAAGCCTTCCCTTCCTTCATTTTGGGTGTTGGGTATTTTGTATCAGCAATGAAAGAAAAGCAACCCAGACACCGCTTTACATTTTGATGACAAATTGGTGAGGAAAATGGTTGCCGGTGCAGGCCTGGGCATTTCTCATAATCTGCAGCAATTCCTCTGTGTTTCCAGTCCCCTGACCTCATGACAGATGACAGCATTGAAGGCTTGACAGAAAAATAACATGGCTGTGGCAGCCTTCAGCGGCCCAGGCATGAAATGAAATTAAACGTTGTCGTACGCATACAAGGTCCTGTCATTGTGAGTCTGACCAGGCAGATCTGATCTGAGGGTAAGATTTTGAGAGAGGAGCAGGAGAAGTGAAATATGGAGTAGGGTAATAATAAAAACAGTCTGATGATTTTCGGGAGGCCTTTGGCTCTTCGTGGGCCTTTTCTTCCTCTTCTTTTCTTTCACTCTTTTTTTTTTCTGGAGACAATGTCTTCCTGTGTGATTAGGCTGGCCTTGAATTCACTATGTAGCCAAGGCTGGCTTTGAAATCTCAGGGATCCTTCTGCCTCAACCTCCGGAGTGCTACGATTACAAGTGTGTGCCACCCTGGCCAGCTGGATCTCTGTATAATATGGCTTCCTCTACTTTTTGACCATGTGTTTGTAAGAAATACAATTTTTCTAATCGATCCACACTTCATTAACCATTCCAATAAGCACTTATTCACAGAATTAACTGGGTCAAGTAGCAGACACATGGGCTATACAATGACTCACACCAGAGAAAAGGTACTGGGGTCAGAGGTAATTGCTAGACAAATTTTCCTTTTTAAAATTTTTAATTTTAAAATTTTTTATAGACAAATAAATTTTCATAAATTATGATGTTGAGGGGCCAAAAAGTCATAAATAACTACAAAAAATGCACAAAAGGACAAAAGGAAAAGAGGGGAGGAAAGTCACAGGGGGCAATCGGGATACACTGTGACCCCTGCACCCCAGCCCTGGGAGATGTGGGGGTGGTCGGCCACATGTAACACATATGTGCAGTGACATACATGGAGCATGTAAAATATATGCACAGTAATGTGTGTGCGGCCCATGTGCAAACACATATGAGTGTTCCCAGGTTCACATTTCACCAAAGAGCTCCCCATGTGAAATTTACAGCTCAAAGCACAGAGTTTCCACAAAGCTCAAGGAGGCATGAAAATTCATTCACACTTCATTGTCAAAAGCACCTGTGAGTCCATGCACAGAAAAGTGTATCTGCAGCTCACCCAGTGTTGGCCTATGCCCCGTTCCATGAAGTAAGAATGCCACACCAAGAGTATGTAGATGTTTCAGGAAGTTCTGTACATAAATTCTATTTCCTCATTGTATACTGGTATAAACCGATCATACAATTAAATTTATTTGCAAGAACATGTTTGGACATGTATCATATATGTACAGGAACATGTATGTGCATATATTCTCTACACGGGTCTGTGCATACATGCATGTTATACACCGAAATAACATGATCATGCAGTTATATGTATACAGTAACATGTATATACAAGTAACATATATGTGCAGTCACATACACGGAGCATGTAACATATATGCCTAGTAACATGTATGCGTCCCATGTGCAAACACATGCAAGAGATCCAAGTTTCACATTTCCACAAAGAGTTGCCTGTGTGAAATGTACAGATAGAGCACAAAGCCTCTATGGAGATCCAGGAGGACTGAAAATGCATTCACACTTCATTGTCAAATGTGCCTATCAGTCCATGCACAGAAAAGCGTATCTGCAGCTCACCTGGTGTAGGCCTATGCCCCATTACGTGAAAGAAACGGAACGCCACACCTAGACTATGTGGATGTTTCAGGAAATTCTGTACATAAATTCGATTATCTCATTATACACTGGTATAACCTGATCTTACATGTATTTGCAGTAACATGTTTGGACATATCTCATGTTTGTACAGGAACATGTATGTACATAACATGCTATATGCAGGCATGTACAAACATGAGTGTTATACACCAAAATGACATGATCATGTAGTTATATATATGTACAGTAACATGTATATACATTTAACAGGTATGTGCCTTTGCATATATGGATCAGGTACTAAAAGATCTTGTGAAACCCATGTAAAATGAAAGTAACTTCTGCACATAACTTTCTGAAATATTCCCACTGCTAAGGGTTGCCTTCTACTTATGTCATGAAACTGTGCACAGCCCAACACTGGGTAAGTTGTAGATGCTTGCTAGCACTATGGTGAGTAACATTCCATTGCATTCACTTGTATACATATTGGCCGCAAAGAGTAAATGTGTTGCAACCCTTTGGGGAACACTATGGAAGCATTGTTCAAAGGATGTAAGTTTCTTACAATATCTTCTTGGGGAAACTGAGAGCACTTGGCCCAATACGGACTTCTATACAGTCCCTTCACATGGTCCTGAGATCTTTTGAATCCTGTGTACAACAAAAGTAGCGTCTGCACATAACTTGCTGAAACATTCCCACACTGCTAAGTGTTGCCTTCTACTTATGTCATAAAACTATGCACAGCCCAACAACTGGTAACTTGTAAATGCTTGCTAGCACTGTGGCTGAGTAACATTCCATTGCATCACTTATATACATATTGGCCACAAAGAGTGAATATGTTTTAACTTGGGATCACTTGCGTGTGTTTGCACAAGGGCTTCATAAATGTTAATATACATCCATGTTACACGCTCCTTACATATTGCAATATGTACATGTTACTCTACGATTGTGATATACCAGTATATAACATGTATTGTGTATAAACCATGTATAACATGTGTGCATGCATACACATATCCCTGTACATACATGTTACGTGCTCCATGCATGTTACTGTACATAGTTGTTACTGTGTGATCATATTATGCCAGTGTACCACCATGAAATCCACTTTCTGCGCGGAACTTCCTGAAACATCCACACACTGTGAGTGTGGACTTCTGCTTATTTCATCCACCTGTGCATATGACAATGCTGAGAAAGCCACACGTACCCATCCCATTGCATTGACTCATATTAGTGTTTGACCAGGACTTGAATGCATTTCCATGCTGCCTTGAGCTCCGCACAAGCTTTGTGCTCAGTGCTGTACTTTTCCTACAATGAGATCTTTGTGGAAATGTGAACTTGATATCATTCGCATGTGTTTGCACACAGGCTCCACACATGTTACTGTATGATCATACTATACCAGTGTACAAACAGGAAATCAACTTTATGCATAGAACTTCCTGAAACATCCACACATTGTAAGAGTTGAATTTTGCTTATTTCATGGAATTCTGCCTATGCTTACATCGGGTAAGCTACACATACCCACTCCATTGCATTGACTCATATGCACATTTGACCAGGAAAAATGACTGCATTTCCATGCTCCCTTTAGCTCTACACAAGCTTTGTGCTGAGTTCTGTACGTTTCCTGAAGTGAGCTCTTTTTCAAAATCTAAACTTGGGTGCATAGTCATGTGTTTTCACAGAGGGTCAACACATTACTGTATGATCATGTTATACCAGTATACAACCAGAAAAATCAACTTCATGCACAGAACTTCCTGAAACATCCACACACTGTAAGTGTTGAGTTCTGCTTATTTCATGGAAATGTGCCTAGGCCTATGTTTGGTAAGCTACACATACCCCTTTCATTGCATTGACTCATATGTACATTTGAGCAGGAAGAGTGAATGCATTTTAATGTTGCCTTAAGCTCCGAACAAGCTTTGTGCTCAGTGCTGTACATTTCATACAATGAGCGCATTGTGGAAATGTGAACTTGGGATTACTCACATGTGTTGGCACACGGACTCCATACATGTTACTGTGTGATCATGAGATACCTGTGCAAAACGAAGAAATCAACTTTCTCCACATAACTCCCTGAAACATGCCCATACTGTTTAGTGTCGTGTTGTGCTTATTTCATGGAACTGTGCCTAGAGGTAAATTGGTTAAGCTGTAAGTGCTTGCTACTACAGAGGCAAAGTAATGTTACATTGCATTCACTAGGGGGTGTATAGGCCACAACGGGTGAGTGTGCTTCCACCCTTCCTTGAAGACCGCAGAAGTATTGTCAAAAGTGATGTATGTTTCATACAGGAGACCTTCTCACCAAAACAGAAATCAGGCTCCCTATGATGTGTTGGCACACAGGTTGTATATATGTTAAAGTGTGATAATGTCAGAACAGTGTGGAAATGGGAAATCAACTATCTCCACAGAACTTACTTAAACTTCCACACACTGCTAAGTATCGCATTGTGCTTATTTCATAGAACTGTGTATAACTGTACATTGGCTAGACTGTCCTGTTTTCTTGCACAGAAGTAAACACACCCAATCCATCTCATTCACTCATATTGAAAGAGTCAACGCATTTCCACGCTGCCTGGAGTTGAGCAGCAGCTTTGTGCTAAGTGCTACACATTTCCTACAGTGAGCTGTTTTGTAGAAACTCATTCTCATGTCCGTTTATGGGCTCCACATGTTACTGTATGATCATGTTACACCATGGTACCACCAGGAAATCAACTTTATGCACATAACTTCCTAAAACAGCCCTCTGTACACCTGGTGCAGACAGGAGATCCTCACTGAGAAGGCCTGTGAATGGCTCTCACTGGGGTTCACTGGTGGGCCCTCCCTGCACTTGCCCAGTGCTCAGTGAGTACAGGTGCAGGCATTCAAGAGCCGCTGACACTGTGGTTCGAGACTGGGCTTCACTTGTACCCTGCCCTCTCAGAGCTTGCACACACAGCCAGTTTGTGATCACTGTTGGTGCAGTCCACTCCTGGCTTCTCTGCGTGGACTGAACTGACTGGAGAAGCAGAATCAGGTGGGCCTCAAGGCCACAACCCACTGACAGCATGGTTCCCAGCTGAAGGTTGCCAAGAGAACCAGGTATGTCCTATCTATTTCCTAGGGGCAGAGTGGGAGACTCACGACCCTGCTGCCATTACTGTCTGAGTCTCTAACAACCATGCACCTGGTGCAGACAGGAGATACTCACTGAGAAGGCCTGTGAACTGCTCTCACTGGCGTCCCATAATGGGCCATTCCTGCGCGTGCCTAGTGCTGAGTGAGGTAAAAGGGTGGCCACTCAAGAGCTGCTGACACTGCGGTTTGGGACTGGGCTTCACTTGTGCCCTGCTTCTGGAAGCTCGCACACACAGGCAGTCTCTGATGGCTGTTGGGGCAGCCCACGCCTGGCTCCAGGGGGTGGCGTGAACTGACAGGAGACACAGAATCAGGTGGTCCACAAACTGTTGACCCTGCAGTTTGTGTCTGAGTTTTGCCTGTATCCTGAACTGCCTGGAGTCACAGGACCATAGATTTGGGATTCTGCCACCAGTGCAATCAGATTCTGGCTCATACATGTGCCTTGAACAGCAAGGAGTTGTGGGATCAAACCCTCTGCCATGACCAGATATCACAGTTCACTTCTGAGCCCTGGGAGAACTAGGGACATTTCACGATCTAATACAAGACACCAGCCTAACCAAAATATCTTAGCAGTCACTGAGGGGCACAGGCCTGACCACCAGGAAACTTACAGCCACTAGTAACCTTTGCTGAACTGCCAGAGAAGAGGGACAATGAGCGTTCTGTCTGTAAGATCAAACATGACAAGAAGGGCTAAAACCCAATCTCAGAACTCCACCGCACTCAAAACAATACCAGGAGACATTGACATAGGAGAATTTGGTAAACATACACCTGAAATTGCAGAAATGACTGCAGTGAAAGTAAAGAAACAACTCCATCAAGCCATAGAAGAGATCAGATTGGACATAATCTCTCAGGCCAAAAAGTGAAATGACAATAATAGGGAAAGAAATACTCCACATATCTACAGAAAAAAGAGATAAAAATATAGATGAACATAAGCAATGGATGCAAACATTACATGAGCAATACAGGAATGAACTACAACACATGAAACAGTCTCAAAGAGATTTCCAGGAAAAAAATCTTCCATTGAAAGCTTGCAAAATCACTTCAGTGAAGCAGAAGATAGAATTTCAGATCTTAAAGACAGCATGGCAGCTAGTGATCGTAAAAGGAAGGATCTCTTAAAATCAACAAGGATCCAGGAAAATCAATTCAACAGCTTCAAGACGAGGAAAAGAGAAATAATGTCAGACTAATAGGAGTCAATGCAACAGCAGAAGGCAGCACAAATGACATAAAAAGAATATTTGCAGAAATAATGGCAGAATTATTTCCCAAGCATGGAAACAGAATCTCAGATACAGTTCAATGAGGCATGTAGAACTCCTACTAGTCATAACCATAAGAAAACTGCATCCAGACATATAATAATCAAGATCCCAGATCTCCAGCAAAAGAACAGAATATTAAAAGCTGCTAGAGAAAAGAAACAGATCACCTATAAAAGAAAGCTCCTCAGAATCACGGCAGACTTCTCAACGCAAACCATCCAATCAAGAAGAGCTTGTAGTGAAGTATTACAGGTCCCAAGACAAAATAAGATTGCCAACTATCCTTCAAGCTTAACGGAGAAATAAAATATTTCCACAACAAAGAGCAACTCAAGAATTTCCTGAGTACCAAACCATCCTTACAAAAAGCACTAAAAGACGTTCTAGACAGAGAAGGAAATGAATGCAATTTCAAGGACAACAATAGAAAGGAACCCTCAAGAAGAGCAAACAAGTAAACATGCACAAAAAAGTAAGAAACCAACAGCCAGTAAATAATATGACAATGATAAGCCAACACATATGGGTTATAACCATAAATGTAAATGGCCTGAATTCACCAGTCCAAAGAAACGGACTGGCAGAGTGGGTTAAGAAACAAAATCCAACAATATGCTGTATACAGGAAACACATTTTACTCAAAAGAAATCCCATAGACTGAAAGTCAAAAATGAAAAACAATCCTCCATGCCACAGGAACCCAGAAAAAAGCAGGAGTAGCTATTACGTTTGCAGACAATGTAAACTTGAAGCCAAGAACAATCAAAAGAGATAAAGAAGATCACTATATACTTGTTTGGGGAAAATTGCAAGAGGATGAGATAACAATCCCAAACATGTATACACCAAATACCAGAGGAACAAACTACAGAAGACAAATCTTAACAGACGTGAAAACCCATAGAAATAATAAGACTGTTGTAACAGGGCACTTCAACACCCCTTTGACACAAAGAGATAGGTCAACTGCACAAACAAACAGAAAAGAAACAACAGATAAACTGTGAAGAAATGGACTTAGTAGAGGTATACACAGTGTTCCACCCCACAACATCAGAATACACATTTTCCTCAGCTGCACATGGGACTTTCTCTAAAATAGACCCTATTCTAACCGTTAGAGCATACCTACCTAAATGCAAAAGGACTGAAATCATCCCATGCATATTATGTGAGCACAGTGCAAAGAAATTGGAAATTAACAACAAAAGGAACTCCAAAAAAGCCATACAAACTTGCAAATTACACAACAACCTGCTGAACAACCAGTGGGTCACAGAACAAATTTAAAAATACCTAGAAACAAACAAAAATGTACATACAACTTATCGGAGTCTGTGGGAAGCAATGAAAGCCGTCCTCAGAGGGAAATGTATAGCGGTGACCTCACACATAAGGAAAACAGAAAGGAAACAAATAAGTAGCCATATGTTGCACCTCAAACTTTTAGGAAAAGAAGAACAAGTCAAGCCCAAAGAAGGGAGGAGATTATAAAGATCAGGGCAGAAATTCATGCAATTGAGATGAGAAAACCCTACAGAAAATAAATGAATCAAAGACATGGTTCTTTGAAAGAATCAGTAAAATTGATAAACCCCCAGCCAACCTTATCAAAAAAAGAAAGGAAAGAATTCAAATTCATGCAATAAAGAGTGAAAAGGATGAACTTACTACAGATTCTACTGAAATTCAGAAGATCACTAATTGCTACTTGGAAAATCTTTACTCCCATAGGATAGAAAACTCAGAAGAAATAGACAGATTCCTAGATATGTACAAATTACCAAGGTTGAGTCAAGAAGATATAAAAATCCTGAAAAACCCAGTATCAACTAATGAGATTCAAAATGTGATTAAAAACTTATCAACAAAGAAAAGCCCAGGCCCTGATGGATTCACACCAGAATTTTACAAGCCATTCAGAGAGGATTTAATACCAACACTCCTCAAACTCTTCAGTGAAATTGAAAAGGAAGCAATTCTCCCTTTCCAGACGGAGAATACCTACTCACTAACTCCTTCCTGGAGGCAAGTATTCTATTGATACCAAAACCAGAGAAAGAACCAACCAAGAAAGAGAACCACAGACAAATCGCCCTAATGAATGTAGATGCAAAGATACTCAATAAAATACTAGCAAATAGAATGCAGCAAATCAAGAAAATCATGCACCGCGACCAAGTTGGACTCATTCCAGGAATGCAGGGATGGATTGACATGTGAAAATCAATTAATGTTATACACCATATCAATAGAGCCAAAGACAAAATCCACACGATCATCTCAGTAGGTGCAGAAAAAGCTTGTGACAAAGTCCAACATGCATTCATGTTAAAAACTCTACAGGAAACAAGAATAGATGGTCTTTACCTCAAACTGATCAAAGCCATCTATGACAAACTAACAGCCAACATCATACTAAATGGACAAAAACTGAAAGCTTTTCCTGTAAAATCAGGAACAAGACAAGGATGTCCGCTGTCACCGCTCCTGTTCAACATAGTTCTGGAAGCATTAGCCAGAGCAATTAAACAAGAGAGAAAAGCAAAAGGAATAAATATAGGAAAGGAAGAAGTGAAACTATCACTCTTTGCAGATGGCATGCTACTCTACCTGGAAGACCCCAAAAACTACACAAGAAGACTGCTTGAATTAATTGACATATTCAGCAGTGTAGCTGGATACAAAGTCAACACTCAAAAATCAATAGCATTGCTGTACATAAACAACAAACAGACTGAGAGAGAAATTAAGGAAACCATCCATACCTTTCACAATAGCATCCACGAAATCGAAATATTTAGGAATGAATCTAACAAAAGAAGTAAAATCTCTATTCAGTGAACACTACAGTACTCCGTAAAAAGAGATCAAAGAGTATTTCAGTGAATGGAAAAACATTCCTTGCTCATGGATACGAGGAACCAACATTTTGAAAATGGCCATACTACCAAAATTGTTGTACAAATTCAATGCAATGCCTATTAAACTACCATTAGCATACCTCACAGACCTAGCAAAAACATTCCTTAAATTCATCTGGAACCAGAAGTGACCCAGAATAGCAAAAGCAATCCTGGGCAACAAGGATAAGTCAGGTGGAATTACAATCCCTAACCTGAAATTAAGCTACAAAGCTACTGTAATGAAATCAACCTAGTACTGGCTAAAAAACAGACCAGAAGATCAGTGGAACAGACTGGAAGACACAGACACTACCACAAACACACTCAGCCACCTAATCTTTGATAAGGGGGCCAAACAAACTCACTGGAAAAACGATAGCCTCTTTAATAAATGGTGCTGCGGAAATTGGTTTGCCAACTGCCAAAGACTCAAAATAAACCCAAGTCTATCACAAAGCAACAAACTCAAGTCAAAATGGATCACAGATCTCAATATTAAAACAGAAACACTGAATCTATTGGAAGAGAAATTAGGTAAAAACCTTGAAGACATAGGAGTAGGCAGAGAGTTCATGAGCAAAAAACAAACCACATGGGAAATACTTCAAAGAATCAACAACTGGGATCTCATCCTACTGAAAAGTTTCTGCACATCTAAAGAAATCACCACCAGAGTAAAAAGGAAACCCACAAATTCAAAAAAATATTTTATTTCACTATCCCTCGGACAAAAGTCTTCTATCTAGAACATAGAAAGAATTAAAAAACATCAGCCCCTCCAAATTCAAAGACCCATTCCAAAAATGGGCAGCTCAACCCATGCATATTCAAAAATGAATACACACTTCTCAGATAAAGAAATACAAATGGCAAATCAAGACATGAAAAATGCCCAACATCATTAGTCCTTTGAGAAATGCAAATTAAAACAACAGTGAGATTTCAGCTGACCCCTTTAAGAATGGCTATCATTAAGAAATCACCCCAAAACAAATGCTGGCGAGGCTGTGGAAATAGGAACTCTTCTCCACTGCTGGTGGGAATGCAGACTGGTGAAACCACTGTGGAAATCAGTTTGGAGATGCCTCGGCAAACTAGGTCTAGAGCTCCCATTCAAACCAGCTATTCTCCTTCTCAGTATTTTCCCCGAAGATTTGAAACATCGTATCACAGCCATATATGTGCACCCATGTTCATAGCGGCACAATTTGTAATCGCTAAATTGTGCAAGCACCCCAAATGTCCATCCACTGAAGATCAGATAAACAAATTGTGGTACTTGTGTATAATGGAGTATTACTCAGCTATAAAGAAAGATAAACTCAAGGCTTTTATAGGTAAATGGCCACAACTAAAGACCATACTCATAAGTGAAATAAACAAGACCTCTATGTGTAAGCAATGTATTGTCTCACTAATGTAAGAACCTGAAAGAGTGAATAAAAACTATGAGGTATGATTAACATTGTAAAATGAAAGGAAAATGCTCATAAGTAAGAGGCAACTTGGGTGTGGGAAAGGAGGAGAAGAAGGGGAAATTATCTATGTATGTATATATAGGATAGTTAACAGTTGTTCTGCTCTCTTCTATTGCTTTACTGAAAGGAACAGTTAATGATTACTGGTTTGATCATTATTGCACGTCTCTATTTGTTTTCCTGAGAAACCACTTTGAACAACCACTGCTAATTTCCTACCACTTTGTTGGTAACTGTACCATTTGTATTTTTCTTATGTTATTTTGTCAATAGATGACTGTTAATATGTTTTCTTCCTTTATTCTTAAAATAAAATAAAATATTTTTTAAAAATGAAGTGAAAGCTTTTAGTGTTTGTCCATTTATTATGATGTTGCCTGTTGGTTTGTCATAGATGGCTTTGATTAGATTGAAGTAAAGGCCTTCTATTCCTATTTTCTGTAGGGTTTTTATGAGGAATGCATGTTGGACTTTGTCAAAAGCTTTTTCCACATCTATTGAGATGATCATGTGGTTTTTGTCTTTGGCTCTATTGATATGGTGTGTAACATTTATTAATTTGTGAATGCTGAACCATCCCTGCATTCCTGGAAGAAATCCAACTTGGTCCCGGTGTATGATTTTCTTGATGATTTGCTGCATTATATTTGCTTTTATTTCGCTGAGTATCTTTGCATTTATGTTCATTAGGGAGATTGGTCTGTAGTTCTCTTTCTTGGTTGGGTCTTTCTCAGGTTTGGGTATCAGTATAATACTTGTCTCTAGAAATGAATTAGGGAGAATTGCTTCCTATTCAATTTCACTAAAGAGTTAGGTTCAAGGGTGTTGGCATTAAATTTTCTCTGAATATTTTATAGATTCCTGCTGTGAATCCCTCAGATGCCCATTTTTGTATTGGGTCCTTGAATTTTGCGGGCCTTTTTTTAGTTCTTCATCTGGTAGACTGAGCAACTTCACTGAAGATAACAGTATGTAATGTAAGAATTAACGTTAATTTCTATAATTTTGTTTTGAGGTTATATAACATTTTTGTTCTTTTTGTGTTGTTTTGATTTTGTCTTCATTGTTGTTTTGTTGTTTTAATTTTTAAATTTAAAAAAGTAATGCCATGGTAATATGTTGACTGCAAAACGTTCAAATCACCAACTTCTGACATTTGTCAGCTAGACTGATAACTGACCACTGTTATTGGCTTTGGACTATATTCTTCAAGCACAGCTTTTCCAGCTTTAACTGAACACCCATCACTTCTGAAACTAAACAGAAAAAGGGGATATATTGGAAGCCACTAGAGCTGCCTATTGGTCACATGTGTGAGCGCAGGACACAGCCAGAGCACCTCAAGCAGTCAAGCTACCTCAGTATTGAAAAAAGTGTCCTGCCTGGACAATTGTAGTCACTAATCGCTAGGCAACATTACCTCTCCTGATACTAACTTTGCAAGAGTATAAAGTAAAAGCCCCCAGCTATTGTCTCTCTCTTGTCCTTACTTCCTAAATCCTACCACTGTTTTCCTCCAGGAACCACTGAGAGATCACCGAATCCCACATTCTTATTCTCTTCTGGCCTTTTGTCTTGAATTCTACTTTGTCAGCTATGCTAGTAGCTACTCCTGTTTGCTTTTGGGTCCCATGGTGGGCTGCATGGAATATCATTTCCTATCCTTTCAGAAAGTAGTTATTTTAAGCAAACATTTCAAGTGTAATAGTATATACTTTTCCATTTCACTGGATCACAACTTTTCAATTTTTGAATGCTGAGTTGGAATTAAAACCACCTATTTTCCCTCTAAAATAATTTGTGAGTGTAAGACATGTTTCTACATAGTACTGAAAATTTCAGAATTGTATAGTGAATATACCAAGTTGGTCCACTTGGTCATAGTCCAGGGTTTATTAGATTTATTGGTAACACAATGTTAAGTGTTAAAAGAGAACTGTTCTTCACAGTGCTAGGTCTGTAATCCCATTTCCCATAGGATATCATTGCAAAAGAATTGAAGCCTGTAGTAGCTTCTGCCTCATGGCATAACCATAACAGGACTAAGAAAACTTTGACTGATCAGAATTCTTGACCAGAGTGTTGGAGATCACTGCAAAGTGGCTCTGAGCAGGATTTAAATTAAGCAATTGAAATTTTATGTTATTTTATGTTACTTGTGAGTCTGTCCAAGGCTTAGGCCTCTTGTCTGGAGATGGGCAGCAGACTTATAATAAGTGAACCTCTATGAGTCACAGGTCCCACTGAGGCCTGTAATGGTGAGTGAAGCCAAAATGCCTCAAAGGATAAGACAAGGCCACAGCTAAGGACACCTGGCTCTAACCTTAACTAGGTAAAGACTTTAGCTGCAGGAATCTCACTGTGGTGGTGAAGGCCTTCCTGGAGGTAACATAGTTCTCCTAAATTAACACAATGTATTACTTGGACAAGTCCTTGAAAGGACTCCCAGGGTCCTGCCTAGATTCCTGCATTTTCTTCAATATTCCTCTCTTTGTTCGATAACTAAATAAATATGCGCTGCCTACAGAGGTTCTTCATCTTAGCCCCTAGAGAATCTTGCATTCTGTTAGTGGGTTTTGAACCTCCTGGAGCCCTAAAATCACACACCTTATCTCTTTTATTTAAGCCTTCTCTGTCCACTCGTCCACTTGTTTGCAAAATTACAGGCCTGATCAGTCCACAGTAACAAAGGAATATTAACCCAGTACAGAGTGAGCTTTAAAAAGCTCTGGCCATTCCAGCTGTGCCTATTCAAGCTGCATGCCAAGTGTAAGATTTCAGTTTTATGTTTCTCCTCACTGACTGCACACTGCATTATGACTTGGTGCATCCTCACCTTCTATGAGTTGTCCATCAGTGGGTCTCACTGACGAGGGAGGACTTTCACTTGGAGGATCTCTGCCTCAGCAGGGGCTGGCTTTAACCAACTCACTTTGATGCAGCGGGCAGCACACGTCTCATAGTGATTTTATAAAGCATTGACTGAACTGAGCAGATGTTTCCATGTTTTGGCAGCATCATACCATATCTGGAATCCTGGGTGTTCACTGTGAAAGCACAAACTGCATCCACAGAAGAGGAGGTACCTCGTGACCGTGTGGAATCAACGCTATTGGGCTTGCTTCAGGACTTCTTCAAAGCCCGAGAACCAGCTTTGTGTTGTAAGGGACACATCTCCAGGCTGTGACAACTTAGCATCTGTGGTACCCCTTGATTAAGAGCCATGTGTAAAATTATAGCAACCTAAGAATTTTCAAGCACTGACAAGGATAGATGAGAAAAAATTATTAAAATGCCTAACTTTTCAAATACTTTGTAAATCAACTTAAAACAACCACATTTTTGAAAAAAATTTAAAACGTTATTTTAAAGTGAGTAAATACAGAGTCCATGGGCAAGAGAAAGAAAGACAATGAAAGCAGTAAATTTGGTGATAGATAAATTTGGAATTATCTAACGTGAATAGTGCATGTGTATATCCTATTAAGACCATTAGAGAATTTAACAAAAAGTTACCAGCAAAAGAAATTAGTCTGCTTCAAAAGTATAAATTTTAGCATACCCAATACTTTAAAAAATAAGGCAAAAACGTTTCTCAAAAATAAAACAACTGTGTCTATCCTGATGAACTGAGCTTTGAAATATTTCCACTCTATTAATAAAACAGAATAATTCAACATCTAGAATATTCCTATTCTCATAATCAGTCATGGCTAATTGCCAACCCTGACTATGACTCTGGTCCTACCCTGATTTATTAATCAGGCCTCATGTGTGTCCAAGACCATTAAATTCCAGTATTTGTGCCAATGGCCACAACTGTGATTAAGACCCTGAAATAATGATTATAATAGTTAAGTGTTTTACATATAGTTGCACCAGCCCTATCAGGTATATACTATCACAATCCCATTTTACAGCTAGGTAAACTGAGACCTGGGCAATTTAAGTAACTTGCCAAGATCTCCACTAGGAAGCAGTAGCACCAGGTATTGAGCATAGGAATTAGGTTCTAACACCCATGCTTCTTTGGGCAAATAGTTGCAGTGCACTTATTTTCTGCAAGACACTATTCTAGGCACTTAAAAGATGCACCAGGGAGCAAAACCTACACAGCTCTTTGCTCTCATAGAGTGCATATTGCTAGTCAGGGACAAAAGACAAAAAATAAACAGATCAGATGGGATGTTATGAAATGATACCTATGATGGTAAAAATTGCAAAGTAGAATAGAAAAAAGGCAGCATAATATCCAGGGTGAAGTTAGTTACAATTTTAAGAAGGATGTCAGGGTAGGTTTCCCTGAATGTAACCTATTTTTCTCTTTCTAATTTTCAGTTATAATTTTTGTTTTGCTTTTTGAGATAGAGTCTCATTATTGTAGTTCATGTTGGCCTTGAACTCACTACATAGCCTAGGCAGGCTTCAAACTCCCAATGATCGTCATGCCCCAGCCTTTCAAGTGCTGGGATTACAGGCATGCATACACCACTATATGTGGCTTCAGTTATAATTTTTACAATAATTTTTAAATGTTTCAGTTTAATAATTTAAACTGAAAGGTAAAGAGAATAAAACAATACCCACATTCCCAGCATCCACAATTCAGCAAATTTACCAATCTTGTGACATGTTAGTTCAGAATATTCTAAACAACTAAAGCATTGCAGAAGTCATAAAAGCTACTCCCTTACCAATTCCATTCATCTCCCCTCTCTGTATATAAGCACATTCGCTGTAATTGGTACATATCCTATCTATATGCATATTTACACTTTTACTACATATGTACATTTTCCTAAAAACTTATAACATAGTTGGATATTTTTAAAGTTTCTGTGAATATCATTCCTGCTGTTTTTCTCCTTTCACTTTCATATTATTGGGAACATGTATATTTATGTAACATATGTGTGTATATATATGTATATATATATTATCCATTTAAAATTTCTTTATAGCATTCCTATTGAATGAATGCACTGCATGCACTGCCTTATATGCAAAGTACCGGTCTGCCGCTGAGCTCCCTGCTCAGCCCCCAGTGAAGCCCACATTCTTAACTTCTGATCTAAGGATCCTATACATAGTCTTTAATTTTTACATTAAATTTTATAATAAAAACTTGTAGACTTGAAGGAACCTTAAAGATGATGTTGACTTTGATGAACAAAGAGGTTGTGTGTACCTTTCCAAATGCACAAGGCCTATCTGTAGAAAAGGTGCCAGGCATGGTGGCTCATGCCTGTAATCCCAGTCCCTGGAACGCCGAGGCAGGAGGATCACTATGAGTTGAAGGTCAGCCTGGATTACAGTTATGAGATCCTGTCTCAGAAAAACAACAAGAAAAAACCAATTTGGAGAAAAGATGGAATTAGGACCTAGTAGTGTGATATCCAGCACAGTTGCTTATTCAACTAAAAATACCAAAATTTATATATCTAGATATAATAAGGTCACTATAGATTTCTGATATGGCAAGTGAGAGGGAAAAACCATGTAGCCCGACCTGAGTACTCCCTCGGTGAGGATGAAACCAGTGTGTCATATACGTGCTGGGTACGTTCTCTACCCCTGAGCCACAGCCCAGTCCCTTTCTGAGAGACTTCCAAATCTTGACGTTCTTTTCTGAAAGCCACATCCCAAACGCCACCTCTCAGATGAATGAAGCAAGCAAATGAAACGGAACATGCAGTGAATCAGACCTGAGGGGGCTTCTCCTGGTGGATGCTGGGTGCCCAGCTGTGCTCCCCACTCTCCTAAGGAAGTTCAAGTGGGGTTCTGAGGTAAAAACCAGGTTGGCGACTCAGAGATGGACCAGCGGAGAATCTTAACTATCCCAAGCATTTCTACCCTGCTGTAATCGTCCACAACCAACTTCTTTTGACTCCAACTCTGTACCTTTCTTACAGGTGCCTCTGCCCTATTTTCTTCCTTCTCCCGCCACCTTTCTTAAGACGAAAAAGGGGGATATTTGACTTTCCCATTCCCGCAAACGTCCTCTCCTTTCTCGGTCCCTTGTTTTGTTCTTTAGTAGAACAATCGACACTGTTGTGTTCTGGACCTTCTAGCAAAGGCGACGGGTGAACACTTAGGTCAGAAGACTGCAGCCCGGGGCGGAGACGAAGTTCTGTTCCAGCCAGCCCGTTCCGCTCCGCTACTCCCAGCCCAGCTCTTGCAGCTTCAGCGTGGCCTTCACTCCCCTCTGTGGAGAACCCACCGACCCGGAGTCCCGCCCCTATGTGGGGCGTGACCACCCGTGGACTCCAGTCCCGGAACGGCTAGGCGGGGGCGCCCTCAGCCAATGAAGGCGCGGGGGCGTTGTCCCGGGGCGGGGCTCCGATCTCGCTGAGCCTGCCAGTCCGGCTCGGCGCAGCGGGACCCTGGCGTTTTCGCGGCCGCTTCCTCAAGTCCTCTGGTAGCAGTCCTCGGGCCCGGGGCTCCGTGGGGCATGGCCTTGGTCACTGTGTCTGCAAGGACCGCCCTCGGTCGGGCCTCTTTGCTCCTCCTGAGGCGCGGCTACCAGACGGAGAGGGGTGTCTACGGCTGCCCGCCGAGGAAGACCGAGAGCCAGAGCCGGGAGCCCCAGGGTAGCCTGGCGCGCACCTCAGGTCTGGGACGGGCGGGAGCGCCGAGGGAGGCTGTTGCAGGAGGGTGTGGGGACCTGGGGGCCAAGCCGCCGGCCAGTGAGTGTGGCCAGCACTTGGGGAGTGGGAGGACACGGAGTGCGGGCGTGGGTGTTTTCAGGGCCGCGATCCTCCCCTGCTTAGTCTCGGTAGCCAGGGATCCATGAAGTCGGGGTCACAGCGTTGGTTCGGTCTCCCTTTCCTAGTTCTGACTTGGTTTTAGGGAGCTCTTTTTTTTCCCATTTATTTTATTTTGTTAGTACATGTTTGTAATTCATGTAGTTTACAGTCATTTGGGGGAGTGATTACATGTATATATCACAGCGCGCACGCGTGTGTGTGTGTGTGTGTGTGTGTGTGTGTGTGTGTGTTTCTTCATCACCCTCCCCTTCCTCTCCCCTTCTCTGGTTCTCCAGCACCTTTTCCTGCTTGCTGATGCAATTTGTTTTAGCGTGAGTTACGGTTTATAATGTTTACACCAATTTGGGTTATTAGGTTCCTGTGCTTGGCACATCTTTCTTCACCTCATTTACCCTCGTCCTTCCCCCTCGCCTTGTTCCCTTGGACCCTTTCTCTATTGGAAGAGATCTGTCCCCTTGTCCCTTTCTATCCACCTTCATCATTTTCTTTTTACTTTGCCTCACTGCAGTGAAGGATACTCCTCGCAACTGGATGTATGGGAATTGTGCTCTCTGCGGGGCTGAGTCTGTAGAAAAAGAGCTCCTAGGATGGCCCAGCCCTGGAGTTACCTAAAAGATACTTTCGAGGTTTGGCTCCAAAGCTGTGTGGGTGGAGATGTGCGGGTGAGGGGAGCAGTTCATACCGACCTTGGAGGGCGGTGTTACCGTTTGTCTCTTTGACCTGGCTAGCCTTTCACTTGGATTTCAGAATTTGAGACTGTGCATTGTAGAGCCCTGTCGCTGGTGGTTTTCATGGATTCACTGACTTGAATATCAGGGTTTGTGATCTTTGTTGCACACACATGTGAGAGAGACTAATGTTGAGTATTCCGTTTATGCACCGAAGTTACTCATTCATCCTCACAGAGCAGATGAATACAAACTGGTTGTTAGAAAAAGGATTTGGAACTTAGGTCCAAAGATGAGATTCATATTGAAGATCTGCTTTAGCAAAGCACCTGACCTTTGAATCTTACATCACACACTGGACCATCAGTATTTTGCTCTTCATCCTAAGGGGACAAAAACCTCATTTCTGTCTTTTGAATGCAATATTTTTGAAAGCAAAACATTTTACCCAACTAGATTGTGAGATTTAGGTATTTCATTTCACTTTGTAAATGAGTATTTTGAATTTTCTGCCCCTAGTGTTGGGGAAGAAACCTAGGGCTTTTTCTCCCACTAAGCCACAACTCTTGTCTCCTCAAAGTTTGTGTTAGCTGTTCTCATACTCAGATGTGGAAGCCGGATGTGGTGCTGCACCTGCAATCCCAGCACTTGGGAGTCTGAGACAGGAGGATTGCTGTGAGTTCAAGTTTCAGCCTGCACTACACAGTGAAAACTTGTCTCAAAAAAAAGAGACTCGAATGTGGATTAAAAGTGATTTAAATGTTTACAGTGTCACTTCTCAGACGTTGCTCCTTCTTCCTCCCCAGTTTCTAATTCAGTGATCTGAGGTGAGGTTCAGGAATATAGTCTGTTTTTACCTTTTTCTTTGTGGTGGTAGGGATCAGATGAAAAGCCTTGTATGTGCCAGGCAAATGCTTCACCCCAAGCTATATTTCCAGCCCAGCAATCTGTATTTTTACTAGGTACCCTATGTGATTGTCTAACAAAGAGGTATGTGGCCACCCTTGGCCAACACTTCTAGTCACAAAGGATGCATATGCAGTGTAGCCAACCTCAGTTGGTCTCTCGTTGTACCCTGGAGAGAAACCATGGTGGGTATGAGAAAACTAAAGACAGGAGACAAGAGCTGGGGTCGGGGGGAGTCACCTCTCGCCTGATGAGCAGGAGAACTGGCTTCAACAGCAGGGAGGTTTATTTTATACACTTGCAAAGTTAGTATCATGGGTGCGTAATGTTGCCTAGCGACTAACGACTGTAATTGTCTGGCAGGACGCCTTTTTCAATACTGAGGTAGCTGGACTGCTTGACCAATAACCAGTTCCCAACAATGCAGAACAAGTTGGACAGAAGTTCATGCAATTGTGTGCTCAGTGCATGGACTCTGTGACCTATTTTGGAGTTTTCCCTCATAATAAGAGACTGATTTCTTATTAAGAATCTGGCAGATGAGTACTGTATTAACCTAGGCAGTGATTCTCAATTGGAAGATTGTCTCAGACTTATCTTGGGAGCTTTGGGCTGGTGTATTTTGAAAAATATCTCGAGTTGAGTTTATATTGCAACCCCTTCCCTCTTCCCTCATCACACAAGGAGTCCCCCTCTCTCCACCAGTAGTAAATTTGCTCTGTTGCGAGCTGCTTGGTGACTTCAGAAAGCTCAATATTGAATTAGAACTGTAGTTCAGAGCTTCAATTTGCATGGTCTTAGAAGGCAAGAGTGAAATCCTGCCAGAAACAGGTGTGTGTAGCAGGATCTGCCTTAAAGAATTTTGTTTCTGAGAGTAATACATTTCTTTTCATCTTCCTTATTTTTTGAGTAGACAAATAGGATAAAGTTTGCAAATCACTATTACATGTACATCTGTGAGGGATTTTTTTCTATTTCAGACAATTTTGTCAGAACTTTGTTTTGTGTGTGGTACTAAAGATGGAACTTAGTGCATATATACTGAGCTATGTCCCTAATGTTTTTTTTTTTTAATTTTGAAAGTGGGTATCATTAAAGTCCCTAAATTGCCCAGTCTAAACTCGAAGATGTGACCCTCCTGTTTCAGCTTTCCAGAGTGATGGGGTTACAGGCATGTCCCATTATCAGAAGTCTTTGTGTGATTATTAATTATCTTCTACCAGGCTGCATGGGAGAAAGGGGAAGGGAGTGTTGCATAGACGACTTCCAATACATTGCATTGATCAGAACTTGGTCAGTACCTATGCGTGTCAGCAGACAGGACTAGGGAGCATTGTCTTTATCCAGAGTGATCATATGCTAGCTGAAAATTATCCTGAAAGTAGAGGAAATTCAGTCTTGAAAATAGGTACACTGCTATGCTCTCTACCCTTTTGTTGTCTACAATTTGTTCATCCCCTCTCTCCTATGAATCCAGCTCAATGTCATTGTCTCTGCACTTTATACATCTTCTCTGTACAAAGGGCTAACTGAGGCTAGTCAGGAATGGAACTATGTAAAGTCCCACCTACTCCATGTACACACATCAGATATACAAAGAAAACTCTCACTCATCCTTAAAAAGAATGAGAAATGTAGAACAGTTGCTGGCTCAAACCACGTACTAAAAACCCATTAGAAAGGAATGATAGCAGCTATTTGATGTGATCATGTATTAAGTCCACTAGTTTACTGGACTTCCTAACTCTGCCTTCTGTCCATTCCCCTGCCTTGGCCTCATGGATTTTTTTCATCCCTGTCATCTTCTGTGGTCATAGTTAACATGGCAGTGGAGAGTATAACCTGCTTTGAGGCCACACGCCTTCTACAACCTGCTTTATTTTGAAAGGTTAGGAGTGTGAAGGTTACCTCAGGGATCATTGGTTACAGTTTTTGTTTTGTTTGATTTTTCTGGCCAGAGTTGGAGTTTCTTTGGCAGCACTATTTTCTCCTAAATGTCATAGGTCTGCATTATTTGTCTATGGCCATTCATGAACAAGTTACTACAGTTAAAGATCTCATCTATAAATATGGTAAACATGAAGAGCGAAGTCTTTTATTTTCTTGTCTTGCTTCCTAAATTTAGTGGTGTTTCCCTTGAGGCCATCTGATTGATAGGCTCAAGTACAAAGCCAGCACCCTTCATTTGTTATGTAAGGCCACACTCGCTCCCACTGTCTAAAGAATGCCATAGGGAAAAAAATAACGCCATAGAAGGGATGAGTCTACTCAGCCTCTCCAGAATTAGTTCTTTAATTATTTTAAAAGTAAAAGAACAAAAACATATTAACAAACAGATATCCATTTACAAAGTAGCACAAGGATAGTACAAGCAATACTGAATTTTAGACAGGGTGACAGGGAATTAACAATGGAAGTTGTAGTGTATATTGATAACTTCAAAGTGGTCACTCTGGAAAACAAATATAGACATGCAAGATTGATCAAATAATTAATCCTTAACTGTTCCTTTCAATAAAGCCATATAAATCAGTAGTATAACTATGTTAGCTATCCTGTATATACATATGTACATAATTTTCCCCTTCTTTCTTTTCTCTTTCCCTAATTCCAGTTGCTCTTTACTTTTGAGTGGTTTCCTTTCATTTTACAATATTTATCATACCTCCTAGTTTTTATTCAGGTTCTTACACTAGTGAGACAATACGTTGCTTACACATACAGGTCTGATTTATTTCGCTTATGAGTATGGTCCCTCGTTGTGACCATTTATCTATAAAAGCCTCAAGTTTATCTTTCTTTATAACTGAGTAATATTCTATTATATAAATATGCCACAATTTTTTATATAGTCCTCAGTGGATGGACATTTGGGTTGCTTCCACAATTTAGCAATTACAAATTGTGCCACTGTGAACATGGGTGCACATATCTCGCTGTGATACGATGTTTCAAATCTTCTGGGAAAATACCCAGAAGGAGAATAGCTGGTTTGAATGGGAGCTCTAGACCCAGCTTGCTGAGGCATCTCCAAACTGATTTCCACAGTGGTTTCACCAGTCTGCATTCCCACCAGCAGTGGACAAGAGTTTGTATGCCTCACCATAATTCGTTTTTAGTGGATTTCTTAATGCTAGCCATTCTTACTGTGGCGAGATGAGATCTCAGTGTTGTTTCAAATAGAATTTCTCAAATGACTAATGATGCTGACCATTTCCTCATGTATTTATTTGCCATTTGTATTTATCTGAGAAGTATGTGTTCATCTCAGATGCCCATTTTAGGATTGGGTCTTTGAATTTGGGGAAATTGTTTTTTTAATTCTTTATATGTTCTAGATAGAAGACCTTTGTCTGAGGGAGAGCCAGCTAAAATTTTTTTCCCAATTTGTGAATTTTCTTTGTACTCTGTTGGTGATTTCTTTAGATGTGCAGAAACTTTTCAGTAAGATGAAGTCCCACTTGTTGATTCTTTGAAAGATTTTGCCTTGCAGTTTGGTTTTTGTTCATGAACTCTCTGCCTATTCCTATGTCTTCAAGATTTTTATCTAATTTCTCTTCCAATAGATTTAGTGTTTCTGTTTTAATATTGAGATCTGTGATCCATTTTGACCTGAGTTTGGTGCATGGTGATAGACTTGCATCTATTTTCAGGCTTTGGCAAGTGGGAAGCCAATTTTTATAGCACCAGTTATTAAAGAGGCTATCATTTTCCCAGTGAGCTTGTTTGGCCCCTTTATCAAAGATTAGGTGGCTGAGTCTGTTTGTGGTTGTGGCTGCACCTTCCAGTCTGTTCCATCGATCCTCAGGTCTGTTTTATAGCCAGTACCAGGTTGATTTTATTACAGTAGCTTTGTAGTATAGTTTCAGGTCAGGGATTGTGATTCTGCCTGACTTGTCATTGTTGCTCAGGATTGCTTTGGCTATTCTGGGTCACTTCTGGTTCCAGATGAATTTTAGAAATGTTTTCTCTAGATTTGTGAGGTATGCTAATGGTATTTTAATGGAAATTGCACTGAATCTGCACAAAAAATTTGGTAGTATGGCCATTTTCACAATGTCGGTTCTTCCTATCCATGAGCAAGGAATATTTTTCTATTTACTGAAGTCCTTTTCAGTCTCTTTTTTCAGAGTACTATAGTTTTCATTGAATAGATCTTTTACTTCTTTTGTTAGATTGATTCCTAAATATTTCAATTTCTTGGACACTAGTGTGAAAGGTATGGTTCAAAATCAGTTCTTTTGGTTTTTATTTTATTTTTCAGTGCTGGGAATTGAACTCAAGACATGACACATGTTAAGCAAGTGACCTACAGTGAATTACACTCCAGACCAAGGACCACCTCTCCTAAGTGCTCTTTTTCCATGTTTCCAAGCCTTACATTCTAGGCCCTGAGATCATAGACAAAATCCTTCCTGGGAACAGAGCTGAAGTTCCCTTCATCCCCGCTTGGGGATGGGGTAGCTCTACCTTGACCAGATTGTTCTTATGAAGAAATAGAAACAGCTTTTTGTATATGTAATGCATTTGTGACATGAAGTTATATTTAAATTTTGCATGCAGAACTCTAAGGCTAAGTATCAACGGAGGAAGCCCCATCATGTACTGAGCAATTCACTATCACTGTGCTTTTTACAAATAAAGACAATCAAGACTTTCTGGGTTTTTTCTTAAATTCTGCATATGTATGTGCTTATAGTTCATTCTTTTAATTAGAGTAAGAGTTCAATGAGGCCAAAGACATGGTTTGAGTCACTCTAGCTTTCTTCTTGACATGTGTCAGATGTCATGAAAGGCACCATATTTGTCAAGAGAAAGACTGAGTTAGTGTGATGGATCATGGATGTAACCTTTTGGTATTGACACAGTAGTCAAGGGACAAACTCATCTGGGAATGGGTACATCAGAAATGACACAGTGAGTAGGAGAAGGTAGATGGGGATCCTATAATCCTGGGCTCCCTCCTTCTTTGCCCATCACTGGCCTTCTTTCTTTATGTATTTATATTGGCTAAAATAAATTTTTCCCTAGAATGACCATACCACTCACTAAATTTTCCATTGTATTAAGATTTTAAATAAACATTGACTTGGCTATCTGTAACCTTTTAGTTTCATTAGTTAAAAAATTGACCCCTGGTTAAATGTTCTTTGCAGCTAGATACTAATAACAGTTTGTATTTTAATTTATAAACCTTAGCTGCCAAGTAACCTTGAATCTTTTTTCTTTTGGTGCTCATGATTGAACTCAGGTCTTTGAACATTAAACTTGAATTTACTTATCAAAACTCATAAATTATATGAAGGTGGTAGTACAGCTTAGTGGTAGAGCGATTACCTAGCATGTGTGAGGCCTTGGGTCATATCCCCATCACCACAAACACACACACACACACAAAGATAATAATAAATACTTGGGAGGCTGAAGTAGGAGGATTGCAAGGTTCAGCCTAGCACAGGCAATTTAGTGAATCCCTAGCTCAAAACATAAAAAAGTAAAAAGGGCTGAGGATGTAGCTTGGTACTTTCTAGATTCAATACTCACTATAGCAAACAAGAAAAATAGACTAAAAATAATAAATAAATCAAAATAAAATTTAAGTGCTTTAGGAATGGTGATTTACAAATATAAATTACATCACATAAGCTTTGAGGTATCTGTTATGAAAAGAAATGGTAGAGTTTATAGTCTATTGGGAGATACCTTGGAAGCCATCAGATTGCAAATGCTATTTAAAAAGGTTACTACCTTGTGGTTACCTGCTTCTTCACGGAGCTACGGTAGTTGAAGTGAGACCTAAAGATCTTGCATATTGGAAGTAATAGGAGCCCGTATTGGAGTCATGGGGAAAAAGCGGAAAATATGAATGTAGTAGAGATTTTGAAGTAGAGATTTTGAAAATATAGGCAATTCTGGAGCACAAATGCAGGCCTAAAAGAGGACAAGGACATTAGCCACTATTCTTTCTTTTGTTTTAGTTTTTTTAGATATGATTTTGCTGTGTAGTGCAGGCTGGCCTCAAACTCACGGTGATTCTTCTTTGTCAACCTCCTAAGTGCTAGGATTACAGGTGTGCACCACCACACTCAGCTTTTCTTTCGTTTTTAAAAACAGGATCTCACATTTTCCCACACTGGCCTTGAATGCCTAAGCTCAAGGGATCCTCTTCACTTCCTCCAGCAGGTATTAAACCCAGGGCCTTCCACATGCCAGGCAAGTGCTATATTACTGAGCCACGTTCTCAACCCCTTCTTAATGACATCTGGTTCCCTGGTCCCTTTTGTGCTATAGGCTCAGGATTGCCCTTTTCAACTTTTGTTGTATTATAATGGACAGAACAACAGAATTGAAGACAAACACACTTGAGTTCAAATTCCAAATTCTTTTTTGGGGGGGATAGCTTTTCCAAGTCATTTCCCCTCTTTGGGCCTCAACTTACCCTTATGCAGATAAAGGCTTCTATTGACATTGTTTAAAAGGTGAAGTAAAACAATATGTGTGAAAAGTATCCAGTCCAGGGTATAGTACTGAAAGTTAGCACTCAATAAATGCTCAGTATCATTTATTATTGCTTTGTGACCCAGACTCATATATCTTAGAGATGATTTAAGAAACAATAAGAGAAAACCCTGAAAGAATCAGAATAAGCTTCCTATTTAACTTTTTTTAAATTTTGTTTTAGTTTATGAGGAACACATCTGGTGAAGCAGATTTCTTTTCAGAAGCTGTCATGCTTGAGACAGGAATAGATGGTGTGATAAAAAGTGAAAAACATTGCTTGGGCTAGGTCTGAGTTCATGCCACAGGTTGTGGTATTCCAGTACAAAGTATTTGGCCTTCCCTGTAGATACATATTAAGCTCCTGAGGTGCAGTTGGAGATAGCCAGCTCACCTTAATACAATTGTAAGAGATCCAGTTATGAAGTTACCATTCTTGGTACTTTCTAATATCTTTATATTGCTTTGAGCATCTGTGACCTTGAATGAAAATGAACTGTGGGTGTGGTCTGGTGTATTTTGAGGAGAGGCTGTTTATGACCAGATGATCAAAAATAACTATTCTCACTTTTAATTTAAATGCCAATTTAGTTTCAGTTATTTGACAATGAACTCCATGCTCACTAACACAAGCACTTTTCTTCTGGAAAACAAAAACTATTCAGTGACACCCCCCCACACACACATTTATTTATAGCAAAGAGTAAAGTAATTGATGTTGGTAGGTATTCCTACCACAAGTTTTTAAAAAATGTTTGTATTTGTTAGGTTATTTTGGTCAGAAATAAAAGAAACTAACTCTGGCTATTTTAAGGAATGAAAAGAGTGACGGTATACACCTGTTATCTCAGCACTCAGGAGGCTGAGGCTGTGCGTTTGAGGCCACTCTGGGCTACACAGTGAGACCTTACCTCAAAAAAAAAAAAAACAGGGATTACATTTGAAAGATACAATGGTGTCTCCTCCATCAAAGGGATATGCTGAGCAGCCATGACTCAAGTAGGAGGTAAACCAAGGATAAATGAAAATATCGACATATTATGCATCTAGCTAACTGCTGTATTGAAGCAAACATGTCTCATACATATTCCATACCTGTCCTTGCTAATACTATGACGGGCACAGACTACAAACACAAGCACCTATGTGGCTCTAAAATAACTGCATGACACTATTTGTTCATAAAAATAGGTGAAATTTTGAAATATGCTAACAATCTGGGGGGTTGAAAATATAACAATTCTTTATTTGCTCAAAAAATGTATGCCCTCAATAGTAGATCTGTTGAATTTTAGATTTTGTGGTGGGTTTGTGTAAGAATACTTTAACAGACTGAAAGTTCACTGAGTGTGAGTATAAAGAATGTTTTTCAAATTTTAAGACTTTCATATGAAAAATGAAAGAAAAACATCTTTTGGCCCAATATAAAATGATCTAAGACACTAGAAATATACATCCTGGCTCATTCATCTTGAGGATATCCCCAAGTCTACATAAAATCCCCAAACCATAACCATAATCCTTCTGTCTTCAGGGCCTTCACTCTGTGCTGTGTGGGTACTTTTTTTTTTTTTGAAAGAGAGAGAGGGTCTCACTCTGTAGTTCTGAGATTTACAGATTGCTGGGGTTATAGGTGTGCATCACCACACCTTATCCTGTGTGTGTACATTTTAAATTCTGCCTAACAAACCACTCTGTGTGAGTCTCCACCCTCCATGCGCCTGGTGCTGACAGGAGATCCCCACTCAGAAGGCCTACGAACTACTCTCACTGGAGCTTGCATGTGAGCTACCCCAGAACATGCCCAGCGCTGACTGACTTACAGGACCAGGTGCTGCACAAGCTGTTGGCACCATGGTTTGGGTCTGGGCTTCACTTGCACCCTGCCCTATTAGAGCTCGCATACACAGGCACTCTGTGATCACTGTTGGTGCAGCCCATGCCTGGCCCCTGTAGGTGGCCTGAACTGACTGGAGAAGCAGAATCAGGCAGGCTGGAACCCTCTGACAGCATGGTTCCCAACTGAAGGCTGCTGTGAGAACCAGGTATTTCCCATCCATTTCCGGGGGTCAGAGTGGGCAACCCACGACCCTGCCACCATTACAGTCTGAGTTTCTGTTCTCCGTCTGCCTAGTGCAGACAAGAGATCCTCACTTAGAAGGCCTGCGAACTGCTCTCACCAGGGTGCATGTGTGGGCCCTCCCTGTGCATGCCCAGCACTGAATGAGGTACTGGAGCAGGCACTCCACAAGCTGCTGACACCATGGTTCAGGTCTGAGCTTCAATTGTGCCCTAATCTCTTGTAGGTCACAGATATAGCCAGGCTGTGATAGTTGTTGGTGTGGCTTGCATCTGGGTCCTATGCATATCTTGAACTGACTGGAGAAACAGAATCAGGTGGTCCACAAACTGTTGACCCTGCAGTTCGTGTCTGGGTTTTGCCAGTATCCTGAACTGCCAGGGATCACAGGACCACTGGTCGGGGATTGCACCACCAAGTGCCACCAGATTCTGGGTCAGACACACGCCCTAAACTGCAAGGGGTCACTGGATCAGACCATCTGCCATCAAATGACATCACAGTTCATCTCTGAGACCTGGAGGAACTAGGTGCACTTCAACATCTACTGGAAGACCCCAGACTGAGCAGTGCATCTCACGAGACACTCAGGGGTAGGCCTGACCACCAGGAAAACTATGGCCACTAGCAACCCTTGCTGAACTGCCAGAGAAGAGGGAGACTGAGTGTTCTGCCTCCAGCATCAAACATGACAAAAAGAAGGGCTACAACACAATCATGGAACTCTACCCCATGCAGAACACGTCCAGGAGACACTGAAATATGACAATGCAGTAAACGCACACCTGAAATTGCTGAAATGATTACAGTGAAAGTAAAGAAACAACTCCATCAGGCCATAGAAGAGATCAGATTGGACATCATCTCACAGGCAACAAATGAAATGACAATAATAATGAAAAAAATGGTCCACACATCTAAAGAAACGTAAGAACATAGATGAACATAGGCAATGGATGCAAACATTACATGAGCAATATAGGAATGAACTAAAACACATACAACAGTCTCAAAGAGATTTCCAGGAAAATAATCTTGCATTGAAAGCTTGCAAAACCACTTCAGTGAAGCAGAAGATAGAATTTCAGATCTTAAAGACAGCATGGCAGCTAGCGATCGTAAAAGGAAGGATCTCTTAAAATCAACAAGGATCCAGGAAAATCAATTCAACAGCTTCAAGATGAGGAAAAGAGAAATAATGTCAGACTAATAGGAGTCAATGAAACAGTAGAAGGCAGCACAAGTGACATAAAAAGAATATTTGCAGAAATAATAGCAGAAATATTTCCCAAGCATGGAAACAGAATCTCAGATACAGTTCAATGAGGCATGTAGAACTCCTACTAGTCATAACCATAAGAAAACTACATCCAGACATATAATAATCAGATCCCAGATCTCCAGCAAAAGAACAGAATATTAAAAGCTGCTAGAGAAAAGAAACACATCACCTATAAAAGAAAGCTCCTCAGAATCATGACAGACTTCTCAACGCAAACCATCCAATCAAGAAGAGCTTGTAGTGAAGTATTACAGGTCCCAAGACAAAATAAGATTGCCAACTATCCTTCAAGCTTAACGGAGAAATAAAATATTTCCACAACAAAGAGCAACTCAAGAATTTCCTGAGTACCAAACCATCCTTACAAAAAGCACTAAAAGACGTTCTAGACAGAGAAGGATATGAATGCAACTTCAAGGACAACAATAGAAAGGAACCCTCAAGAAGAGCAAACAAGTACACATGCACAAAAAAGTAAGAAACCAACAGCCAGTAAATAATATGACAATGATAAGCCAACACATATGGGTTATAACCATAAATGTAAATGGCCTGAATTCACCAGTCCAAAGAAACGGACTGGCAGAGTGGGTTAAGAAACAAAATCCAACAATATGCTGTATACAGGAAACACATTTTACTCAAAAGAAAACCCATAGACTGAAAGTCAAAAATGAAAAACAATCCTCCATGCCACAGGAACCCAGAAAAAAGCAGCAGTAGCTATTATGTTTGCAGGCAATGTAAACTTGAAGCCAAGAACAATCAAAAGAGATAAAGAAGATCACTATATACTTGTTTGGGGAAAATTGCAAGAGGATGAGATAACAATCCCAAACATGTATACACCAAATACCAGAGGAACAAACTACAGAAGACAAATCTTAACAGACGTGAAAACCCATAGAAATAATAAGACTGTTGTAACACGGCACTTGAACACCCCTTTGACACAAAGAGATAGGTCAACTGGACAAACAAACAGAAAAGAAACAACAGATAAACTGTGAAGAAATGGACTTAGTAGAGGTATACAGAGTGTTCCACCCCACAACATCAGAATACACATTTTTCTCAACTGCACATGGGACTTTCTCTAAAATAGACCCTATTCTAGCCGTTAAAGCATACCTACCTAAATGCAAAAGGACTGAAATCATCCCATGCATATTATGTGTGCACAGTGCAATGAAATTGGAAATTAACAACAAAAGGAACTCCAAAAATGCCATACAAACTTGCAAATTACACAACAACCTGCTGAACAACCAGTGGGTCACAGAACAAATTTAAAAATACCTAGAAACAAACAAAAATGTACATACAACTTATCGGAATCTGTGGGAAGCAATGAAAGCCGTCCTCAGAGGGAAATGTATAGCGGTGATCTCACACATAAGGAAAACAGAAAGGAAACAAATAAGTAGCCATATGTTGCACCTCAAACTTTTAGGAAAAGAAGAACAAGTCAAGCCCAAAGAAGGGAGGAGATTATAAAGATCAGGGCAGAAATTCATGCAATTGAGATGAGAAAACCCTACAGAAAATAAATGAATCAAAGACATGGTTCTTCGAAAGAATCAGTAAAATTGATAAACCCCTAGCCAACCTTATCAAAAAAAGAAAGGAAAGAATTCAAATTCATGCAATAAAGAATGAAAAGGATGAACTTACTACAGATTCTACTGAAATTCAGAAGATCACTAGTTGCTACTTGGAAAATCTTTACTCCCATAGGATAGAAAACTCAGAAGAAATAGACAGATTCCTAGATATGTACAAATTACCAAGGTTGAGTCAAGAAGATATAAAAATCCTGAAAAACCCAGTATCAACTAATGAGATTCAAAATGTGATTAAAAACTTATCAACAAAGAAAAGCCCAGGCCCTGATGGATTCACACCAGAATTTTACAAGCCATTCAGAGAGGATTTAATACCAACACTCCTCAAACTCTTCAGTGAAATTGAAAAGGAAGCAATTCTCCCTTTCCAGACGGAGAATACCTACTCACTAACTCCTTCCTGGAGGCAAGTATTCTATTGATACCAAAACCAGAGAAAGACCCAACCAAGAAAGAGAACCACAGACAAATCGCCCTAATGAATGTAGATGCAAAGATACTCAATAAAATACTAGCAAATAGAATGCAGCAAATCAAGAAAATCATGCACCACGACCAAGTTGGACTCATTCCAGGAATGCAGGTATAGATTGACATATACAAATCAATTAATGTTATACACCATATCAATAGAGCCAAAGACAAAATCCACACGATCATCTCAGTAGGTGCAGAAAAAGCTTGTGACAAGGTCCAACATGCATTCATGTTAAAAACTCTACAGGAAACAAGAATAGATGGTCTTTACCTCAAACTGATCAAAGCCATCTATGACAAACTAACAGTCAACATCGTACTAAATGGACAAAAACTGAAAATTTTTCCTGTAAAATCAGGAACAAGACAAGGATGTCCGCTGTAACCACTCCTGTTCAACATAGTTCTGGAAGCATTAGCCAGAGCAATTAAACAAGATAGCAAAGCAAAAGGAATAAAGATAGGAAAGGAAGAAGTGAAACTATCACTCTTTGCGGATGGCATGCTACCCTACCTGGAAGACCCCAAAAACTACACAAGAAGACTGCTTGAATTAATTGACATATTCAGCAGTATAGCTGGATACAAAGTCAAAACTCAAAAATCAATAGCATTGCTCTACATAAACAACTAACAGATTGAGAGAGAAATTAAGGAAACCATCCATACCTTTCACAATAGCATCCACGAAATTGAAATATTTAGGGATGAATCTAACAAAAGAAGTAAAATCTCTATTCAGTGAACACTACAGTACTCTGAAAAAGAAGAGATCGGAGAGGATTTCAATGAATGGAAAAATATATCTTGCTCATGGATACGAAGAACCAACATTTTGAAAATGGCCATACTGCCAAAATTGTTGTACAAATTCAATGCAATGCCTATTAAACTACCATTAGCATACCTCACAGATCTAGCAAAAACATTCCTTAAATTCATCTGGAACCAGAAGTGACCCAGAATAGCAAAAGCAATCCTGGGCAACAAGGATAAGTCAGGTGGAATTACAATCCCTAACCTGAAATTATACCACAATGCTACTGCAATAATATCAACCTAGTACTGGCTAAAAACAGACCAGAAGATCAATGGAACAGACTGGAAAACACAGACACAACCACAATCACACTGAGGCACCTAATCTTTGATAAAGGGGCCAAACAAGCTCACTGGAAAAACGATAGCCTCTTTAATAAATGGTACTGCAGAAATTGGTTTGCCAACTGCCAAAGACTCAAAATAAACCCAAGTCTATCTTCATGCAACAATGACAAATCAAAATGTATCGCAGATCTCAATACTAAAACAGAAACATTAAATCTATTGGAAGAGAAATTAGGTAAAAACCTTGAAGACATAGGAGTAGGCAGAGAGTTCATGAGCAAAAAACAAACCACATGGGAAATACTTCAAAGAATCAACAACTGGGATCTCGGGGCTGGGGATATAGCTCAGTGGAATAAGCGCTTGCCTAGCAAGCGCAGGGTCCTGAGTTCAATCCCCAGTACCCCCCCCCCCAAAAAAAGAAGCAACTGGGATCTCATCCTACTGAAAAGTTTCTGCACATCTAAAGAAATCACCACCAGAGTAAAAAGAAAACCCACAAATTCACACAAAAAAATTTGACTATCCCCCAGACAAAGGTCTTCTATCTAGAACATAGAAAGAATTAAAAAACATCAGCCCATCCAAATTCAAAGACCCAATCCAAAAATGGGCAGCTCAGCCCATGTGTATTCAAAAATGAATACACACTTCTCAGATAAAGAAATACAAATGGTAAATCAAGACATGAGAAAATGTTTAACATCATTAGTCCTTTGAGAAATGCAAATTAAAACAACAGTGAGATTTCACCTGACCCCATTAAGAATGGCTGTCATTAAGAAATCACCCAAAAACAAATGCTGGTGAGGCTGTGGAAATAGGAACTCTTCTCCACTGCTGGTGGGAATGCAGACTGGTGAAACCACTGTGGAAATCAGTTTGGAGATGCCTCGGCAAACTAGGTCTAGAGCTCCCATTCAAACCAGCTATTCTCCTTCTCAGTATTTTCCCAGAAGATTTGAAACATCGTATCACAGCCATATATGTGCACCCATGTTCATAGTGGCACAATTTTTAATTGCTAAATTGTGCAAGCACCGCAAATGTCCATTCACTGAGGATCAGATAAACAAATTGTGGTACTTGTACATAATGGAGTATTACTCAGCTATAAAGAAAGATAAAATCAAAGTTTTTATAGGTAAATGGTCACAACTAGAGACTATACACATAAGTGAAATAAACAATACCTCCACGCGTAAGTAATGTATTGTCTCACTAATGTAAGAACCTGAAAGAGTGAATGAAAACTAAGAGGTATGATAGACATTGTAAAATGAAATAAAATGCTCAAAAGTAAGGGGCAACTGTTGTGTGGGAAAGGAGAAGGAGAAGAAGGGGAAATTATCTATGTATGTATATATAGGATAGTTAACAGTTGTTCTACTCTCTTCTGTTGCTTTACTGAAAGGAACAGTTAATGATTACTGGTTTGATCATTATTGCACGTCTCTCTTTGTTTTCCTGAGAAACCATAGCACAACAACCACTGCCAATTTTCTACCTCTTTGTCGGTAACTGTACCATTTGTGTTTTTCTTATGGTATTTTGTCAATGGGTGACTGTTTGTTAATGTCTTTTCTTCTTTTTTTTTTTTTAATAAATTTTTAAAAAAGGTAAAAACCTCTTTGTGCCTCTCAAAAAAGAGAAATGTCTAAGATAGAATCAGATTCACTGAAAGCCTAGACAACCTCCTTTATGAGGAGGGAGAAACCATGACTCGTCTTTGGCTTTCTGTGGAAATTTCTTTTCATTATATGAGTGACAACAAATTACAGAACTTTCCTAGTTTATAGTTTTATGAAATAACTGTAAGAGTGTTTAAGAAATAGGTTAATATAACATTAGTTTTACAGTTTTGCCTACTTCTATTTTTTAAGGTAAGGTTTAAATGTATTTCAGATAACAAAGAGGATGCAAAATATAATCTCAGCATTTTGACAGTAACTTTCAGTTTGGGGTGTTTCCTTTTAATGTTTATTCATGTTTACTTGTGGTCATATCTCTCCTGTTTGGGTTTTTGCCTGTTTATAGACTATAGTTGTCAAGAGATAAATTTCATGAGATAGGTTTGTTTACTGCATTCTGATAGTCTTTAACCTGAAAACTACTGGTAAAGGAGTGTGCAAGACATGTGTTAAAAATGTGTAAGGCTGCAATGTCTTTGGAATTGGTTTTCATAGTCTGTGGACATCTCCTCAATAGTACTGTTTCTTTTCTTTGATGTAGTTGATCATGGCCTTGCTAGGTTGGTGACAGCATACTGTGAGCATGGTCATAAAGCTGCTCAAATCAACCCCCTCCTTGTTCAACACACCTCACCGGACAGCATGCCTGAGATCCAGGCCCTTGTGCAGAGCCTGCAAGGACCCTTCCATACCACAGGTAAGGGAGCTGTGTGGAGGAGACCTGCCCCCCAGAAGCATCCTGCGTGTGCCTGAAAAACTTGGGTGCCCTGGAAGTTGAAGCCTCTATGAATTCAGTGGCCATCAGCCAAGACCAGTCCTGAGGTTCTGCAATGTTCCAGAAGGATCCATTTCCTCTGCATTCAAAGCATATAAATCTCCTGTTCTGTGCCACCTGCTTTACACATATTATATGAAATCATTTTCACGAGCACTATAAAATAGTTGTCATCTTTGTTTTAATGAATGGAGAAACAGACCAGAGACTGTAAGGATCCAGGTTTTGCTTCCATTCAAAAGCCTACACCCCCTTATCTGAATTTCTTTGCTACTCTAAAAAGTAAAATAAAACAAACAAACAAAAAAAAGCCCTGGATCACAAAGGCTGATCTTGAGGTCCTGTCTCTTATTTATTGTGGTGCTATGGATGAAACCATAGGATGCAGACACTCTATCACTGAGCTACATGCCCTGCCACATGCAATTTTTAGTTATGATGTGACCATTAGTCTAGTTCCAGAACATTTTGTCACCCAGAATGAAACCCTATACTCAGTAAGCAGACACCCTTCATTCTGTAGTCACCCCAGTAATCCACTTCCTGTCTCTGTAGATTTTCCTGTTGTGGACATTTCTTTCTATTTTTTAAAATTCTTTTGCTTTTTAAATTTTTTATTCCAATTAAGTTTATTGATATAATTTAAATATGCATGATGATTGCATTCATCATTGGGAATTTGTACCTTATATCATATATCTTAGTTCTTTTCTTCCTTTCCTCTTCAACCCCTTTTCCTCTCCTTATTTACAAAACTTTGTTTCCATTTTATTTTTTTCTCATTTTTCCCTTCCCACTCCTCCATTCCCCTTTCCCTTGGAACAATTACTTCCAATTTCACAATATGCTATACACTTTGGCTCTTATTTACACTTTCTGTTCTTCACACCAGCAAGATAATGCAGTATTTATACATGTGTCTGATTTATTGCACTTAAGAGTATGGTCTTAAGTTACATCCATTTATCTAGAGATGTCTCAAGTATATCCTTCTTTATGGCTGAGTAGTACTCCATGGCATATTTTTTAAAACCCCACATCCTTTTTATCTATTTGTCATTTGAAGGGCATTTGGGTTATTTCAGTTTTAGCTATTACAAATTGTGCTGCTAAAAACATAGGTATGCATATATTGCTGTGGTATAATGCTTTCTAATTCTTTTGGAAAGGTACCAAGCAGGGAAATACGTGGGTCAAATGGAACTTCTTAGTTTTTTGAGGAATCTCCGCACTGATTTCCACAGTTATCTCCACACTGATTTCCACAGTGATTAAGTGAAATAAATCAGATCCACGTGTGTAAACATTATATTGTTTCCTTGGTGTGAGAAACTGAACTGGTAAATAAGATCCAAAATGTACAATAGATATTGTGAATTGGGAAGAAACTTCAAAAGAAAAGAGAAACTATGATGGGGAAAGGAGAAAGGAAGGAAGGGAAAAGGAAAAAGATGTATATACACATACCTGAGATAGTTAAGATAGTTATATAGTTAGTTTCTCTTAGTTCATTGAAAAGAAAGGTTTGTGCTAATATTGTTTGGACAATATTTTCTGCCTATGTCTTCTACTCTGAAGCAACTACTATGAGGCTAATATGCAATGTATTAATTATTATTACTCTCTTACTAGCCTGTTGTGAAACTCTGTTTTATTGTTATTTTTTTTCTTTTTTAAAGAAAGGGCCCTGCCAGTGAGTCACATAACCATCAAGCTTCAAAGTCTAGTGTGAAGTTACTATAGAATCAAAACTTGGGAAAAGCAGCAAGGTCAAGTCTTTGTGAAAAAAGTGTTTTTTTCCTCTCATTTTACTGGTTCATAGCCTTTGACAATATTTTTAGTTTTGCCTTTAGAAAAATATTTAAACAGGACTTAGGGTTGAGCTCAGAGGTATGGCAGTTTTATAACATAAAAGAGACCCTAGGTTTCATCGCTAGTACCTGAGGGAAGGAAGAAAAGGAGGGCGGGAGAGAGGGAGGGAAAAATGTAAGTAAGTTTTGATAATGACTCAAGTCATTAACAGTGAAGTGCTCTGAATTGAAGGAATTACAGTATTTTATTGTGCTCTAGAATTACTTGCTACACCATTGGTCATTCTTTAAAACAATGTCTCCGATTCTATTTCTAGGATTATTGAACATGGGGCAGGAGGAGGCCTCTCTTGAGGAAGTATTAGCCTATCTCAGCCAAATCTACTGTGGACCAATTGCTATTGAAACTGCCCAACTGCAGAGCCAGGAGGAGAAAGACTGGTTTGTCAAGCGGTTTGAGGAGCTGAAAAAGGAGACATTTACTCCGGAAGAGCGAAAGCATCTATCAAAACTAATGCTAGAATCTCAGGTATGAAAGTAGCAGCTCCTATTAGTAAAATAGATTGACTCATTTCCAACAAAAGTACTGTACGCAACTATTACAGAGTGGAAGTGAAAGCAAGGACTCTGAGTTTAGGACCCTCCCTCTTCCTCATTGCTTCAACTTATTTTTGTTTTCCAAAGTGGTCAAAATACTACGTATGCATGGAAGATGCTCTAGATACAGATACGTGGAACTGAATTCTACCAGGGCCATAATCATGGAGCAGCAACATAAAGATGAGAAGGCCCCTCCCAATAGTTCAGGTAGTTAAATAGGGTGCCACCTTGACAAAGTACTACTGTGGGCTCCTCTGCTAATACTGAAGTCTTGAGAGAGGTAGCAGAGATCTAAGGCCTGGGCTCTAGTCTAGAACACACACTGCAGGGGGCTGTCCTGGAGTGTGTTACCCCCACTTGGGTCCTTCCCGCCAGGCCCCTGTTGCAGCTGAGTCCTGGTCAGAGCTGCCCTGGGTTGCCCATGTCTCTGGGATCTCACTTTGTGAGGGGCACTCATGTGCTCCTGAGATGATATGGTTCTTTAACAGTGCATAGGAACTCTCCTGCCTTTCACCTCAGCTCTTGGTCCCCTTCCAGCAGTTGATATGTCTGTTGGGATGTCCCACAGGAATTTGACCACTTCTTGGCCACCAAGTTTGCCACAGTGAAGCGGTATGGAGGTGAAGGGGCTGAAAGCATGATGGGCTTCTTCCACGAGCTGCTGAAAACATCAGCATACAGTGGGGTAACTGATGTCATCATTGGGATGCCCCATAGAGGGAGGCTGAATTTGCTGACAGGCCTTCTTCACTTTCCTCCAGAGGTAAGGTTACTTGCTGTGTTATTGCCAGCATTGTACAATCAATGGTAACAGAGTAAAACTGATGGAGGTATTTCCTGTATGAGCAGATGGTCCAGGAGCTACCTTTATGAGTGGATAGAAATTAATGCTGACAAGCAGAAATGGTATTTGAATTAACTTCTTGTACATTCTTTCTTTCTTTCTTTCTTTCTTTCTTTCTTTCTTTCTTTCTTTCTTTTTTGGTTTGAGACTGAGTCTTACTAGTGCCTTGAACTTAGTTTGTAACCCATGCTGGCCTCAAACTTGCAGTGATCCTCCTACCTCAGCTTCCCTAGTGCTGGGATAACAGATGTGTACCACCATACCCAGCTATCCTGTACATTCTTATATAGATTCTTTCTCCTCTCAGGGAAGTTAAAGTTTGGCTTGTTTTCTTAGGAATTATGTACATAGAGCTAAAGTCTATTCTTTGCAGCATATTTTCTCATTTAATACTAGCTATACAAATAACACAAAAATTTACATAATTGTGTACAGTTTTACTTTATAAGAAGCCATGGATCCATTATTTGCTAAGTATATAGTTAATAGATTTTCCTAAAAAGTAATAATGCAGTGTTATCTTGAGAACATCCAAGGTCTGTGGATATAGCTCACTGGTGAAGCACTTGCCTAGCATGTGCAGAGCCTGGGTTCAATCCTAGCAGAGAAAAAATGGGTAGCAGAGAGACCTGCAATATTTATAAGTAATTGGATCTTGTTATTCCTGTTGGTCTAACCTAACTGTTCTGTAAACCACAAAAGTCAAGAGTGAAGATTTTTATGTTAGGTAACATGACAGTGATCTGATATTTAATGCATTTTTGCATGTGTAAATGTTACTCTTCTAGGATAAGAGATTAAAAATGAGTATAAATGTGAAAAAGTCTGCCAAAGTTAGGTTCAGTGAACCAAGCTCAGGGAACAATGTACATATTAGCATGAAGACCTAGAAAATATATGTGGTGTTCAATGGGTGTGGTGGTGCAGGCTTGGAGTCCCCAATTCTTGGGATGCTGAAGGAGAAGGATCACTTGAGTACAGCAGTTCAAGGTCAGTTTGGGCAATATAACAAGTTCCTATCCCTTAAAAAACACACGTGTGCACTGACATACATATTCATACATAATATCAAATCTTTGGGTCAAATTCACCACTTTTACTCATAACTCAGTTGTTCTGATACTACTATATTGATAAACAGTTTTAAAATGACAAACACATTTGAAAAGGTAGGATATGAGACTAAAAAGATTACAGAGAGACATATGTTTCAAGAAATACCATAATTCTTAGATTAAAAAGTACATTCCTAAAATTTCCCTGAAAAAACATGCAGAGATGATTATAAATTATCATGTTTGTGAGAAACATATGTGCCTATACTGTGTGACTATATATATTCCCATTTGTAGGTAGGTCAATAAGAAGCTTTTGGAAGCTAAAGAAAATCCTGGGTCAAATAGTTTGGATACTTTAGAATAACACGGTGATTTTATTAAATGCCTTGGTTTGGAACTCAGCTTTATTATTCACAAGCTAAGGACCTTTAACAGTTTACTTATTTGTTCATTTTCAAAATGGGCAGTACCTACGTTAGAACACTGAAGGACCAGTGAGAGAATGTGTGACAGGGAGACCTTGTGAACTGGACGGCAGAGGCGTCACATCTGACCCAGGCTGAGTAGTGTCCCTCATCCTCTCTCTGTGTGAGATTGTATTTCATCTTGTTGAAGTCCTCCCCACCTCTCACAGAACTAATACAAAGGTCTTCCGGCAAATATATTCTGACAACTATATTTTTAAGAAGTTGTTCAAGTCGGGCTTAGTGGTGCACACCTGTAATCCCAGCACTCAAGAGGCTGAGGTAGGAAGATTGCTGTGAGTTTGGGGCCAGCTTGGGCCTAGGCCAGCCAAGGCCAGCCTGAAATACACAGGAAGACCCTGTCTCAAAAAATAAAAGTTGTTTAGATTACTGCAAGGCAGAGGTTACTTACTATTTGCCTTCGATTAAACCCCTGCATTTCATTTGATTCTAACACTTTCTAAATCATTCAAAGAAACCCAGCAGTTAGAAGTCTGTGCCTGTCTTTAATTAATGCATGTTTGTAATAAATGCAAAAGCATTTATATAGCATTTATTTTTATTGTATTATTTAAGCTAACCACCTTTTCTGTAGTCTACCTTGTGACAAAAGGCACTGTTTAACTTGTATGTTTATTCATAATAGCTAATGTTCCGGAAAATGCAAGGCTTAAGCGAATTTCCAGAACATTTCTTGGCCACTGGAGATGTCCTGTCTCACCTGACCTCCTCTGTGGACCTGGACTTTGGTACCCACCATCCCCTCCACGTGACAGTGCTGCCTAATCCCTCACATCTTGAAGCTGTTAACCCCGTGGCCATTGGGAAAACCCGGGGCCGGCAGCAGTCTCGCCAGGATGGGGACTATTCTGCAGATGACTCTGCTAGGCCGGGGGACAAAGTTATTTGCCTGCAGGTACTTGAAACTTCAAGAAAGGAGGCAAGAGGTTGGGAAAACCAGGAAGAAAGAGTGTCTGGGTTCACATGTCTGACAAGAGATTATAGGCATTTAAGAGGAAAGTGAGAAGACAGTTTAGGGGAAAAGATGATTCAGGAGTTCTTTTAAAGTTCAGAGTAGATATAATGTCTGGTCTCAAAGAAAGTGACTAGCCTGGGATTTCCACTACATTTTTCCTTTCTTGGCTTATGAGTTAATTGATGGGTATCAGCTGCCATAGCTTCTCCTTTGAAAGGACAAGTGTGTCTTTTGCTGTGCTGAAACTTTTCAATTTAATATAATCCCATTATTGATTCTCGGTATTATTTCTTGTGCTATTGGACTTCTGTTCAGGAAGTCCTTGCCTAGGCCTATAGTTTCAAGTGTTTTCTCTATTTTATCTTCCAGCAGTTTCAATGTTTCTGTTTTTACATATAGGTCTTTGATCCACTTTGATTTGGTTTTATCACAGAATGAGAAAGTGTCTAAGTTCATTCTTGTGCATGTGGATAGCTAGTTTTTCCCAACACCATTTGTTAAAGAGGCTATCTTGTCTCAAGCCTATGTATTTAGCCCCTTTGTCAAAGATCAGATGATAGAAAGTGCATGAGGTTGTTTCTGTGTCTTCTCTTCCATTGGTCTGATCTATGTTTGTGCTAGTAACATGCTGTCTTTATTACTATAGCTGCATGGTATGAAATGTGGAATCGTGACACTACCTGCTTTGCTCTTCTGGTTAAGGTTGCTTGGCCATATTGAGTCTCTTCTCATTCCAAATAAATTTTAGGATTGTTGTTCCTTCTAGTTCCATGAAGAATGTTGATATTTTGATTGGAATTGTGTCAAATCTATGTCACTTTTGGTAATATGGCCATGTTGATGGTATTGATTCTGCTTATCCAGGAACAGGGGTGTCTTAACTCAAAAAATTTAGACCACCAGCAAATGAACCAAGCAAATGAACCAATAAAAACACAGCAGCCAAAATTAAATGAACAGACACTTCTCAAAAGCAGAAGTACAAATGGCTAATAAATACTTGAAAAATGTTCAGCATTTCTTGCCATTAGGGAAATGCAAACCAAAACAACTCTGAGTTTCGATCTTATTCCCATAAGAGTGCTTCATCAAAAAACAATAAATGCTGGTGAGGATATGGGGGAAAAGGAACCCTTCTACATTGTTATGAGAATGAAAACTACTATAATCACTATGTGTCCTGACCCACGGGTAATCAACGGAGACCCTAGAGGGGGAGTGGGATGAAAAAGGACAAGAGACACAAGAAACGGAGACAAGACAGGAGTCTGATCAAGTCTCGTTTATTGAGCGGAAAGCTCGGGTTTATATACAGTGCGGAGTGGGGATTGACGTCAGCGGGTAACTAGGCAACGGAGGGAGGTTCAAATATCACGCGAGGGTGGTCAGAGCATCAGGTGATAGCATGTGACTATATCATGCGACATTACGTGATTTACAGGAAACTAACCAAATAAGGAAACCGGAACTTAACTCTTAAGATGGCTGGTAATTTACAAAATGGATGCCGACCGCATGTCTCTCAGCGGTCTCCCACAACTATGGAAATCAATAGCGATTCCTCAGAACACTAAAACAAGAATTCCATTGCACCTACCTCTACCTCTCCTGGGTATTTTCCCAAGAGTTAAAGGCATCATACTGTAGTGATATGTGCTTACCCATGTTTATAGCAGCACAAGTCACAATAATTAAACTGTAGAAACATTCTAGGTGGACATCAGCAGATGAATGGGTAGATAATGTGTTATATCCATACATTAGAGTATTATCCAGCCATTCAAAAGGATGAATTTAAGTCATTTGTAGGAAAACGGTTGACTCTTGAAACCATGGTAAGTTAAATAAGTCAGTTGCAAAACGTTAATGGTTTCTTTTATATGAGAAATCCAAACTATAAATAAATAAAACCGTAAAATAAAGGAGAGATGTAGGAAACAGGGACACAGACTATTTGGAGATGAGGAAGGGAGAAGCATAGAAGGTACAGAGTGGTGGGAAAAGGGAACAGAAAATTATCAAGATAGGACATGTACATGCTAATTCCTGTAAACAAACACTATACATCACGAACATACACCAATAAAGAAAAGGGGTAAGTCAGAGGGCACTGGGCAGAAGTGGAGCTAGGAAAGAATATATTCCTCAGGTCTCTCTTATACTGACCAGTGTGCAGTGCTAGGCACAGCTTAAAGAAGCTCTACAAAGATGAAAATACATAGCAGATACTCAGCAAGGAACAAGGGGAGGAAAAGGGAGGACAGAGAAAGAAAAGGGAAAGGAAGTGGGAGAGGGAAGGCAGAGTAAAGGGGAATCAGCTTCATTTTCCTCCTAAGGGCTAATTATTGTGCCTTCCAGATGGGATGATACAACTTTTACTGGTAGCTAAGAAATAAATAAATAAAAGAATTCATGTGGCTGCTTCTTTGAAACAGCGGCTGTCCAGGAATTTTTACTGTATACCTACATGGAACAAGGCTATAAATGTGTGGATTTACGTGGTTTGTTGTTTTATTTTAAAATGAAGACCTTTAAAGCTGGAGAGGTAGCTCAGTGGTAGAATACTTGCTTGGCATGCTTGAGGATCTCGGCTTGATCCCCAGCATTGAAAAAGAGTTTTAATAAAATGAAGGCCTTTGATATGAAAGCAAGCAATGAAGATGATTAGTGTCACTTTCTTCACCTTAAACATCCCCCCCCCCCCGTTTTTTGTAACTTGATAGGTATCTCTCAGAGGTTTGGGTTGTGGGTTTTCTTCCATGAGTATTGATTTAAATATGAACTTTTAACTACTAGGAAATAGTCCTGAACTTCAGTGATGCAGTCTTCAAACTACAACCATCTAGAATATTGTGCTATGTATATAAATAGCCATATTACCCCAGTCATGTTAATTTCTCATGGGCCAGAAACTTTCCACAAAGAGTTAGGGGTGGACAGAATTGGATTTGAACATGATATGATATGTCTAAGAAGAACTTATTCATATTTACCTAGTGCATTAAGCAGATCTTAAGAATGACTTTGACATAAGAAACAAAGGTGCATTTTCTTTAAGATGATGTGAAATTAACTGCCTTCCTTTGTCTACTTTGTGTTTCCAAAATGTTTGGCCCAGCTGTCTGTCTCTTTCCTTGCACAATTCTCATGTCTTATGAGGACTCTCAATTTGGAGCCTGTGAAATAATAGTTAGATTTCCAGTGCTGCTTTTTCTGACTGTCGTGTGTTTGTCCTGGCCCTGGTGAAAATGAATTCTCAATTGTGATCCTTGTCAACACTGTCCCACATCTCCCACCACTCTGTTGCCTTTGTATCACTCATTTTTAGTTCACCCAGTGTTTGTGTAGGACCTTTACCCTCACAAAACTTCCTTAGCCCTGCAAAGTGGTCTCTCTTGATTTAAGAAATACAATAAATTCACCAAGTGATATATACATGCTTTAGCATCACAAATCCTGCCAGGATCGAATCATACTAGTTGAATAGATACTATATTCTTATTGGGTGATCCAAGCTCTGGTGTTGAATTTCTGAAAAGATGCAGAAGAGGCAAAGATGCAGAAGAGGCAGACATCTCCCTTCCTTGCTCTTCTGCAATCTTCCATTGCCCCCTAAGAAATTTCATAGCAAAGCCCCAAGAGTGACAAGTATTCTGATTATTAGGGACCTCTGACCCTGCATTAGGCTGACTGTTAGGCTTCACACTGTAGAAAAGATAAAGGCTCAGGACTCCTACCTTTGCACCTCCTAGTATGGTATGCTTGGTTGTGTTACTTAGGTTCTTGAGCTTCAGTAAAATCGAAATGTATTACATTCCTCATAATATTCAAAGGATTCAAAAAAGAACATATGTATTTAAGTTCCTTAACCCAAGAGAAAGTCTTAGAGGGATGCGTAGGAAAAACGAATATATCATAGAAGAGTGTAGTCCAAGTCATGCAAAAGGTATGCTCTTTCTGGATCTTATTTTCCTTGATTGTAAAGAGGGTCCTCCAACTGGGTGTTGAGTAGATTAATGGAGGGTAACACAAGGCATGTTCTTAGTAAAACTGATACTCTTAACATGCCACATAATGGACTGAGAAGGTGTGGTTTCGAATTTCACTAAAGTAAAGGAGTACTTCATTACTTAAGCAAAAGCACCACTTCTATAAAAATGACACTGTTTAAGACATTTTCTGTGGCATTTTTTAAAAACTCTACTTCCAGGAGTTATTTCTTCATTCACATTTGGTCTTTCACTTCTATTATTCTTAGAACCACTGGTAACCTCACAGATCATTTTTATTCAGTTCAGCATTTTAGCTGTACATAAGAATTCCCTTTAGCATAAAGTCAGTAGAGCTCATACTTTCTTCTATGGTCTTGTAAGATCGACGTTGCCCTTATTATGTGCTTTAGATGTTTAGGGGGAAAAAAGCCCACCCCTTATCTACTAGCTTGTCTACAGGACTTTGTGGTGATTTTCTGAATTGCAGACTTTGTGTGTTCTGGAAGGATAGCACATTTTAGACATTACTTATATTTGCTTTTTCCTCAGACTATCTTTTGAGATAAGCTTCACCATTCTAGGATCTTCCTAGGTACTTTTAGGAAGTCAAGGGAGTAGGGAGAGGATGGTGATTTGTATTCCTGGTATTGTTTTAAAACAGTTTATGCTAATCTGAAAACCTAAATTTCTTAATCCCATATGTTTTTTTTTTCTCTCCCACTCATATTTTAGGTTCATGGTGATGCTTCTTTCTGCGGTCAAGGGATTGTTCTTGAAACATTTACGCTCTCTAATCTCCCACATTTCAGAATTGGTGGGAGCATCCATTTGATTGTCAATAACCAGCTTGGATACACCACTCCAGCAGAAAGAGGAAGATCTTCTTTGTATTGTAGTGACATTGGTATGTAACAGGAGACTGATGTTCCTGGATCCAACAAGAAATTCCTAGAGAAACTTCTAGTTCATTCAAAACAGTGAGTCTCACTGGATATTCCATGTGTAATTTGGGGTCAGATATGATCCTTATTCATCAAGAGTTACAAGCAAAGTTATTTCTTTTAAAGTCTGAGTGTGATATTTATTTATTTATTTAGTTAGTTAGTTAGTTAGTTAGTTAGTGTGCTGAGAATGGAAACCAGGGCCTGGTGCCTCTTATGCAAGCTCTTCACTACTGAGTGACATCTCCCTGAGAATAATTTTTAAATACAAAGAAATAAAAAAAGGATGAGTGATTTTTCTGTATTAACCCAAGCCTTGGAGAGCTGTTGGCACGGTGGGTTTGGCATCTTAGGCATCATTTCTCTGAATGCTGTAGAGCAGGGGCCATCCTTAGTGAAATCCTTCCTCCTAGCTATAATAGAATATTCTGAGAAACTCAGAAAGGGGTGGCTGAGTTATATAACATACGTTCCCATATATTATATGGACAAGTTGGCTTCTCAACACCTATCTTCCTCTTCCCTAGGTAAGCCACATGAGGAGGGAGGGGTCTTGGATGAGAAGCCTCCACCCTCTTCCAAAAGGTGTCCTTCTATACTGGCACAGATGAGCAGTCTGACACCCCAATTCCTTATCTTTTTTTAAAGACTCAAGCAGCCTGCCAACAGGGGCAGAAGCACATTTGTCACATGTTCTCCTCACTAAGAGATGGCAGAGGAAACTGCAACAAAGCTCCATCCTCCTTCCAGAGATCTTAAAATCTTTTTTCATTCCATGTTACATCTTTTTCTAGGGGAAGGAGGTCAGAGAAGCTGCATTTCAGAAATGCTGTCATGATGGTTTTCAACACCTTTTAACTCTTCTTACTGGTGCTATTTCATAGAATAAGCAACAGTTTTGACAAATTTGTGGGGCTTTTTAAAAAAATCTCACACTTTGATTTTTATGTTTCAATATTTTCATTAAATATTTTGGTGGGGAGGTAACTTGTGCCATGAAATAAGTAGGAGAAAAATACTGTGCCTTGTTTCAACAGTTTTTAATAATTTTTACACTGAACAATAATGGATGCTTAGAGTTCACCTTATTCCATTTAATTAAAATCAGCATTTCTCTTTAAAAAAAAAAAAAAAGAGAGATAAAGGACAGAGCTAAGAGCATTAAGTAGCCAGTCAAAGGATCTGGGAGAAATCAGAATGCAACACAATTAGTACTACACTGGAGTAATTACCTTTAGAACATTTAAACTTGGAGGACCCAAGGTATTAATCAAAAAGAATGTGTTTGACCACTAAATTTGGTGAAATAACCTGGTTAGAAATAAGCTGTGAAGAATTGAACTCAACTTGTTTTAATGTATGGAAATTAGCAGTTGTGGAAGAAAGGTAGGATTTTTATTACCTGTTTCTGCTTTACAGGTTTGGAGGGAGTTAAAAGAACTATCAGGTGTTAGCAACTACTCTCTTTTTATATCCAGACCATGGAGTGGTTTCTTTCTTGAGTTGTCTTTGTGAATTCTTCGTGGTTCATCTGAAAGAGAGGGGGGAATCCATTCTAGAACTTCTCTTCGGAGAAAAGCTTTTCCTAGGATGCATGTTTTAATGCTCTTTTGTCTCAGGAAGAAAGATAACAATAACAATAAGAAAGTAAATGTTAACAACTATGTGGCAGGCATCGTAAAGCATTAATACTTTTTATCCATTGACTCATATAATCTTGAGACTATCAGTCAAAGGTAGGTTTAGACGGAGAGTCTTAAGTTTGCCAGTCACACAATAAGTGAGAGAGCTGGGACTTGTCACCTGGACCCCAAATCTTGGGTTGTTAACAACCAAGCCAAATGGTCTTTAGGACATGGGATGTCTTCCCTCATGAGTGGTAGGTCTTGGAGGAAGGCTAATCTAATTTTGGGTTAACTGATTGGCTTCATATCTGTCTCCCCATGTTCAGGGAAGGTTGTGGGCTGTGCTATCATTCATGTTAATGGAGATAGGCCAGAGGAAGTGGTCCAGGCCACGCGGCTGGCTTTTGAGTATCAGCGCCAATTCCGCAAGGATGTGATTGTTGACTTGCTATGCTACAGGCAGTGGGGCCACAATGAACTGGATGAGCCTTTCTTCACCAACCCTGTCATGTACAGAATCATCAGGTACAATCATAAACCTTTGTTAATATATCCTCCAACCTCACAGCTCTTACACTGTCGTACTCTCTCTCTCTCTCTCTCTCTCTCACACACACACACACACACACACACATACACACACACACACACACACACACAATTTATTTAGGTGCTGGAACTGGTCTTAGGGTCAAGACTAAGGGTCAAGAACAGGATCTTTAAATTCACTTCTCCATACCATAAATGTGGACTTGCTTTGTGCCTGGTAGGAAGTAACACAAGAAACTTTAATGACTATTTAGAACTGTTCTATGCAGTACAGAAGCTGCTAGGCATTAACAGGCCACTGAATACCTGAGACATGGCCAGTCCTGATGGAAATGTGCTGCAGATACACACACCAGATTCCAAAGACTTAACAGATGAAATAGAAATGTAAAATACCTTAATTTCTATATTAATTAAAGTTTGAAGTGACAGTATTTTGGATATATTGACTTAAAATATACTACTAAGATTAAATCCATGTGTTTCTCTTTACTGTTTCTAATGTAACTGCAGAAAACTCAGAATTACACATGTGGCTCACATTTTACTTTTGTTGGACAGCATTGATGCAAATGGTTAATGTGGCAGAGAGGGATATGCAATTTTGGCATTTCTTTTCCTAAATTCTAGAAAGTAAAACAGATCCTTCCATATATACACACTCTTAATTCATTTTAGATTCTAAGTGAATGCAGAGGAATAAACTTGGTGGCATTTCACAGGCCTTCCTGCTCATAGGCAGCAAAAGAGAACTGCTCAGGAGGACCAGAAACTGAGTTCTGGCTTAGCTCTAGCTCAGTAGTTGAATGACTAGGTGCCTCAGAGCTTCTTTGCAAACATCCAAGCTCTCACTTTTATCTGAATTAAATATGATCGACTGCTAATAAATTTTGTATTTTAAAGGATCATACAAATGTAAAAAGGCACAATCGTGTTATAATATTTCCAACCACGTGCTGATTATTTTAGTTAAAGGATTAGTAAAGAACCTGAAACTGATGGTGGCACCTTAAGTCTCAGTATTTTTTGAAATAAAGAGAATTCTCAATGGACAGGTAAGGTGGATAAGTCTTATAAATAGCTCTCCACAATTTACCAATTCACAGAAAAACTCCATTTTACCTGAATGTAGTGAAAAACTTGCAACAGTAAATTTATTTTCTCTTGTTTGCTTAGAAGAAGCTGTGACTCCTGGGTGCCTTTAACTGTTTCTTTACTTATTTTGTTAATTTATTGAGGTGAAAGTCATGTAATGTAAATTTTACATTACTTTAAAGTTAATAATTCAGTGGTTTTTAGTATAGTCATGATATTGTGCAGCCACAGCTGATTTTTGTTCCAGAACATTTCCTACGTGCCTTTTAACTGATAACATCCTACAGTGCCCTTGACAGTGACTGCCTCTGTCTTGCTTAGATTTCACAATTAGTCTGATTTTTCTCCCCTCTCTTCAACAGAGCCCGAAAGAGCATCCCAGACACATATGCAGAACACCTCATTGCCAATGGACTCATGACCCAAGAGGAGATGTCACAAATAAAAACCTCCTACTATGCCAAGCTAAATGACCACTTGACCAACATGGCCCAGTACAGCCCCCCAGCCACCAACCTGCAGTCTCACTGGAAGGGCCTGGCCCAGCCAGCAGCACGTGTCACCACCTGGAACACAGGCGTGCCCCTTGACCTCCTGCGCTTCATTGGTGCCAGGTCTGTGCAGGTGCCTGGGGAGCTGCAGATGCACAGCAACCTTCTCAAGATGTATGTTCAGGTGAGGTGCTTGAAATCTCCCACTGTTGCTTTTTATTTTCTCTCAGCAAAGGGATTGATATTGGTATGGCCTTCTTGGCTGCTAATTCATTTGACAAATGTTTGGTGTTTAGTATTAGGCTCTAGGAACTGATATTAGCATTCTTTTGATGCTGAGAGTCAACTGACTCAGATTTTGTCTTTTTTTTTCATGATGCGTGCTTATTATAAACAAAGAAATAAAGAAATGTCTACTTTAATTGTTCCAACTAGGGACCAGAACATATTTTAATTCTTTTAGGTAGCTTAAATAAAGGGTACAAAAATCAACATGTATACCCCAAAGGTAACCACTTAGACCCTTAAACATGCTGAGGTTTTATGTATTCTGTTAACCTCAGGATGATAAACTGTCCTGGTTGGACTGGGACTTAATAGGTTTTCTGGAACATGGCACTTTCAGTGCTAAACCCAAAAGAGGAAAGAGTTAAACATGTTTATCTTTTTCAGCTTGTATGAAGGAACTCTACCCTCTGAATTGTAGAAATATTATAACAAGCTGTATGCTCACCACCTAGCTTAAAAAGTCAGATATTACAACTGAAGTCTGCAGTACCCCTCCCAGCTCCTTCTCCTCTTAGCTCCACAAAGGTGACCACTAAGGTGAAGTGTATGTTGGCTTTGCCTATTTTAAACTCTGTGTAGTCGCTATCATACTGTACCATATCCACCCATACTCTGTTTCAATTCAAACTTGTGCTATTGATTCTTACCATAGTTACATTAAAATTTTTTTAACTCGATGTGAAAAAGGATGGGGGTTCTTTGTTTTCTCCTCCCTTCCACTCTACAGTCCAGAATGGAGAAAGTGATGAGCGGAACAAATTTAGACTGGGCCGCGGCAGAAGCCCTTGCCTTGGGCTCTTTACTCGCTCAAGGTAAAGTATTCCTGTTTTGCCTTCCAGCTGGTAGAGAATGCACTAAAATGGCGATGGTTATGTGTGACTGCTGTGATTTTCTGAGGCAGCTATTTTGTTCCTGTTGTTTTCGTTGGCTAGATAAAGTTCTGAAACACGCCCTGTGATCACCTGACTTATCCGTGTGGGTCACATGACAGTGTTCACCACAGAGTGTAGACAGTGGGGCAGTTATATCTGGGGACACCGGGTTCAGTGTAAGATGTATTAGGAAGGTATTTTCTCCACAAATTATAGGGTAAGTAATGACTCTCCGGTCCTATACAATTTTGCCTTGATCATAGACTTTTGGATATAGGAAAAGATTATTTTAATAAGAAGAATCTTGTCTTTAAAATAAAATTAAAAAAAAAAAAAAAGAAGAATCTATTACTCCAAGGAAATTGCAAGGATAAGTGAAATCCTGTATAAAAAAATAAATTCAGTATAACCATTCCTTAGTATTAGTTGTATTATTCACAAGGATCTGGGTTTCTTTTTCCTTGCTTGCTGCTTAAGGTTTTAATGTCCGGCTGAGCGGCCAAGACGTTGGCCGTGGCACTTTCAGTCAAAGGCACGCAATGGTGGTTTGCCAGAAGACTGGTGACGCCTACATCCCTCTGAACCACATGGACCCTAATCAGAAGGGGTTTCTGGAGGTAGGATGTTCCATATCCAGTGTCGAATCCAGGCACCACTTACTGCACTTACAGCCTGCTTAAAGAAACCAAAACCAGAGGTTGGAAACCTTGAGTTCAGTAGTTTTTAATAAAGGGGTGCTGACGTGGTAGATGATGTTGAACTGTAAATTTGGAACGGAAGTAACAGACTAGAGAGTCGACTGGAGATGTTTTGATCTGACTACATATCTGCATGCCTGTAAACGTCAAATGGATGTCCATTTTGTTGACTCAAAATGACATTATAATCTGCAGATGTGAAGTTAATCAAAGATGTGGATAGTAAGCTAGCATTCCTTGCCTACTTCAAGCAAACAAACAAACAAACAGACAGCACTTCCTGGTGGTGACCTGATTCCCTAAGGCTTTGTGGATGTTTCTGTCTGCCATTCTCTGCAGTTCTCATCAGCATCTTAAGGGCAGCAGCTGAATCTCTTTATTTTCGTTAATCCAACAATTAGTGTAGAACTCAGCACATGATTTCTACAAAAATAAGTCATTATTTAAAGTAAAGTTAATGGCATTGCACCTTCTTTTCTACTATAGCCATTTGATAATACCATCTTGAGTTTACTGGTATTCTCTTAAAAATGTGCTTGGCAAAAGCAGTATTCCAGGAAGATTACTTGAAGGGCCTGCAGCTCACCTTTTCTTTAGGTGAGTCTAAAACCCACCTCCGATTGATGAACTAGGGAGACAGTGAAATGTCTAGTATCCTCCCCACCTTAAATGAGATTTTCATTGAATTGTGATTTAATGTTAGGGTCACATTTGAATATTAGTGTGCTGCTTTAAATGATGTGATTAGACCAGGTGATTGGCACATGCCTGTAATCCCAGCACTTGGAGGCAGGAGGCAGGAGGATTGCTGCGAGTTTTTAAGGCCAACCTGAAATGGATAGTGAAACCCCGTCTTAAACAAACAAACAAAGTGCCAATTAAATGTCTTAAAACATGTAATATAATGGTCACTAGGTCTTTTTTAACATTGTGCATGGTATTTTTTCAAGACTTTTTATTAGTACATGTCTGCGCTACACAGTGCTTCCATTCCTTGCGTCGCGTTGGCGCGCAGGCGTTTCCGTTCTCTCTCGTCCCCTTCCCTTTTCCTCTCTCCTCTTCCTCCGTCTCTTGTTCTCCTTTCCATTGAAAATAGATCAATCTCACTACTTCCTGTTATTTATCTTTTATTTTACATTTTGTATTTGGGGTTTTCATGTAACAGAAACAAGATATTTAAACTTGTGTGTGTGATTTATTTCACTTAATATTATGGTCTCGAAGTCCATTTTCCTAGTATTGATACACAGTGGAATACTACTCTACCACAAAGGATAAACTTGAGTCATTTGTAGGTAAATACATGTCCACAATTTCTGGGCTGGGAGTATAGCTCAGTGGTAAAGTACTTGCCTAACACACACAAGGCCATTAGTTGGAATCCCCAGCACTCCAAGAGCAAAAACTACAACAAAAATTTTTTCATTTATGTTCTGATACCTTGGGGTTTATGTGAAGACCCTGGAAGAAAACCATTTGATTATGGCATTGCAAGTGGTTATACTTTTCTGAGCAGTGGTTTGGTTTCACTGGCAGTACTGAATCCTGAAAGTGACCAGCGTTCTCTTACTAATAGTCAGTCCAAGCAAGGCCTGGAGGCTCAGTGATTAGTGAGTAAGTCATTGGGATCTACCTTTCCCCAGTTCTTGTTCTATGTCTTGATCTTTATCTGTCTTGTTTTACTCCGTTTAAAGTCTGCACTGATTCTGTATATCAGGTATACAACCACCTTCAGTACTTTTAAAGGAATAAATAAATGCATTGATAGATCGAGAAAATAAGGTATCTAAATTTATACATATGTACAAAGTACAATAGAGTCATAGGAAAAGGAGCAGCGGCACCCCCTGGGGGAATTCAAGGAATGCTGCAGAAGCCACATTTGAGCTGGGAATCAAAGGGCACTAGTATAAGAAATACAGGGAAAATATTCCAGCTGGACACAGGACATATACAAATCCTGTGGGGTGAGAGAATGTGACATGCTTAGGGAACTACAGGTGGCTTCAGATCATCTGCAGAAGTCACAGGAGTAAAAAGGGAGGGGTCCAGGCAGAACCGCCCCTGTTGTGAAAGACTTGGAGATCACAGTGAGAGGATCCATGGAGGAATTATGAATAGGTAGATAGATGTTCATATGGACAAGAATGGGTGCATTCAGGGTGGATGGCCATAGACCAGATTCTCATATTAGAAAGTACACCCCTGACAATACTCTGGAAGCCTGTCAAGGATCAGAAAGTAGGATAGTGGGCAAGGATGCACCTCGGTGTTCTACGAGGGAACGGTGAGGGTCTGAATTAGGGCTGCTGAGTGCAGACAGCAGGTGGAGCCAGATTCGATGATAAAACGTAGTGCTGGAGGGAGAGGGAGTACAGAAGAAAGACGGCTCTAGGTTGTGTCCTGACAACCGGAAGATGATTGTGATACCCACTCAAGTAGATGATAAAGGACAAAGAACAGCTTTCGTGAGGAAAGGTGATGGATTCTGTTTTGGACATTGGACTTAGGGATGGCTGAATGACATAGATGATTCTGTCAGGCAATTAAATATGCACAGCTGGAGCTTATTGGATTCTGGGTCTAAAATATATTTGGAAGTCATCAGGGTATAGAAATGTCTGAAACTGTAGGGGTGGGAAGATCTCTCTAAGAGAGTAAAGACCAAAGGTAGGTTCCTGGCAGAAACAACTTTTAAAAAGGTAGGCGGAAGGAAAATATTTCACAAGAGAGTATTGAAAGGCAAGAGGAGAAATGGAAGTCACTGGGTTGTGGTACCCAGGGAGGGTGGGGTCATTGGAGAGAAGAATAGCACGTATGCTGCACTTAGGCAGTGGAGGGTTGACCTCATGTTGAGCTCTTTCCATGGAGTGACTGCGAGTAAAATCTAGATTGTGCAGATGTTCCCTGGCATAGGCTGGTTGGAGTTAGAATTTTTCTACTTTATTATGGTATAGAAGTGATACACATTCACTAGAAACTGCTCTATGAAAGTTGAATTTTGCACTTTTCCTTGGCTACTGACATGTTCACAGGATGTTAAGGTAATGGATTCTAATCAGGGGCACAGTCCTTGCTTGAAAGGGAGATGACCAACACTCCACAGTGCACTGTGTTGTTCATCTAGGGTGTTTGTCGGTGAGGTGTAATAAATGGGTTGTAACTGGCAATATTTTCAGTTTATCCTGGGTCCATTGGGACATGGCCCCCTCACAAGTTGAGGAGCATCTGTCCTTAACTGAAGGGTAAGCAGGAATCAAGAGGTGAAGGCAGATGGACTAGATTGGTCTTTCTGAAAGCTTGACTGAGAAAGCAAGTAATGGCCTGAGTGGGGGCAGGTCAGGGGAATGAGTATTCCTTCTTTTCTTTTCTTTTCTTTTCTTTTCTTTTCTTTTCTTTTCTTTTCTTTTTCTTTTTTTTTTTACTTTAAAGAGCAAAGAATAAAAACAAAATAACAGAAACAAAGACAAAACCAAAATAACTCGAACACTATAAAAATGGTACAGAATTTCAAAACAAGATGATAGGAAATCACAATGATAGGATGATAGGAACACAATCAACAATGGTTCTATTAAGTAATTGCTCAGATTACTGATATAGGTATGCAAGATTGATCAAGCAAACATTAACTACTCCTTTCAATAATATTTCTTCTTTTCTTTTGAAGCTTTTGATCAACTGTATGCTTGGAGGGGACCAATGAGGAGAAATTCAGAAAGGAGGAGTTGGGTGGTAGAGCCAGGTCCCAGAAGCAGCAGAAAGCAGGGATGGGCTCAGAATGAATATGTCAGCCTTGGCAGGGAGAGAGAAGAGGACAGCATGAGGAGAGGCAGAGATGGAAGTTGCGTAGTTGCCCCAAGCCCTGTTATAACACACATGTAATCAGAAATACAGTGGTCCTTTGAAACATGAGTATAGGATTATAATCTGAAAGATCAATTATGCATAGTCCCACCAGTCTAAAAAGTAATCAGTTTTTATGTGTGTCATTGTTATTAACTATATGTCACAAATTTTTGTAGTTGTAATTAAAGCTATAATTTTCTCTGAATTTTTGAAAATAAAGGCTTCATGAGCTATAGCTCTTAAAATTCAGCCTTTCAACGTATACAGTGAAGCAGTTTTAAATGTATTCACAGAGTTGCACAACCATCACCACTGCCTAATTTCAAAATATTTTCTTCACTCTACCAAGAAACCCCAGACCCATGAGTAGTCACTCCCCAGTCCATCCAACCCCCAACCCCTGTGACCTCTGAGCAGTCTTCCTTCCATTTCTATCAGTATTCCTATTTTGGGCATTCCAGATCAATAGAATGGGGTAAGATGGAGCCTTTGTAACTTGCTTGTTTCTCTTGACATACTGTTTTCAAGGTACTTCAATATTGTAGCATGTATTAATACTTCCTTTTATTTTAAAACATATTCTATAAACATGCAACTTTAAAAAATATCTTTTAAAAAATTGAAACAAACACAAAATTATTTGTAAATGTTTGGTATATAGGACAAAGGAAGTTTTTCTCACCTTTGAAAGCAACTTGCTAGCCTGATATTCTCCTCCATCACTTCATATAATCATCCAAATCAGGATATTAAAAGCAACACATTACTAGTGCAGTGTCACATTGCATTTAACATCTTGTTTCTTTAATCTCCTCAGGATTATTTTTCTTTTCTCACTTTTCATCTTAATATAACATGATGGTTCTTGTGACTTACCCTGCAAATATGATGTTACAATAATAGACCCTAACGAAACGTAGGCATTTATTTTATGACTTTTCTATCTTTGTTTTATGACACTTTTTAAAAAGCTTGAATAACATAAACTTACTCCCAGCTCCAAAGGTGGACTATCTGAGTATCTTGCTTATCCTTGAAGAAAATGTGTAATTCCCATATTCTAATCTCTTTTTCTTTTTTGCTCTTTGTCACAACTTTTTCCAAATGCATCCGTGATACTGAGCAGTAAGTACATCTTTCTGCAAGGAATGTAGTGGTGAATGAAAGCAAATGCCCTTCCCCTCCCTTCCTCACTTCCACACTTGTGTAGCAGTGTGAAGCTTTATCCCTGTAGCTCCTGTCATGCGTCCCTTGGCATGCAGTGTCTGGTTCTCATCTTTGGAATTAGGTCAGCAACAGTCCCCTGTCGGAAGAGGCCGTTCTGGGATTTGAATATGGGATGAGCATTGAAAGCCCAAAGCTACTGCCCATCTGGGAGGCTCAGTTTGGTGATTTCTTCAATGGAGCCCAGATCATCTTTGACACATTCATCTCTGGAGGTTGGTGTCATCATGCAGGTAGATGGCGGATATACTGTCCCAGCCTCACGGATACAAATGAATGAAAAGAGCCATTGCTGCTTCTGAGACTCCTGTGTACTATGCTGTCTCTGGAGAGTTGCATCATCCTCTCCTACTGGCATACAGCAGCACCCAGCTGTTGGGAAGAACATCTGGCTCTCCGTCAGCAGGAGGGCTAGATGCAGGGGGCGCCTCCTATCTCCCAGGGAATAGACCTGGCTGTGCCTAGGAGCTCCTGGGCTGTTTGTACTCTGTGTCCATTCCCGGGTGTCTTGGGGTGACTGACTACAGCATGAATAACCAGCTCCCATGATGATGGTGTAAGGCTCTGTGGTAAATGTGATGGCACCCTTGGGAGTCCTCCCTCAATCTAGGTCCCTTAGGTATCTGAAAGTTGAAAGTTCCAAAATTAATACCTGCTTCCTATAAGAATTCAGTGTGCATGAAGGAAAGGTCTGAGGCACTTGTCAGGTGCTCAGTCTAGTTTTCTGGGGCTTCCCACTGTTAAGTTTTAAATGTCTGCCGCAGCTCTCTCCAGTAGTTGCGTTTCTCTATAACTTTGTGGTTGTGAGAAAGAAAAGTACCAGAGGTACCTGGACATTTGGCGTTTCCAGAGATGCTCCTAAAGTGTCCCTTGCCCCCATTTGAGGACAGTGGCCTGTGTTGTTGGTTGCGGCGAGGAAGAGAGGCACTGCCCATTGTTGCAAGAAGTTGTGGCTGTGGGAACTCAGTGGCTCATGCCGTGTGGGAAGCCAAGACATTCACCTGTGAGTTTTGTGTTCTACTCACTAAAACCTGGGACACTGTCATCCTAGGTTTGTACCCAGCAAAATGGATACTTCCCCCCTTCATGTGGTATGACAAATGCATGTAACGAAAGAGTTTTGGAGGCTCATGCAGCAACATAATATTTGTTTCACGTTGCAACTCCCCGCAGACTGTTTGATTCTGCTCCATAGACTTCTCCCCCTCTCCCCATGCTTTCTAGGGGAGGCCAAGTGGCTCCTGCAGAGTGCCATTGCTGTCCTCCTCCCCCACGGCTATGACGGGGCTGGCCCAGACCACTCATCCTGTCGAATAGAGCGCTTCTTACAGGTATGTTGCAAGTCTCTGGGTTCCAAGAAACGCCATTCCTGCTTCTTAAGTGCTTGAAAGTGGAATCATACAGGTTCGATTGTTTCCTGTGCACCTTAAACTGTAAGAAATTGTAATGTTTGAGTGAAACAGATTCCATACAGTATTATTTGGCTCCAATACAATGGTAGCACTGTTTCATGGCATTTAAAACGGGTTTGGGAGCACCTGCCTAGCATGTGTGAGTCCCTGGGTTCAATCTCTAGCACTATAGAAAAATCAAACGGTAAATGATGGCTCCTGTTTGGCCGGGAGAAGTGGTCTCTGCATGAAGGTGATCATTAGAATCCCTTAGGGAGCTTTTTACACAGATACAGATACAGGGGCCAATCTCACATCAAAGTTTTAGATGTAGGACATAGGAATCTTTACTTTTACTTTCAAAACTTTTCTCAAGTAATGATAGTGTTTTTGTAAAATGATCTATGATCGTGAAAATGTTTTAAATATTCTCTCAGAAATAACAATTGTTATAATTCGGTAAGAATAAACACAAATAGGGCTTTTGGAGAGTGATAAACTCATGAGTCACTGTTCTACACTTGACTGTGTGGGCAAATATTGTAAACTACTCTTGTAAGTTTCTGGGTCCTGTGTTAAATCTGTTCTATTGCAGACACTGACTAACACAGTTGTTGAGACTGTTGCACATGCATTTTTAATCTCTTCTCTAAGGGCCGGCAGTGCAGTGGGTTTTCTGTGATACATGACATCCTCTATGTCCCCCCATATGAGGTTAACATGATTTGTTGAAAAAACATTATAGTATTTTTCTTTTCCTGAAATATATGTACCTTTTTTGGCAGACTGTATGCATATGAAAATGACCAAGACTATGTGAGGATTGCTGTGAGGCATAGTCAGTACGTGTGAACTGTCTAGAGCAATAGCTGATGTTTATATATTTGCTGCTTATTACAATTATAATTTCATCTTTCACTGTGATTGTCTCAAGCCCTTTGTTTACATCACTAATTTTATTTTTAGCCCTGCAAAAAGTTAAAGGTACTTAGAAGAGCCTTTGCTGTTTATATAAGTGCTTGCTTATTTCTTCTGCTTTTACTGTGATTATATCAAGCTTTTTCTTCATGCCACTTACAATGTTTTTAGTCCTGTCTGGTCTGTTGTTGAGGTTTCTTATTTATTAGATTTTTAATGGTAAATTTGGGCTCTCATTTTCTTTTCTTAGCATTGTACTTTGCTTTCTTATCTAATCCTGTTGTGTCCTCTTTAAAACTGTCTTTTGCATGCTTCATTCTTTGCCTTGTCCCTCCTCTTGTATAGAGTTACTTGGGGTGATGTTTGATGTGTTCTATGATGTTTACTTCGTTGCTCTGTCGTTTCCTTTTGTCTTCAGAGGCTTGGTAGTTGCTCAGATGGTGTGCATGTGAGTCCCGTAAACACTCTGCCCAGTTGGTCCCAACTTCACTGCTTAGAACAACAGCTGGGCCCAGGCTCGAGCTGGAGAGGAGAGCTCTGCTGGGCTGGGTGTGGGTCTCACTGCCAAATCTTTCTGCTCTTTTGATACTCAGCAGCAAACTCCCCGCTGGGGCCCGCTCCGCAGTCAGCCGCGAGCGCCGCCCAGTCCGTGGCGTTTGAGCTCCCCCACATTTCATGTTTAGTTTTCCAGGTTGCCTACTCACCCCTTCTGCTCAAATGAGAGCACATGGGTTAGAACCCATGATCTTTGTCAAGTCCGTTTCTTCCTGCATTGCTTTCTAAGGAGGGATGGAGCCATATTTTAAGTTTTGTACCACAGCAGGATCCTCTGAGACTAAATTTTCTTCTTTTAACTTAAAAAATTTTATTAGTACATGTTTGCAGTAATTAATCATCGCGGGGAGTTGGTACATGCACATAACATATCTTAATTCGTTTTAGTTCCTCTTCTCTTTCCTTCCCTCCTGAGGTTTAATTTTCTTTCTTTTTTTATTTTAAGAATAGAGGAAGAAAACATATTAACAAACAGACCTCCATTTACAAAATAGCATAAGAACAACACAAACAATACAGAGTTACAGACAAAGTGGTAGGAAATTAACCATAGTTGTTGTATTACGTATTAATGTCTTCAAAGTGGTTTCTTAGGAAAACAAATAGAGACGTGCAATAATGATCAAACAAGCAATCATTAACTGTTCCTTTCAGTAAACCAATAGAAGACAGTAGTACAACTGTTAGCTATCCTGTATATACACACATACATAGTTTCCCCTTCTTTCTCTTCTCCTTTCCCACACCCCAGTTGTCCCTTACTTTTGAGCATTTTCCTTTCATTTTACAATGTCTATGGGGCTGGGGATACAGCTCAGTGGAATAAGCGCTTGCCTAGCAAGCGCAGGGTCCTGAGTTCGATCCCCAGTACCGCAAAAACAAAAAAAACAAAACAAAAAAAAATACAATGTCTATCATACCTCCTAGATTTTATTCTCTCTTTCAGGTTCTTACACTAGTGAGATAATACATTGCTTACACATGGAGATCTTGTTTATTTCACTTATAAGTATGTTTTCTAGTTGTGACCATTTACCCATAAAAGCCTCGAGTTTATCTTTCTTTACAGCTGAATAATAGAGATTTAATTTTCTTAATCCCAACTTTTCAACCTTATTTGCTAACTATGTTTAATTTTGATTTTGTTGTAAAATACATACACACACACACACACCAACTGTAATTTTGCTTATTTCACGGAGAGTGAGATTCTGTTGGTGCTTTCTTTTTTTAATGTCCTCTTGGATAATTTTTGCTGTCAGTTCTATCTGTGCACACGTATGTTAGACAGCACAGAACTGGATCAATGGACACAGCCACTGGAGCGCTCCTTTGAATAACAACAGGTCCTGAATTTATCCTCTGGTATTTTTAATGGAGAGAAGTATCTTTTACTCAGGGAGGACACGTGCCTTTCCCCCTCAGCTAGCGTGTAGTCTTTATGATTGACATAAGTAATCTGAACAGTCCTTGCCTTTCTTTCGCAGCTGTGTGACAGCGTAGAGGAAGGCGTGGATGGTGACACTGTGAACATGTTCGTAGTGCACCCAACAACTCCCGCACAGTATTTCCACTTGCTTAGAAGACAAATGGTGCGGGACTTCAGAAAACCCCTCATTGTTGCTTCTCCCAAGATATTACTCAGGTTCCCCGTAAGTAGAAGAAGCTGCTACCTGACTTCCTCTTAGCCTTTTCTTTCTTCAGTGCTGGGGCTGGAACCCAGGGCCTTGCATCTGCTGTGCGAGGGCTGTACCACAGAGCTATATCCCTGCCCCCTCTCTGTCACTTTCTGTATTCTACTTTTTTCTTTTCTGTATCTATATATATTTCTAAATGACAGAGAGACATTACATTGACTTTTCAGTTTTCACTTTTTTTAACTGTCTACAAATAATTGGAAACACAATCTTTCATTTCTGTTCTAATGAAGGATACAGGTCTCTATCACAGCAGCATCCTAATCTGAACAAAAGCATGTTTTGAAATCCAAAAGTCTGAGCACTTCTATATCAACAGTAGTGCTGGGGATCAAAACAAGAGCCTTACCTCTAGTAGGCAAGAACTTTAGTACTCAGCTACAACCTCCACACCTGATACTTTTTTCTTCCTTAATGACTTATCAAAGTAAATCCTGTGTAATAAGGATGAACATTATAACAATATATTGTTGTGGTTCTTTAAAAGAATACATAAATTCTTGGATTACCTGTTTTAAGTGTTAAGTGTATATGTTTTTCAAATCACAAAAATATACTAGTTTTCAAATGGTAGCATTCAAGGTAATAAATATTATCATGCATATATTTATCCCATCTCCTATAGTCATTTTCAGTTTCCTATGAGAATGTATTTGGATACAACTGCTGAGGTGAAATACAAAATTTGGCTGTTCAAGAATACATTATGCAGCTCCCAAAGGTGACAGAGTATATGTTTGGGACTGAGGGATCTAGAGGAAAGCTGCATGGAATTTGCTTCCACTGGTTTTAAAAAGTTCCTGGCAGTTCCAGGGAAGCAGAGACGTCCTCATTCTCAGGGGTCTCACTTCCACGGCACTAGCCAGTGCCTCCTACAACTTTGCGTTCCAGGTACCTCCTTTGTTTCATCCCAGACTCTGGTCTCAAAGTCAGTATCAACGAAATACATTTCCAGTGGTTTCCAACGACAGTTCCTTCACGGTAGTCTGCTTATTCTGTCCCACCCAATGTTCTGAGCAGCCTCAGAGCATCACAGAACATTCAAGAGAAGTTAATGTAATCCTTCTAACATGATTTTTCTGATGAGGCACTTTTGACGCAGATTTTTTTCTTTCCTTCTTCCTTGTTTTTGAGACAAGGTCTCGATATATAGTTCAGACTAATCTTGAGCTATGTGGACCAAGCTGACCTCAAACTCCAGGCAATCATTTAGCCTCAGCTTCCTGAGTGCTGGGATTATAGGTGTGAGCCACCAGACCTGATAAACACAGGTATTTTCTAACAATGTTACAACACCAAGTAAAAATGTAAAATCACTCTAAGTCATTTCTAAGACATATATATTTTTTCTTTTTTTTTCCTTTTCCCTCTTTTCAGTGCTAGTATGGAGCTCAGGACCTTGCTAGGCAAGCTCTCCCATCACTGCACTATATCTGGGATTCTTGTGTCTTCAAGGTTCCTCAAATCATAACTACAAAAGGGTATATTTATGTATGGGAGTTAGAAAGAGTGTTAAAGGGGTGTTAAATGTGTATATATTACTAAGTATTGTGTGAACTATTAGAAATACTATTGAGAATTTCTTTTTCAGTTTGAAACAGAATAGAAGATCATTTTCTGATCCTAATATTCCACCCCTCTTATATATAAGGTATACAAGAGAGGCCTTCAGGTATCATCATTAAACATAGAAATCCTTTTACTAATTGAAAATGAGGATAGCTATTATTGAATTCTGGTTTCTTTTTGAAATTGACTGGATACAAGTGACCTATCAGAATGCAAGCCAACCCTTTCTTTCAGTGGCTATTCAGAGACGATTTGAGACACAGACAAGAAACTCTTGGCTTGTCACATGGTACCCAAATCCTATGCTCCCCACCAGACTCTGAACCTTGACTCCCAGAAAAAGAGGCCGACAAAGGTCTACAGTGTAGAATGGAGAAAGACTGACTCTCTCACACCTCACCTAGGAATAAGGACCACTGAATATTTAATTTTCATTCTTCAGGTTATTTCACATTAGCCTACCATCAGCGTGGCTGCTCACAGTGGCCTAATCAAAGCATTACTTTCCCACTTGGGGTGAGAGTATAGAGACACTAATTAGATGAAAGCAAAAATGAAATTCCTAAGCTTGGCTTTGTCAGTTATCTACCCATCATTGCAACCAGTATGTATTTATTTATTTTTTCCAGTATCTATTTAAATTGAGATAATCAATTAAATTTATGTTCATTAAATAATTACAGAATTAGACATGTACTGTTTCTAGTTGTACTGACAAGATAGGTTTCCCTTGTCAATTTTAGTCAACCTATCCTCCACCCAAAAAAACAGAAATAATGACTACCACCTAGCTGTTTTGGTTTACAATATAAGTTCTCCAGTGTATTTTCAGTTCCAAAAAATAAGAGCATATTTTTATTGATAATACAACTGTATGATCAAACTAAAATTGTAATTCTTATATTGTGCCACATGTAGAGTGGCATAGGCAAATTGGTATCTTTAATGTGAATTATACAGAGCCAGTAAACACAAAGGTATTTATTAATACATGTGCTTACTTGCAGTGCTAGCCTAGAATTCTGATGCTATTTTTTGGTAAAGATCCTTCCACTAGCTGATATACATGTGGCTTTTTCTCTCCCTCAGGCAGCTGTGTCAACTCTTCAAGAAATGGCCCCAGGAACAGCATTCAGACCAGTCATTGGTGACCCATCTGTGGATCCAAAAAAGTAATTTGATTTGTTTCTCTGTTTCTGTGCTCTAGGATAAAAGTGTAATTAGAGGGAAAATTAGTTTGAACTGTTTCATCATTCTAAAATGATGAAAACCTTCCCTATTCTGATATCAGTTCTTTAAGTCAGTGGACTAGGAATTCGAATGTGTGTTAGAGTGAACTGCAGAGCTTTAGGTTTCTAAAGGAGGATTTTCCAGTGTACAAGAGAGGACTGTGGCCAGCTACAGCTTCATGAGCAAGTCATTGCCATTAGCATGCCCTTGCTTCTAAAATAATTCTTAAGGGTAGTCCTTCCACATCCATTGTCCCTTTCCTCCCCAACAGTGTCAAGACTCTTGTGTTATGCTGTGGCAAACATTTCTACGCCCTCCTGAAGCAAAGAGAATCTTTGGGGCCCAAAAAGCATGACTTTGCCATCATTCGCGTAGAAGAACTTTGTCCTTTCCCACTGGATTCGTTACAACAAGAGATGAGCAAATACAAGCATGTTAAAGGTAAAGGTTGTTCTTAGAAGGCTCCTTGCATTTCAGAAATCTAGAACCTAGTCACATATTCAGCACTTATTGTTTCAGGTAAAAAGAGACAGTGGGGGCAGGGAGAGTTACTAGAAAATCAAACGTCATGGAGTCCAAGGATATAAGAAAAAAGACAAATAGAGCCAGAGTCTCCGTGTCTGTCTGTCCCCTTTCATCTAAAATAACTAATTTATTGGGTGCTTCGAGGCTAGTGATGTTATACTATCGTATGTGAGGAATACAGTATAATTATAAAAGATAAGTTTTTTCAGTCATTGGAGCTGGAATATTGGATGTTTTTGTGCACCTTCTACAGAAATTAACTCAAAATTGGCCTTGGGCTAAAACGTAAAACATACAAATATAAATCTATTAGAAGATAATAGGAGAACATCTTGATGATTTGGGGTTAGCAAAAGTTCATAGTTATAATATGAAAAATACACGCTGTGAAAGGAAATTTGGACTTTATCAAAATGAAAACTTTTAGGCTGTGAAGAATGCTGTAAAGGAAATAAGACATACCACAAACTGGGAGGAAATAGTTACAAATACAGTATCAACAAAGAATTATCTATCATACTTTAAAGAGCTCTCGGCGCCACGCTGATCATTTGGGACAGGGAAGGAGCTCTGCCTGGGGAAGCAGCACCTGAGCAGCCTGTCACTGCTGGTGCGTGAGGCCTGTGGCATGGAAGCAGCCCCAGGTTCTGTGGTGCACTAGGTTGGGAGGTGAAGCCTGCTCTCCCCAGACCAGCTACCTGAGGATCCTGGAGCAGCAGCCCCTGTCTAGCCACCATTGGTTCCATGGCTGAGGCCCACACACTTTCCATCCATGGCCTGGAGACCCTAGTACCAAAGGCCAGCATTCTCCCACCACTGCAGTTGTGGTCTGAGCCATATACCCTAGCAACTGCCTGGGGATTCTGGGCCAAGTGGTCCATGGCCTGGTACCATTGTGGGATAAGGTTGATATCCAGGTAAACTAGGGTCCCTAGAGTCCTTCAGCAACCTGCCTGGGTACCTGGTAGCTCAGCACTTTTCATCTGACATCTAAAATGACAAGATGTAGGAGCAAAATGCAATCTAAAAACTCAACTCCACCCAGAACAAGTCCAGGAGACACTAACATAGGAGAACTTGGAAGCCACATATCTGAATCTCTGAAACGATCATATCTGAAGTAAAGAAACAACTCCATCAAGCCATATAAGAGATTAGATCAGAAATAACCTCCCAGGCAAAACGTGAAATGACAATAACAATGAAAGAAATGCTGCGCATATCTAGAGAAGAAACAGATAAAAAGATAGACGAACATAGGCAACAGATGGAAACATTACATGAGCAATTTAGGAATAAAATAGAACGCATGAAACAGACTCAAAGAGATTTCTAGGAAATCAAAACTTCCATAGAAAGCTTGCAAAACCATTTAAATAAAGCCGAAGATAGAAATTCAGATCTTAAAGACAGCATGGCAACCAGAGATCATTAAAGGAAAGATTTCTTAGAATCAACAAAGAACCAGAAAAAATCAATTCAACAACTGCAAGACTAGGCAAAGAAATAATGTCAGAGTAATAGGAGTCAATGAAACAGCAGGAAGCAACACAAATGACATAAAAAGAATATTTGCAGAAATAATAGCAGAAAATCTCCCAAGCATTGTAAAAAACTCTGATGGGCAGTAAATGAGGCATATAGTCATAATCCAAATAAAACCACACCCAGACATATAATAGTCAAGATCCAAGACATCCAGCAACAGAACACAATATTAAAAGCTGCTAGAGAAAAGAAACAGATTATCTATAAAGAAAAGCCCATCAGAATGACAGAAGATTTCTCAACACAAACCATGCAATCAAAAAGAGCTTGGAGCGATGTATTACAGATTCTGAGACAAAACACCTTCCAACCCAGATTGATGTATACTGCAAAACTACCCTTCAAATTCAATGGAGAAATAAAATATTTCCATGACAAAGAACAATTAAAGAACTTCATGAATGCCAAACCAACCTTACAAAAAAGTACTAAAAGATATTCTAGACAGAGAAAAAAAGAGACCACAATCTCAAGAACAACAATAGAAAGGAACCCTCAAGCAGTGCAAGCGATTAAACGATAGCAAAAGTAGGAAACCAGCAGCAAGTAAATAGCATGAGAAGCATAAGCCAACATACGTTAGTTATAACCATCAATGTAAATGGCCTCAATTCACCAGTCAAAAGAAACAGACTGGCAGACTGGCAGAGTGGATTAAGAAACAAAATCCCACAATATGCTGTATATAGGAAACACATTTTACTCAAAAGGAAATCCACAGGCTGAAAGTCAAAGAATGAAAAACAATTCTCCATGCAACAGCCTCCCAGATAAAAGCAGGGGTAGCTATTATGTTTGCAAAGAACATAAACTTCAAGCCAAAAACAATCAAAAGAGATAAAGAAGGTCTGTACATACTAATTAGGGGAAAACTGCAACAGGAAGAGATAACAGTCTTAAACATGTATGCACCAAATATCAGAGCACCAAGCTATATAAGTCAAATCTTAACAGACATGAAAAATCAAATAATCAATAACACTATTATAATAGGGGACCTAAACACCCTGCAAAAAGACAGGTCAACTAGATGAAAAATCAGCAAAGAAATAACAGATCTGAACCAAATCTGTGAACAAATGGACTTAGTAGATGTATACAGAGTGTTCCACCCCACAACATCAGAATACACATTTTTCTCAGCTGCATATGGGACTTTCTCTAAAATAGACCATATTCTATGCCATAGAGCATACCTACCTAAATGGAAAATAATTGAAATTATCCCATGCATATTATCTGACCACAGTGTGCAATGAAATTGGAAATTAATGACAAAAGGAACTCCAAAAACTCCATAAACACTTGCAAATTAGACAACAACCTCCTGAAAAACCAATGGGTCACAGAAGAAATTAAAAAATACCTACAAACAAACAAAAATGCAAATACAACCTACCAGAATCTGGGGGATGGAATGAAAGCAATCCTCAGAGGGAAATTTATAGTGGTGAACTCACACATAAGGAAAACAGAAAGAGAGCAAAGAAATAGCCTAATGCTGCAGCTGAAACTTTTAGAAAAAGAACAAGTCAAGTGCAAAGCCCAAAGAAGGGAGAAGATTATAAAGATCAAGGCAGAAATTCATGCAATTGAGAAGAAGAAAACTCTACAGAAAATAAATGAAACAAAGAGTTGGTTCTTTGAAAGAATAAATAAAATTGATAAACCCCTAGCCAACCTTATCAAAAAAAGAAAGGAAAAAACTCAAATTCATGTAATATGGAATGAAAAAGATGAAATTACTACACATCCTACAGAAATTCAAAAAATTATTAATAACTACTTTGAAAATCTTCACTCCCATAGGATAGAAAACTCAGAAGAAATGGACAGATTCCTAGATATGTATGAATTACCAAAGTTGAATCAGGAAGGTATAACAATCCTGAAGAACCCCAGCATCAATTAATGAGATTGAAAATGTAATTAAAAACTTACTCACAAAGAGAAGCCCAGGCCCTGATGGATTCACAGAAGAATTCTATAAAATATTCAGAGAAGATTTAATGCCAACACTCCTCAAACTCTTCAATGAAATGGACAAGGAAGCAATTCTCCCTAACTCATGTTGGAGGCAAGAATTATATGATACCAAAACCTGAGAAAGACCCAGCCAAGAAAGAGAACTATAGGCCAATCTCCCTAATAAACACAGATGCAAAGATAATCAATAAAATACTAACAAACAGAAAGCAGTGAATCATAAAGAAAATTATACAACATGACCAAGTTGGATTCATTACAGGAATGCAGGGATGGTTCAATATTTGCAAATCAATGAATGTTATACAACATATCAATAGAGCCAAAGACAAAAATCACATGATCACCTCTTTTTTAAAAAATTTTGATCATCTCTATAGATGCAGAAAAAGCTTTTGACAAAGTCCAACATGAATTCATTTTAAAAACCCTAGAGAAAATAGGAATAGATGGCTTTTACCTCAATCTGATCAGAGCCATCTATGAAAAACCAACAGCCAACATCATGCTAAATGGACAAAAACTAAAAGCTTGCACTTTACAGTCAGGAACAAGACAAGAGTGTCCACTTTCACTACTCCTATTCCACACAGTTCTGGAAGCACTAGCCAGAGCAATTAGACAAGAGAGAGAAATAAAAGGAATAAGGATAGGAGAGGAAGAAGTAAAACTATCACTATTTGCAGATGACATGATACTTTACATGGAGGACCCCAAACACTCCACAAGAAGACTCCTTCAATTAATTGACAAATTCAGCAGTACAAAGTCAACACCCAAACATCAATAGTATTCCTATACGTAAACAACAAACAGACTGAGAGAGAAATTAAGAAAATCATACCTTTCACAATAGCATCCAAGAAACTGAAATATTTAGGAATCAATCTAACAAAAGAAGCAAAAGATCCATTCAGTGAAAACTACAGTACTCTGAAAAAGAAGAGATCAAAGAGAATTTCAATAAATGGAAAAATATTCCTTGCTCATGGATAAGAAGAACCCATATTGTGAAAATGGCCATACTACCAAAATTGTTGTACAAATTCAATGCAATACCTATTAAACTACCATTAGCATACCTCACAGATCTAGCAAAAGCATTCCTTAAATTCATCTGGAACCAGAAGAGACCCAGAATACCAAAAGCAATCCTGGGCAACAAGGTCAAGTCAGGTGGAATTACAATCCCTGACCTGAAATTATACCACAATGCTACTGCAGTAATATCAACCTAGTACTGGCTAAAAACAGACCAGAAGATCAATGGAACAGACCAGAAGACACAGACACAACCACAAACACACTTAGCCACCTAATCTTTGATAAAGGGGCCAAACAAGGTCACTGGAAAAACGATAGCCTCTTTAATAAATGGTGCTGGAGAAATTGGTTTGCCAATTGTCAAAGACTCAAAATAGACCCAAGTCTGTCACCATGCACCAAACTCAACTCAAAATGGACCACAGATCTCAATATTAAAACAGAAACACTAAATCTATTGAAAGAGAAAGTAGGTAAAAACCTTGAAGACATAGGGGTAGGCAGAGAGTTCATAAACAAAAACCAAACCACAAGGGAAATACTTCAAAGAAACAACTGGGATCTCATCCTACTGAAAAGTTTCTGCACATCTAAAGAAATCGCCATCAGAGTGAAAAGAAAACCCACAAACTGGGAATAAATCCTAGCTGGCTGTCCCTCAGACAAAGGTCTTCTAACTAGAACATATAAAGAATTAAAAAACATCAACCTCCCCAAATTCAAAGACCCAATCCTCAAATGGACATCTGAGGTGAATACACACTTTCAGATAAAGAAATACAAATGGCAAATAAACGCATCAAAAAATGTTCAATATCATTAGTCATTTGAGAAATGCAAATTAAAACAATGTTGAGATTTCATCTCACCCCAGTAAGAATGGCTATCATTAAGAAATCAACCAATAACAAATGCTGGTGAGGCTGTGGAGAAATAGGAACTCTTCTCCACCGCTTGTGGGAATGCAGACTGGTGAAACCACTGTGGAAATCAGTTTGGCAATTCCTCAGCAAACTAGGCCTAGAGGTCCCATTCAGCTTAGCTATTCCCCTTCTGGGTATTTTCCCAGAAGATCTGAAAACATCATATCACAGCGATATACATGCACCAATGTTTATAGCAGCACAATTTGTAATAGCTAAATTGTGGAAGCAACCCAAATGTCCATCCACTGAAGACTGGATTAAAAAACTGGCATTTTTATGTAATGCAATAGTACTCAGCTATAAAGACAAACTTGAGGCTTTTATAGGTAAATGGTTGCAATTAGAGACCATAGTCATAAGTGAAATAAATCAGATGTGCATGTGTAAGCAATGTATTGTATCACTAGTGTAAGAGCCTGAAAGTGTGAATATAAATTAGGAGGTATGAAAGGGAATTGCTCAAAAGTTTTCTCTTTTTTTTTTTTTTTTTTTTTTTCCGGGACTGGGGATCGAACTCAGGGCCTTAGTGCTCAGTGGCAAGCACTTAGCCCACTGAGCTGTACCTCCAGCCCCCTGAAAAGTAAAGAGCAAATGGGATGAGGGGAAAGAGAAAAGGAAGAAAGGGATAATTAAGTGTGTATGTATGTATATGCAGGGTAGCTAACATTGTTATACTACCGACTTATGTCACTTTATTGCAAGGAACAGTTAATGATTAGTTGTTTGATCAATCTTGTATGTCTATATTTGCTTTCTTGAGCACCTTTGAAGTTATCAATGTATAATACAACAACCATTGTTAATTCCCTGTCACCTTGTCTGTAATTCAGTTTTGATTGTACTCTTCTTGTGCTACTTTGTAAGTGGCTGTCTGTTTGTTAATATGTTTTTTCTTTTACTTTTAAAATAAAAAAAGAGCTTTACTTAAAACTCAACAATAAGAAACAAATAATCCAGTTCTCAAAATGTTCAACATCTTTGAAAAGGCATTTTTGCAAAGAACTGGATGGCATATAAACACTTGAAATGATGCTAATTTCAGTAACAGCAAAAGAAAGGAAGGAAAGAAGGGAGAGAGAGAGAGAGAAAGAAAGAGAGAGAGAGAGAGAGAGAGAGAGAGAGAGAGAAAGAAAGAAAGAGAGAGAGAAAGAAAAGCCAATATGAGATACAGCACACAGCTATGAGAATGGCTAAAATTAAAACAGTAGACTGATACCAACTACTGATGGGGAAGAAAAGTAATGAACCTCACTCAGTGCTTGTGGGAATGCATGTTATAGCCACTCTGGAGAAGTCAATTTCCTATAAAATTAAACATAACTTATCGTATAACGTAGCACTTCTTGGTATTTACTCAAGAGAAATGAAAACACATTCACAGAAAAATTTGTATTCACATATTTATAGCAACTTCCTTAGTAACTGCCCCAAATAGGAAACAATCAAAATGTCCTTCAAATGGTGAATGAATAATTATAGTCCCCCAAAGCAATAAACATCAGTACAATATCATACTACTCAACAATAAAAAAGTTATAACTACATAGTATAGATGAATCATAAATGCATTTTGTTAAATAAAAGATGCCAGACTTTCACTTGATGAACTCCTTTGAAGAAAGACTATTCCTGACAAGCAAACTGCCAGAGATAAAGGCCTGCTGCTCCTGCTGTACCTATAGAAGTAGAGACCTGTGATTGCCAATGAGTGGGAGGAGAATTGGCTATAAAGAGGCAGGATGAGGAAATTTAGGGCATTAATACAACTGTTTTGTATCATGATTGGATTGGTTGGTACCTGACTATGCACTTGTTAGGAAAAAAGATAAGCAACACTGTGCCATATTGGAGAAGTGTATATTTAATGGAGGTTGGATAACTTTCTATCTCTCCACTTACCTATTCATCCATTTGTCCCCCTCACCCTCCCACCCACCCCATTTGGTATACATGTTTACTTAAGGTACTGTAATAAATGTTTTGTAGATTTTGTCTGGAGCCAGGAGGAGCCGCAGAACATGGGTCCATGGTTTTTTGTTTCTCCAAGATTTGAAAAGCAGCTGGCCTGCAAGGTAATAGCTCTTTACTGTAGTGGTGTGTGTGTGTGTGTGTGTGTGTGTGTGTGTTATTTTTTCTGGAGTGCCAACGGATCGGTTTCTATTACCAGTTTAGTTCTTTAAAGATAAAACAAAATCTAGCTGTAAGTCCAGCACAGTGGTGCACTCACATAGTCCCAGCTTCTCACAGGGCTGGAGCAAGAAGCTCATTTGAGCCCATGAGTTCAATATAGCCTGAACAATATAACAAGACTTTTGGTGAAAGACAAGAAAATCTACTTTTAAACTATAGTAATGCCTCAGTTTATAAATGCTTCTGTTTGCAAACAATTTGGTTTGCAAACAAATGTGTTTAGCAAAATTTTGCTTCTATTTGCAAACTGTGCATCTAGTGACAAATACAACCACAGCCATTTCCCCCACACAAACACAATGGCAGCTGCTACCTTCCCCAGAATCGAAAAACATTAAGTTTGTAAACCAAAGCACCACTGTATTCCTTTAGAAGGAAACCCTGTGTGTCTATGGAGTTGTGTGTATATATACATACACACATACCACAAGCCGAATATCCTTCATATAAATGCTTGGGACCAGGATTTCAGATATCTGAGCATTTTGGACTTAGGACTATTCATATAGATGTTATTGACTGAATACCCTTAAATTCTGAGTCCAAAATGCTCCAAAAACTGAAACTTGCTGAATGTCATTTTATGCTATAAGAGTTTTGCACTTTGGAACATTTCAGAATTTGGACTGAGAATGTTCAACCTGTAATATTCTGATTAGAAATACGGATAGAAAGACTGACAGACGTCTGATTTTCTTTAGAAAGGAAACAGGAAAAAAAAAAAAAACTTTATCTTTGTGCTACTTTGACTAAAACTTGGTTCCCCTCTTGTTTTGGCAATAGCTTCTTGCTGTGTTGCTCAGACTTAAGATCCTCTTGCCTTAGCCCCCTGAGTCAGTTCATTCATTTGATTCTAGTTGGATAAGCTCAGATCATTTTCACATGAAAAAAACTAGAAGAACTAAACAAATTCTAAAGTGAAAACCAGCTGAGAGTTACTTAAATACGGGACAAAAGAAATAACTTGTTTCACTTTATCCTGCCTAGAATTTAGTCATTGGTAGCAGTAACATGTGTTTTGCACTAACCTATTCTCCAGAGCTCATTATTTCACCAGAGAGGTGATTTCCAGTTAAAAAAGTTAAAAGAAATAGTTGCACATTCTTGGTGGAGTGAAGCAGAGCTCTTATCCAATCAAAATGTCATTTGATTTCTTCTGTGCTCCAATGACAGCTCCGTCTCGTGAGCCGGCCGCCCTTGCCAGCACCCGCGGTAGGAATTGGCACGGTGCACCGGCAGCAGCACGAAGATACCCTCACCAAGACCTTTGCTTGATGAAGTCCTTGGAAGAAAAACTATTGCTGATAAGCAAACAGCCAGAAACAAAGGCCTGCTTCCCCTGCTCTGTCCCCTTTCACCTGGATAACTTGAAAACTCTTTCTTTAAGATGTTGAGATTAGTGTGAAACAGTGTAATCTGGAACAGGAGGAATACAGAGGGAAGTCGCTTATGTTTTGTTTTGATCTGAATGAGCTGAAGAACTAGGTCGTTAGCCTGATGATTGTGGAGTCCACTGGAATGAACCACGCATGCCCAGGGAAAGCTGTTTAGCCAGAGTTTAGAATCCTATGTAGATGATGTCATCACTACTGCTATATTTGTTTGATGTGCGCCCCTTTCATTAATTTTTCTCTTTTTTTCAAAGTCTTGTGGTTACCAGTGTTTTCATTTTATGTCCTCTCTGGAGCCATTTTCCAGCCACTGTGGTAAATGTTCTACCAACACTAGCAAAACTAGATTATCCCTGATGTGTACCTTGATCTTAAACTTAGGTCGTACTGTGGTGGAAATTTTTAATAATTAGAATCAACTAGTAGTTTACACCGTATTAGGACAAAATAAGATCACGCAGCCCACCACATAGCTCACCTGTTAGACTCTTCAGCCTTGACTGAGTACACCCGACTACAAACCAGAGATAACCTGACCCAGCCCCGTCTGCCACACCCAGCTGCACAGCCTGTACTTTCTTGCCCCCCAAAATACCACCCTGTTTGCTAACCTGTTTTAGGGCGCTCTGAAGAGAAACCAGAGTATGCGAACTTGTTTTAAAGACTTTCTGCTCATCAGTGAAAAGTAACACGCTATCCAATAAAAATTCACCGTGCTTTTAAGCCTTTTTACTTCCTGCTTACAAACCAAGCCCCAAATCAGCTCTGCACTGATGCTGCGAAAACAATCCTCCATCACCCTGATGATGTAATAAAGTTGGTTGCCTTCCAACCTCTTGATGCAGAGTATTTCCCACGTGGTTCGGTATCAGTTCTGCAACATTATTAAACACAATCTCAGAATGTATGCTCTTCTAGCCCTCCACTTTTAAATTAAGGAGTTTTAGCTAAATTGATTTATCATCTATTTGGCCATAATCTTTTTTTTCCAAATTGTTCTTGCTATCCTACCTTATAATTTTTAACTGACTAGTGTCTGGTATGGGAATTTCAGCACCTGGTTAATCAGTTTGGTTCTAAAAATCCCAGCTGCGATATTTTTATTTGTGCTATTTAAACAGTACTTTAACCTTGATAGACTTTCCCAGTGCTAGGTGTTGGAGGTACCTGGCAGATTCATTCTGTTGAACTGAGGCTAGACCTGAGGCCGAACCTAACTGCATAGCAAACTGTATAGCTTCACTGGACTTGGTGCTGTGGAGCCTCCACCAGCTCCCATTCTTGTGGGATGACTTTTTTTTTTTTTTTTTTTTTTTTTGGTTTTTTTTGAGACAGGGTCTCGCTATGCAGTTCAGGCTGGCCTTGAGCTCGCTTTGTAGATCAGGCTGGTCTTGAACTCACAATGATCCTCCTGCCTCAGCCTCCCGAGTGCTGGGATTACAGGCATAGGCCACCACACCCTGCAACAGTGTTGTATTCAAAGAAAAATAGAGCTTAAATTTGATAATCAGTAAGTCAAAATATTAGCAACTATGGAAGAATGTTAATTTTCTTTAAATGACACATTACTCATTAAAATAAAATTTTATACTTGTAAGGACCACTTTGCTCAGTTTTCTTATGTCTTTCATATGCACAGTATTTGGGAAAATATACTGAAACAGACTTCTTTGATTTTCCTGTATTACTTTTACTATTTTTAAAATGCAAGGCTGAGGATGTAGTTTGGTGGTAGCATTCTTGCTTAACTTCAATTCCCAGCACAGGCAAAAAAAAAAAAAAAAAAAGTCACTTGACTTACAACTGACAATATTCCCCAAATTGAAGAAATAAGGGGTTGCAAAGGAAGGTAGTCATAGATTATGAATCAAGACTTTCAGGTGTCGAGGTTCAAAAGCTTCACTTACATTTTTATTGAACGTACTTGGACATTTGGTTTTCAAATGCAGCTTATAACATCCAGGCTAAATCATTGTGGGGATAAAATGCTTAAATCCTTAATATATAACACAGACAAAATATGTAAATCCTTAATATATAACATAGTATTACACAAAGTAAAGTAAAGAAGAGTTAGAAGGGTGGGAGATTGTGACTATAGTAAATTGTGTTTTCCAAAAATGTCCATAGTTTCTTCCAGAAACCAACCCTCAAAAGGTGACGTCTTTCTCCCTGGAAGTTGAGCAGACCTTCCTGACTCTGCAAACAGTGAAGTAAATGACACGCTGGGTCACTTCCAGGACATCCCCTGGTACTCAGCAACCATGTTGTAAAGAAGCCGAGGCCACATGGAGGAATCATATGGAGGTATTAGAGCTCGGACCCAGAAAATATATAATTTCCTTCTTTGATGTAGATCTGAATATTAGAACACGTCATTGGAGAGAAATTATAATATTTTATTATTTATAGTAGAGGAGGAGTTTCATAAACTATTAACTATAAACAATATGTCATATTTTTATAAAATTCCAAGAGCCTACAGTAAGACGGAACAAAAAGATCTAGGAACCTCAACTCCAGGCCTTCAGTACCCGGGGAGGTTTTTCTGTTAATGGGGACTGAAATTGAATTCAATTCCTTGGCGTTAAGGTACATCCTCAGACCCCCTCTGTCCTTTTTTAAAATTTGAGATCAGTTCTCGATAAATTGCTAAATTACCCAGGTTGGGGCTTGAACTTGCCACCTACTGCCTCCGTCCTGCATAGTGCAGGGATAACTCGCCTTCAGCTAGGGCCTTTGCACACACCTCCCGGGCCAGGTCGAGACACGCCCACAGACTCAGGTCAGCCCCGCCCCTTGACGCCCAGGCCCGCCCCTCCACAGCGCCGGGGGCGACCATGGCAACACGGCGGCTGTCGGCCAACCGCCGGAGCCCGGTCTGGGGGCCGGGCAGGGAGGGGAGGGGCTGATCACGTGACGTGGGCGGAGCTTGCGTGGGGCCAGCCGGAGCGTGACCGGAGCCGGCGCGGCGCGGACGCCGGGCCTGCGGGAGCTGAGTGACGGCAGCGCCGAGGCCGCGTTATCCCGCTGAGCCTTCCCAGCCGCCGCCATGGGCAGTGAGTAGCGCCGGCTGCGGCGGGTCCCCAGCGAAGCGCAGGCTTTGCCTCGGCTGCAGGCGGCGGGGCCGGTGCCCGCTTGGGGTCGTCCAGTTCGCGGGCCGCGCCGGGCAGCTGCAGAGGGCGCGGGCCCGGGGCCTCCGCCGAGCTCCGCAGGTCGAGCGAGGCTTCGCCTGGGCCGGCGGCCGAGACAGGACCCCGAGGCCCGGGGCTTGCGCTCGATAGGTGCCGAGGAGCGAGGATCCTGCCGCGGGGAGCCCGTTGGTGCTGGGAGCCGGGCGTTAGGGCACTGGGCTGAACTAGGATCACTTGTCATTTTTCTGGGGCTTATGAAGCTTCTGTTTTCATTCCTGAATTGCCCTTCCTCGGCCTGATAGTTGTGACGAAGAAGGTTCCTTAAATCGTTTAATTAAAAACAAAAATAGTGATGCATGGCATGTGTTTTGGGGGTAGGTGGGGGGCAATTGGTAGCTCACCGTTTGCCTTAAAATGTTCGTTCCAGTCATTCCGTAGTGTTTACTGCACACTGGAAGGTTGAATGAGCTTTAGGGACAAGGCCTTCTATTATGGGAATCCTTGGAAGGCCTTTCCCCCAGACACTCAACCCCAGGCACTATATTCACAACCTAGGCGCTCAGTGTTTGTTGGATTAAGTGAGTAGTGGAGTGGTGCACCCACAGGCCAGCTGGTGGACCCTGGGGAGAACTAGAAAGGAAGCAGAGTCAAGACCCTGGCCTTGCATTTTCGCATAACGAGTAAAATTCTCCAACACCAGGATAAACAGGTGGCGGAGGACAGCATTGCTTGAACAGGAATGTCCCAATACAGATGACCATAAAATGTGAAGAAACCTAGGAAAGTGGCTTGGATTGAGGTGCGAGGAAAGGGGATGAAGCGGTTCTAGGAACCTTAATGGTTATGTTGATACTTGATTCGCATTGTAGTTAAATGCCTTCACAATAGCCAAAGTAGTACATGGGTAACGAACAAATACGGTAAGTTACTGAATTGTTTTGTCTAATACCAGTAACTACTGTCATTTTTTGAAAAAAAATAATATAGCCAACTTTGGCCTGTGGAGGTGTAATTTGTGTCAGCTTTAAAACCATTTCAGGATATTAATGTACAGAATACAGTGGCTATAGGAAAGAAGATCGAATCCATAGCTCATTGTGGCTTGAGTTTCTGCACAGCAGGCTCTTTGGGTAAAAGACTGAAGCACGAGAGGTTGTTGTTTTCATCTTCCAGGTCTCTAGCAGGCCTTGACCTAAACTACAAGCTGGTATTTCTCCACCAAGAAGCTTGGACTGTCTTACTTTTATATACTGAAAAGAGTAGCCTGGGAAAGCAGCACTTTGTAATGAAATGTAGTTGTCACTGTCTGGGCTCCTTCTTGTAAAGAGGTACTCTGAGACCTTTAGTTGAGAGGATGACCAAGCAGGGAAATATGGCTTAATGAAATGCAATAGAGATTGTATAGTTTTCAATTTTAACTGTAGAAATGATTTTCTGACCCCTTTTCTTCGATAAAGTTTGACATCTTTCATGTTTTTAAGTCAATTCTGCAGGTTAAGCCAATTTCCTATTCTACTTTCCTCAGTGGAAAAAGACATCCTCCCCTGTTCCTTCCTTCCTGCATTCATTTAATTTATTTCTTTTTGAGACAGGGTTTTGCTATGCAGTTCAGGCTGGCCCTGAGCTCACTTTGTAGTCCAGGCCGGCCTCTAATTCTCAGTGATCACCCTACCTCAGCCTCCCGAGTGCTGGGGTTACAGGCATGTGTCACCACACCCAGCTGTTCCTCCTTTTAAATCTGTTTTCTTCTATAATTCATTGCCTTTTGGGTATCATAGCAGACTGCATGCTCTTTTTTTTTTTTACTATAGTGATATTCTGAATAATTCCTTTTCTGTATATCTAAAAGGACTGGATACAAACATGAGAAATCAAAGTCATGATTACTTTGTTTCTACTGACTATCCCTAACACCACTTGAGTTTTTTTTTTTTTCTCTTAAATTGTATCTCTTTATATTCTCGCTTGGAATGGAGAGCATTATGATTCTTTAATTTGAAGGGATGGGGCAAATTACTGTTTGAAATTTTTAAAAATTTGTATTTGATTCTGTAAAAAGATTGGTTTTTAAAAAACTTTGTAATAGAGATACTTGTTTTTTTCTTTTTTTTACAGTCAAATTTTTAGAAGTTATCAAACCTTTCTGTGCAGTTCTACCAGAAATTCAGAAGCCTGAAAGGAAAGTAAGTGTAATATTTTAGTAATTTGGAAGGGTAGCTAAATGACTTACTTTGCTACACCAACAAGATTGATTTACTTTTTCCAGTACTTTTTTGTTTGTAATTGGAAAAATATTACCTGCTTATCCTTGGAACAGTCAGTAAAAATAGCACAGACCTGCTAAATCTACGTAAGTTTCTTATGTTTTCAAACATGACTTTTTAAAAAAAATTTCAACATTTTCAAGCCAAGTGTATCTTTGGCCTGTATGTCAGTGAAGATATGTACAGTATTCTCTTGTCTACAGTGATCTTTTTTGATTTCTTAGTATAGTGTAGTGTACTGTGCTTTGCTGCACTACAAATAGCCCTGTCTGCTGGGTAGGTTTTGAGGAGTTCCACTGTTTGACTGAAATGAATTCTGATTGTGTATGTGCCTATCATATGTTGAATCATTGACTGGAAAAAAAATGACTGGAATGCATTGGAAGATCTTGTACCTGAATTAGCAGATCTTGTACCTGAATTAGCAGAACTAGGGACAGAGAAAGAAATAGGTAAAACATCTGTTAAATTTAGTATTTTATTTAGAGCTTTTTTTTTAATGGTTTGAAATGGTAAAGGTAGTCAATTCCAGTTATATTAAAAGCATCCTAAGAAACTTTTTATTGTTTAGGAACTATCCTAGACTGCCCGTATAATATTATAAAGCCAAGTAATATAACGAGTCCTACATATGCAAGACACATTGTTAACTGAAACACGGGCACATTTTGCTTTGCCTCCCTGTCACTTGTCTTTACTGTGGTACAGTGCACATGAAAGCTGCCTGTATTTAAATTGCCTTTCTTTTCAAAAACTAGAGACATGTTTGAGAAATTCAGCTGTTTATTTCAGCTGTTGCAGGTCATATTTAAATAGTAAATAATAGGAGCATGTCATGATGGGGAATGGTGGTTAGGTTTTAAGGAGGATTTTTGCTTTACATTTGTATTTCTTGGTTTGGGCTGATTATTCTTTGTATTTTGTTGTACAGATTCAGTTTAGAGAGAAGGTATTATGGACTGCTATAACTCTCTTCATTTTCTTAGTATGTTGTCAGGTATGTAACCATAATGTCTGTACTGTTCTAAGATTTTGCTGAGTTAGATTTTGAGAGGCATATTTTACTTAAAATAGTAAATACACTGAAATATGTTGTGTTGTTACTCTTTTCAGTCTTAATTATTGTCTGTGTGTGTGCGCACATGTGGTACTGGAGACTGAATCAGGGCTTTGACTGAACCAGGGCTAGGCACAAGTTCTACTACTGAGCTATTCTTCAAGTTCTGATCAGAATTATTTTGATAGTAAAAGGGGTTATCATCTCTATATATTTCTTTTGGTTAACTAGTAAGTTTGAACATTTTTCTTCTTTTTTTGTTTTTAGTTGATGGTTTCTGCCCATGTTTTCTTGAGATGCTTCATTTTTGTTCTTATTGCTTTAGTATAATTTTCTTTTTGTTTTTCTCACACTGAAGATTAAATCTAGAACCTTCACACTGAGACATACCTCTAGCCCTTTTTTATAGTTTTTATTTTGAGACCAGGTCATGGCAAATCCTTTGCTACCTAGGTGAGGCTTGAACTTGTAATTCTTCTGCCTCTGCCTCCCATAGTGCTGGAATTGCAAGTGTGTACCACCATGCATGGTTTAGGATATTTTTTTATTATACGAAAGCAACATACATACTGCAAGTGTTTTTCCAGTTTGCCTTTGATAATGTTGTGAAAGCATATATTAATTTAAATATCCCTAAAAATAGTTTTAAAACTTCACTGATGTACTTTGTTTAAAAATTAGTGAGATCTAGGCTTGGAATGCGGCCCAGCTGGAGACCCCTTGCTCAAAGCCCTAAGCCAATTTCTAGCACTGTTAAAAAAAAAAGTAGCAAAATCCAATGATATTTAAAAAATTCATTTATAAAAGTTCAAAACTACATATTCTTTGGAGTACTTTGTTTTGGTACTGGGAATCAAACTCAGGACCTTGCGTTTGCCAGGTGGGCACTGTGCCTCTGAGCTATATCCCTGGCTTATTGGAGTACTTTAAACATACAGTTTTTCAGAGGGATTATGTATATAAAATGAGGATAAAGTGTGACCTGCATATGTCTGACGGTTGTTATAAGGATTAAAGATAATTTAAGCACATTTTTTGAGAATTTTTAATAGATAGGTCTAAGGAACTTTTTAAAAATTGTGTTAGCAGAAGAGATTAGGTTCATAGTCTGGAGAAAATCCAAATGTTTTCTTTCTGAAGGATGAAATGAAGAGGTCATTAAGGTACTTCATTTAAATTTGGATGACAAATAAATAAATAAATAAATTTGGATGATCATGAAAATTCTTAAGAGTTATACAAAAAGTACAAAGCAAAAAAGAACCTCTGCTGTTCAATTTTAATATCTGGAAATTACCCTCCCCTCCATTTAAAATGTATATATTTCAGAAAGTTTTGACAAACATATATGCCTACAAACTACATACTGATACCTGAGTAGATACAGAACATTTTTACTACCCTAAAAAGTTATGAAAAAAAGTACTTCATTGAAATTAAAAGCTTCTATTCAAGACATTGTTTAGAAAATGCAAGGCAAGCTATAGATCAGGAGAAATTATTTACAAAACCTACATCTTACAAAGGACTTGCATCTAGAAAATAATTAAAAATGTTTGTTACTCAATAACTTAAAGAATCAATTTTGAATGTAATGGAATTTTTATAAAGAGTAAATTAGAATTTGTTTTTTTGGTCACTCTGGGCTAAACCCCAGTCCTAGGCAACCATTGATCTGGTTTTTCTCACTACAATTGATTTGTCTTTTCTAGAATTTCATATAAATGAAATCATACAATATTACTCCAGTGTCTAATTTTATTACAATATTTTTGACATTCATCCATATTGTTAGTACATCAGTAATTTATTTTTATTTTTGAGTAGCATCCTGCTGTATGAATGTACACAGTTCCTTCCCTTGTTGAATGTTTGGCCATAACAAAGTAGCTATGAACATACGTGTACAAGTATTTCTGTGGACAGTTGTTGTGTGATAAGTATATGTTCAACTCTTTTCCAAGTGGTGGTTCTGTTTTATATCTCTCTCTTCCAGCCATGTGTTGGAATTCCACTTGCTCTGCATCCTCCTCTACTCTGGGTATTGGTGGATTATTTTAATAGTATCTCTATTGAATGTGGTTTGAATTTCTTTAATAAACAAGATTGAATTTTAATTTGCATTGTCCGGATAATTTTCTGATACAGTAGTGCCTCTTTTTCAAGAACCCAGTTTTCTCCATGGTTCTGGTCACAAACTGAACCAGATGAGAACCAAATCAAATTTCCCCCTAAGGTCAACATTGACCCTAAGAGTTGAACTGATTAATTTCTCGTCTAGCTTGGTTCATGACTAGAATTGTGGAAAGGATTAAGTTCATGAACTGAGGTACCAGTGTTACAGGGGAGTGGGCTAAAATAGTCCAGGTTCTTGTGTATAACAAGGAAAGACTTGCCAACCGTACACCTCATAGTAAGTAGTTAATATCTACATTTATTGAAGATCATGGGATGGTAGAACAGGCAGAAGGAAAAGGAACCCAGAAAGAACTCCCTAAAAGCCTATGCAGAGGAACAGGAACAGGAACCCAGGAAGCAAAGGAGCTCTTAAAGAGTTCCCACACAACTCACACACCTTTAGCTCCCTTTGTGGGAGATATGTACAGTATGTACATATGTACAGTCTCCCTTTGTGGGCAGACACCTCTGACCCCAGGTGCCTCTCATTTTGTCTTACTGGTGTCGAAACTAGTGATCTGCTGCCTTGGGCATCATAACTTCCTACGCTTAAACACGGATAATCACCAGAGCGGTACCAAGTCCACAGCTGAATGAAGGCAAAGGTTCACTCATTTTCTGGTTTCTGACTGTATCACCACTGTGTGGGCCAGAGGAAGGAAGTTCTGTAATGTAATTGCACCTTGCTATCCTAAATTGGACATAGCATTTTATTTTTAATTCCTAGTGCTTTTTGAAATTTAGTGTTAATTTTCTGTTCTTCCATGTGATCAGTTCAGGTTTTCATTAGAACATGGAATAGTTTGTGTCTTCAGAATACTATACTGTATTTTACCAGTTTTGTAAAAAGAAAAACTTGACAAACAAGGGTTTATTTGAGCATTAAAGGAATTGTGAATCTGACAGCACTGAACTTCAGAACCTCTGAAGATCCTCAGAGAGTTCTGGTGCAGAAGTGTGGACCTGGGCTTTTATAGGTTGAATGTGAAAGGAAAGGAGGGTACAGCTAGCTGTTCACCATCTTAACCACTTTTAGATGTATAGTTTAGTAGTGTAGGTATGTTCACATTGCTTTTATAACAGTACTCCATATTGACAGGAGTATTTACTCATGAAATGTACCGAGTAATGATTTCCATTGTTAAAGAACTTTACCCTTCAAATGTTTGTTATTGCTATAGAACATGAAGAATTTTTAAAATAAAGCATTCCAGAGATTAAGTGAATGCATTACAAACTACGTAAAGCTAATGTACATAATACATTTTTATACAAGATTTGTGCAATATTTTAGATACCACTATTTGGAATCATGTCATCAGATTCTGCAGATCCTTTCTACTGGATGAGAGTTATTCTTGCATCCAACAGAGGTAAGAACTATTTTTCTTTTTGTCTTATATCACTGCTGACATCAATCAGTTATCAGTCTGTGGATTAACAAGTATTTTTTGATGTTTCCAGGGAGGGGAAGGATATGAAATAGAAACCCCCAGTGCCAGCACCATGTGTGTATTGTAATAGTAGAGAGGGAAATCTGTCTCTGGGTTTTTCACAGACTAGAGACTCCTGTTCAGCAGTCGGTGAGATGCTGCACTTGAAGTGGAGTTGCATGTTTGGAGCAGTGAGCTAGGAAAGCTTGAGCTAAGCTCACAGGCGTAACACAGTGTGAGGTAGCTTGGGCGGGGATGGCTTGGGCGGGGATGCTGGTTAGTGGGGCTGTTGCATTTCAGGAATCATGATTGCCTATTTTTGGAGACTCTTCACATACCTGACAGGTATTTTTTATAATTTTTTTCTAGATTATAAAAGTAATATTTGTTTATTTTTAAGATATACCAGAATGGATACACAGATTTATATGAAGCTGAAAACAAATCTCACTTCTGACCAGGAACTTCCAGGAAATTGATAGGTTGACAAATTCTTTTCCATATCTCTTAACACAGGAAAATTTATATATTTAAAAAAGAAACCACTATATGCTGTGTTGCTGTTTGGTTTGCCTACTTAATATCTCAGATGAGATATTTTATTCAGTAGCCATATCCTGTTCTTTTACAAGGATAGACTATAATTTATTTAATTGCAGTTTTTACTGTGTGGCAAGCTTTATGCTCGATGCTGAGAGCAGAGTACACAAGACTGTTCCTGTTGGGTTGGGGATACAGCTCAGTGGAATAAGCGCTTGCCTAGCAAGCGCAGGGTCCTGAGTTCGATCCCCAGTACCGCAAAAAAAAAAAAGACTGTTCCTGTTGTCATGGAGTCCCTTTCTTGCTTGGGGATCTGAACTTTACAGATGGGGTGGGGAGGGTGCTCTGGGAGGATGACACTAGACAGAGACCTATAGGAAGTGCGGACGTCTCTGAGACCTCAGGAGGAACAGGAACGTGTAGGGAGGAGTGGGTGCAGAGGCTTAGTGGGCAAGTGTGCTCAGTGTGCTGAGAACGTTGAGAGGGAAGAATGACAGGACAGGATGTTGTCTGTGAGTCTAAAAGCAGACCCTAAAGGCTTGGAGGCCACACAAAGAAGTGTATTTGAAATCTGATAAAAACATTTTGCAGTCCTATGCATTGTGGCTACTATTGTTATTAGAAACGCTTTCTCTGCTAGGCGTGGTGGCGCATGCCTGTAATCCCAGCATTCGGGAGGCTGAGGCAGGAGGATGGTTGTGAGTTCCAGGCCAGCCTGGGCTACAAAGTGAGCTCAAGGCCAGCCTGAACTGCATAGCGAGACCCTGTTTCAAAAAAGACCTAAAAAAAAAAAAAAGGCTTTTTCTTTTCTGGATTATGCACATGCTCACCCTTGTTTCCATATTTCCTTTTAGTATTTTAGTTGGTCATCCTTATGTTTCAGTTTTCTATACATTGAGCATTCATCTTGGTGTCAGTCATGAGAACAAGCCTGGGTTTGATGGTCTGTGATGGCCAGTCACTTGCTAAGGTCCACTTAGCTTCCTTTCCTCTGCTGATCGAAGTGCCATATTTTCTGTGTCCGATTTTCATTAAAGCCTGATTGGATCTATTTCTGGACTAGACCTATTTGAGTTATAAATTTGGATGGGTTACCTGGATTGAATGGTTGTAACAGTAAAAACTATTTTTATCTTTCATTATTGAAGAAGTACAATGGCACCTCAGTTCAAAAATGCATTTGTCTGCAAACAGTTTGGTTCACAATCAGAAGCATTTGGCAAAATTTTGTTTTTGTTGGCAAAGTGTATCCATCAGGTGACAAATGTGACTGTAGTTATCTTTCCCACACAAACATGGCCATATTTTCCAAAATCATAGAACAAATGAAGTTCATAAGCCAAGGTACCACTTATATTTAAGAAAATAAATACCAAGAATATCCTAAAAATGTATTATTTTCTCATATTACAGGGCCCCTTTTCAGCATTTATGAATATCAGGGAGTGACAGAGTAACCTCTGAAAACACACTGTTAGTTGGGTATAGTGGCACATACCTGTAATCCCAGCACTTGGGAGGCTGAGGCAGAAGGATCGCTTTGAATTTGAAGCCAGCCTAGGCTATGTATTGAGTTCCAGGCCAGCCTGGAATGTATAGCAAGACCATGTGTTCAAACAAACAAACAAAAAAAGGGAAACACACACTTACTTTCTTGAATTACTTAGTTCTATACATTTCTGTAATTGGCAGATTTGTTTTTCTTATTTTTCACTATAAATGTAATACATCCTTTCTATGAGAAAAAGCTGACAAAATATAGGAGAAAAATCATCTGTAATACCACTGGGTAAAATAACAATAAACATCTTAATGACCAGATTAAAATATCAGAACACTCATTTACTACTTAGGTAATAAATTCAAACTATTTATACTATTTTCAAGAATATTTTTGCTCTCCACTATGTCATGAACATGGCCCATATCACTAAGTATTCTTCATTGTTTTAGGTGACTTCCCTTTTAACTTAAAATTTGCGTTAGAAGAATTAAAATATTCTTGAAAATTATCTTTTATTAATTTGGTGTGAAGTTTTTTGGCTTATTACATAATTTTTATTTTGTGTTAAAGATGAAATCTTTAGAGAAAGTTTTAAAGTAATGATTTACATAGATCTTGGGTTCTTTTCCTGTGTTTCCTTCCTTTTTCTGGTATTGAGGATCAAACCCAGACAGAGTCTCATACATGTTAGGCAAACACTTTACCACTGCGGTGAACCCCTAGCCCTTTATTTCTTGTAAGTTTTGAAAATTCTGTTTCCTGGTGCTGGAGACTGAACCCAGGCGATCGTGTGTTAGATATGTGCTCTGCCCCAGAAGGGTTTGTCTCTTCTCGGCTTTCCCTCCTGCAACTGGGTCTTTGTCGCCTAGTCTAACTTGCTATCTATCCTGCCTCACCCTCGTGAGCAGCTAGGATGACAGGCGTGTGCTGCTGTACCTAGCTCAGAGGTTTTATCTTTTAAAAAGGACTTGTTTTTAACATTTGGATGTGCAAATTTACAGAAATTTACAGTTCTGTAGTATTTCTAATACTTTTAAGTCTGCAGTTTTCAAGGTTATATTAATGAGAGCTTGTTTAGCAGTTAACATTTAAGGAGTGAAAATTTGTTTCATATTTAAAGTGAGGCAAAGGGCATTTAGAACAGACACTTCTGAATTAATCTGTATGGTGGACAATAAAAGTTGTTTACTTCTTTCCCATTCCTTTACAGGTACTTTAATGGAACTGGGCATCTCCCCAATTGTAACATCTGGTTTGATTATGCAGCTGTTGGCTGGAGCCAAAATCATTGAAGTTGGAGATACACCAAAAGATAGAGCTCTGTTCAATGGAGCCCAGAAACGTGAGCATTAATACAGTTAAAGAGCTTTATCCAAATTTGAGAATGTTTGCAGTAAAGATGTTTCCTATGGTTTTTTTGTTGTGGTTGCTGTTTGTAAGCATGTACTCCTTTTCCCCCCAATTTCTGTCAGTATTTGGTATGATCATTACCATTGGGCAAGCCATTGTGTATGTCATGACGGGGATGTACGGGGACCCTGCGGAAATGGGTGCCGGGATCTGTCTGCTTATCATTTTTCAGGTAAGAAACACTCTATTTTCCTATGCAGATAATGAAACACTTTGAGCCTTTTTTTCTACTTGTTCTTTAGGTAATTGATATTTATTTTCTTACTTATGAATTATTTATAATAATTTGAGTGATATATACAAATTATGATAATAAATTTAAATTCTAGTAACCTCATAGTCATGCCATATAAATTATCATGGATCAACCTTACTTCATCATTCTAAAATACACATTTTTTTCCACATTTGGATGTCTCTGAAATCAGAATGTTTTCCTGAACTTAGTAGTATCTTAACAGTGCCATCAACCAGGTTGCAGTCATAGAAGTTGTTGTTGCCATGCACACGTTATCTTGGCTGCCGTTTAAGTTGGTACTACGTCAGTTGGTTATATGCACTGTTGAAGTAACAAGTGTTCACACTTGATTGCTGACTGAAGTGTCTTTCAAAAACTTACGGTGATGTACTATTCAATGAAAATTGTGTGCACGGAAAGTCACGGAAGTGAAGGGTGGTGACACCTGCCAGTACTTGAGAGCTGAGGCCAGCCCAGGGTATATGGTGAGTTCAAGGCCAGCCTGGAATACATGGTGGGACCATGACTCTTAGAAACAAAACAAAGTCACAGGCAGCTAGATGATAAATATCTACATTATGTCTAGAATTCCTTTTTTAAAAGCAGAACATAAAAATTCTTTGTAATAAGATACTGCGCTATAGGTGGGCAGTATTCTTAGTGGTACACAGAATAATGGTGTTTGGTTTGAGTGTTTCGTTTCTTCTTGCTTTTTACATTACTGGACGTCAAAATGTTAGGAGCTCTGTCACTTACTGAGCTATGTCCCCAGTTTTTGTTTTTTGTTTATTTCCTGAGACAATCACTAAATTGCCTAGGCTAGCCTTGAACTTGCAGTCCTCTTGCCTCTGCCTCCTGAGTAGCTGGGATTATAAGTATGCACCACCACGCCTGCCATGGTGTTTTAAATAGTAGAATGTTGGTGTCAGTGATATAACATACCTACCTACCTACACACATACATAGAGATATGTGTATATAGTGGTATCTCAGTTCACAAATTCAGTTCTATAATTCTGGTCACAAGATCCCCATGAGGTTAACACTGAACTTAACCAGTGAAATTGATTCAGCTGTCTAGCTCAGTTTGTGACCATAATAAATCAGGTTCAGGAACTGAGGTATTATATATGCATATATGTGTGTGTATCTATCTAAAATGAATTGTTTTAAATGGACACTTCGGAATGGAACTTTTAAGTGCCAACATAATTATCACTGTACTAAATATCTTAAAGTATGTAAAGTTTGGAAGATATTTTTCTGTCCTGTGATTCTTAAAAATCAGGGAAATTACCAAGAATGGATTGTATTTAAGTTACATATTTATTTTATTTTGAAAAGAAGTTTGCTTAAGTTAATAACAGTATATGGTTTTCTTGGAACTGTGTCTTCTTGTCTACTGTGAAGTTAAAATTTAGAAAAATTTTGTAATAGTTTAAATGATCAAACTCAGAAAATATTTTTAAATATAGTAGTACCTTGGTTTATAAACTCAATTGTCTAATAATCCATTCTGATTGCAGACCAAACTGGACAAGAACCAAGTCACATTTTCCGATAAGGTCAACATTGACCCTAACCCCTGAATTTGATTCAGTTCTCATCCAACTTACTCTGTGACCAGAATTATGGAATTAGGTTCATAAACTACTGTAACCCTAACTACCAGTAGTTAATACATATTGAGAGATATGACTATCTTAGACTAATGATGCTGACCTTTATTTTTTAATAAGTCTTACATAGGCAGCAAATCAAGTAAGATTATCTAGTGAGTATGATGCAGAAGAAGAGTTAGATTGCTCAAGTATTTACTGGCATCGTTAACAATAGAGATCACTTTTCTGATGAGATAAAACTATTTTTTCTTTGACCAAGGCAGGAATTTTGATAGGTTATTGGGGTCTTTGGTACTCTCTGAGCTCTTACGTGTTCCCATTTGGTATCTTTACAAATCATGTCCTTGACAAATTTATAGCCATTGAAAATAAGAGAAAGGAAGGATATACCAAGGAAGAAAGAGAAAATACTCTGCAGACTAATTTTAAAAGTGTTCAGGATCTCTAAATATAATGTTGCCATTGTTGAGAATACTAATAGGCCATTTGTTGCCTTTTTTGTTCTGTATTGCATTGGCTTTCTGTAACCTGACCCTTTTTTGGAGGGGGGATTGAATTCAGGGCTTCAAGAATGCTCAGCACACACACTACCACTGAACTACCCCAAGATAACGCTGATTTTTAAGACATGTAGAACTAGCATTTAATTCTTATAACGTTATGCATCAGTCAAATACCTCTAGTACCTTCCTAACAATATATTTAGACCCTAAGAAACCAGACCTAAGAAATTTAGCATTAGATAAGGAGTAACCTCTTATAGTCAGTTATACATTTTAATTGATAGAAAGGGAAGTTAAGCTACTCTGAATTTTCTGTATCCAGAAATCTAAAAATAGTTATATTCCAAGAATGAAACAGGCAAAGTGAATATGTACTAATTTGTTTTACATAAATATTCTGCCTACCAATGTTTGTGTTGTGGTTAATTCTTCTAGTGTTTTGCTTTATTTTTTATCTTTGAGACAGCATTTCACTGTACAGTTCAGGCTGGTTTTGAAGTCACTTTGTAGCCCAGGCTGGCCTTGAACTCACAGCAGTCCTGCCTCAGCCTCCCAAGTGCTCGGATTACAGGCATATGCCACAATTCTTCTAGTGTTAATGCATGTACAAATGTTACATTCAACATGAGATGGGCAGTGGCCCATTTGTATCTTTCATATAGAAAATATGTGTATATGTACAGTGAAAAGCTATGATGAAATCGTCATGTTTTCACCTAGATATAAAGGTTCTGAAAACTGTTTGCATACTATTGTGGAAGATATTTCTGAAAGTATGTATTTGTTCTCATTCACGTAGTCAGTGTTTTTCCAGAAGTGGATTTTAAAATCTAAATAATGGGTCTTGATTAAAATTTTAAATAAAGCAAATATCAGTGTTTGTGACACACACTAAAGGTAAGTATGTTTCACCAGGCTTGAACAGCGTGTGCATGCACATGCAGGACTGAAAGTCAAGCACAGTTCTGACCCTGCCTCAAAGGTTCAGTGTTGTACGCTCCCCACATTCGTGTGGTGCCTGTTTTGTTCTCACTGTGCCGTGACTTTCTGACCTCTCATCCCTTTTCACTAGCATGTGCAATTATTGCCATCTCTTGTATTTTTTTTTAATTGTAGAAACCATTTTTCACTTGGATTTCTTTGCAGTCTTTTCTTTCATTGGAAAACATAAATTTCTGCAGGACATAAATGAGCCACTCCGTAGCTTGAATGATACTGTTCTGAACATGGGTTGGAGAATTACAGTTGTTTCAGAGGTGCTGTGTAATTTGCCAAGGTCATTTATCAGAGTATGTGACAGTGCATTTTGGTAGCTGACAGCCAATACTCAGTATCTGTTACAATCACAATAAAATGTAGCAAGCCTGACCTCTCCCTTATTTTGTTAAGATGTCAGACTTGGTTTTCAAACAGTATTAAGATGTCAAACTTGTTTAGCATATTCTCATAGAAGTTCTGAGAATTTTACCCTTTTTCCAGTTCACTGAAAGTCTTACTAAAAAAACTATATGTAGACAAGTTAGGCTTTGAACAACCACTGAAATGGCAGTTAGGGAGAAAACAGCAACATTGTGTAAGGTAAGCAAATAGTACACTAGTTTGACTTCTCTTCTGACAGTGTGAGATAAAGCGAGTAGACCGGGAGGGATGAAGGAGTGGAAGTGACTTCCTCACTTCTGTAGAAGGTGTCTTTGAGGTAGGGAGCGAGGAGATTGGGGGCATCAAGCACATTTTCTTCTCAGTTTATGTCGGGAAGGAATCATACAACTGAGGAAGTCACTTGCAGGGCTGTAGTTTATTAATCAGTGCATGCTTTTACAGAAATGTCTTCTCCAAGATTTCAGAAAATTAATGCTTAGTATCACAAAATTATAGTATGCTTCATTTGTAAAAAAAAATTATGAGCTTAAGAACCTGGTAAATTCTTAATACTTAGCAGATTTACAGTCAGTCTTTGTCACTATTAGAATGTATTTTTACAGTGGTTATAACTTGTGTTCATATTAATTTGTGCTATAATTTTTTATTTCCTGTATATATTACATATAGGCAATACATAAAATGTTACATATATAGCTCTTTTTATTTTTGGTACCAGGAATCAAACTCAGGACCTTGCGCTTGCCAGGCGGGTACTTGTGCCACTGAGCTATATCCCCAGCAGCTCTGCTCTTTTTATTTTTATTTAAGTTTTTTTTTGAGACAGATTTTGCTATGCAGTTCAGGCTGGCCTTGGACTCACTGTGTAGGCCAGGCTGGCTTTGAACTCACAGCAATCTTTCTGCCTCATTCTCCTGAGTGCTGGAATTACAAGTGTGCACCACCATTCCCGACTTACAGTTCCTTTTAAAAAGTAGGAACAGTCCTCATACTTACCATTTATTGACATTCTACAGTGGCATCTTGTTATGCTAGAATTTATTCAGCCTTCTAGTTACTCTAAAGTGTTTGCAATGTTTTTATTTTCTCACTGTCAAATTCTGTATCTGTGCTCATTTTTGTTTTAGTGTGCTTTTTCAAGTAGGCCCTGTTTACACACTGTAAGGGAAACTACTCAGATGGTATAAGTATACTTTAAAAGTTGAAACATCCGCTTTATAATGTGACAGTATTTCTAATCCTGATTTTCAGAATTGGCTTCTGACTCAACTAAAGCAGCTTCAAAGCTCCCAACAGTCATAATAGTGATATGACAATAATTTGGTTGGATACTGAAAATGCCCATGCTTTGAAATAACCCATGGTGTTCATCTCTCCCTTTTCTTGAGTTTATTCTTGCTTCTGCTTACGTGCATTTCTTTCCCCACAGTTGTTTGTTGCTGGTTTGATTGTGCTGCTGTTAGATGAGCTGCTACAGAAGGGTTACGGCTTGGGGTCTGGTATTTCCCTCTTTATTGCCACCAACATCTGTGAAACCATTGTCTGGAAGGCCTTTAGTCCCACTACCATTAACACTGGCAGAGGTACATTGCATAGTGACTGCACCTGCACGAGTTTGGCTGGATATATGCTCAAATGACTCTAGCGTAGCAGTACATGCCTGTAGCCTTTCTGTTTGCTACTGCACAGGACAGCAAATGCTGACTGTTCAACCTTAGCAGAGATGTGTGGAGCAGGCAATATTATTTTAAAAAGAATAATACCTAAGTTTTAGCCTCTGCTTATTTAAAATTTCAGTGGTTGGAAACATCTTAAGAATTTTGCTTGTTGCCCTTGCTGAAGCCCTAGCTGCAGGAGTCATTTATCTGACTAACTACACATTCCCAATGATGAAAGGTAGTAGATTAAGATTTCTTAAATGAAGACTGTTGTTCATTGTATCCTCGGGAAGCATTCATACTTTTGCTTCTCCCCTAGTTGACTTTGTAACAGCATTTAAGTTTTGAAAATGTTTCATTCTCTCTTTCCCCTTTATCCTTCACTTCTCAGTTGTTATCTGTTTTACCAGATTATCATCTAAACTCTGGTCCCAGCCATAATAGTAAAGATAGTTTATTTGCTTGGTACAGTAAACTTAAAAGCCAGCTTGATAGTAACATATATCCTCTGTGACATTTTTGTCTTTACTACTGTTTTTTTTCTTTCCCCCAAATACTCTCCTTTTTCTAAAATATAGAGGAGAAGCAAATCGTTATGAATAAAATATCTATTGTGGTAGATTCTACTTTGGATGTTTTCATCAAGAATAGTCTCTTGAGAAAACTTCAGATTTATGCTGAATAGATAGATTTGCCTCAGTGATCGTAGTATTTTTAGAACCTGCACACATGGCTGTATCATAAAGCAAACATTGGTGAATTCTTTTGACTTGGGTTTCAGGTTATTTGCTTTACCTTTGAGGTAATTTGGAAAAGGTGTGTACAGCTCATTACTGTCTTGATTTTTCAGGTACTGAGTTTGAGGGTGCTGTCATAGCTCTATTTCATTTGTTGGCCACCAGGACAGACAAAGTTCGAGCCTTAAGGGAGGCTTTTTATCGCCAGAACTTACCCAATCTCATGAACCTCATTGCTACTGTTTTTGTGTTTGCGGTTGTTATATATTTTCAGGTAAGTATAATCTTTGAACTTAAGGACGATAGGGATTTTTATTTTGCTCTTAAAGAGGACATTCTCATTTGAAATGTTAGTGTCTCACAACTCTGTTCAAGATCTAGCAAGCAAATGATATTCTTTACACTCTAATCTGAAGGTGCGATATATTGGGAGATATAAAGGAAAACTTTTGTTAGCATTATCTTATTATAGTTTATGCTGCTACTTGTTTTCTCTCAGTGCTCTGTGTTCTTTTCTTGATATGTCCATTCTTCTTATTTACTGTTGATTTTGTTTTTCAGGGATTTCGTGTTGACTTGCCTATTAAGTCAGCCCGGTATCGAGGACAATACAGTAGCTATCCCATCAAGCTCTTCTACACCTCGAATATTCCCATTATTCTTCAGTCTGCCCTAGTTTCAAACCTGTATGTTATTTCTCAGATGCTGTCTGTTCGATTTAGTGGCAACTTTTTAGTAAATTTGCTAGGACAGTGGGCCGTGAGTATTTTATTTATATTAAGTATTTAAATTTATTATAATTTATGGTTATATTTTTAATTCACTGAGAAAGACATTGAGATAGTTGCTGTTTTATTTTCAGGTTCATAACAGAGTATCTGGAAGAATTACAAGTGTTGTAAAACTATGACTTATGTTTTACTATTTTACTTTCTAGGAACATTTTTCATGTGATTTGAATAACATGGTAATATCATAGTTGCTTTCATAAAAATGATTTCCTGTTTTTAATCTTATTCCTCTATTGTCTGTAAAAAAAAAAATGCTAAGGAAAAATCCCACTTGCAGATAACATATGGGATAAACGAATCATGTTTTCCTATTTTCTGTCCATATTTTATGGCTGGTATAGCAGTAAACTAGCCTGTGATTAACTGGGCTGGAGAAAATGCACATAATTAACAAGCCTGGAGAGCAAGAAATAGAATCTAGTAAATTCTGACTTCTTTTTATAGATTCTATTTATCATGACAGCTAAAATTATCCAGTGATGTTGCTTCTCAAGCGTGAATTTTGATTGGTTTAAAATACTATCATTTGACAAGGTAATATTTTTCTTCCCATGAGTGACAGAATTTAAAAACGGCTAATTTCCTTTATTCTTTTGCAGAGTAATTCTAAAATTTGCATTCCACTACAAATAGCACCTTGTAATTATTCTTGAAATAGGATGCTTATTCTGTGCTGGGCAAGTACTCTCACTGAGCTACGCCCCCAACTGTTGGTTTATCTTAATATTTTATCGTTTGCATTATAAATTATGGTGATGCTTACCTTTCTGCTTTTACTATCAATATTGTTTTAACTGGTTTAACTGAAAAGCGAGTAATTTGAGTGTTCAAGGTAATTATTCCTTTTACCCACAATATTCCTTTTCTGTTCACTTAACAGAAATTTGACCAGATTTTGTATTTTGACCATTAAAAATGGGGATAAGGAGGAGAGTAAGAAAGATGCTGCTTCCTGCTCATTAGTCCAGCAATAATCATCACTGTGATGATAATTTCCTAACATAAATGCAGTGAATAATTGGTTTTATATAGATTGTGTTGTGATCTTGACTAAAATTCTCTTAATGAAAGAATTATTAGAAAGTCCAATACATTTGTAAACAGTGCTTTCATTCTGGGATTTAAGAATTCTAGAGATAGTAAGAAATCATTTGAAAATGATTAAATTCAGAAGCCAGAAGTGTTAATAATTGTAACCCCAAACTGTTTTTCTGTCTCTGCTCTATAACTTTATTTATTGTGAGCAAATATTGTTACTATAAAAATCTGATTATTAGAAACATTTATGAAAAGATTGATTCCTTTTTTTGAAAGGGGAGTTTAATTTCATTGGTACATTTTAGATATACATAATGATCATGTTCATCATATGGAATTTATAGATTTATCTAATTCTTTTTTTCCCATTTCCCTCTCCTCCCTTCAACCTCTCTTCTCCTCCTTATTTACAAAAGATTTACTTCTTCCTATTCTTTTTCCCCTTTTCTCTTCCTTCCTGTCCCCAACCCTCTTCTTTTGAACATTTTTCTTCCTATTTTACAATTAAGACTAATTCTTATAATAATGTTCAAACCACATAAAGATTAGGCAGTGAGCTTTTTATCAGTATGTTGACTGCATTCTTAATACTTTCAAATGCAAGTCATGTAAGACTATCTTAACGTGTTGGAGGCCCTCACATAGTTCAGAAAACTTAACATTCCAAATATATTATTATATTCCTAGTTTTAGTTTATGCCTTTAAAAATAAAATCACTCTTCTGCTAAATGGTGTGTTCAAAATGTCTTCTATAGAAAACTCACTGTATAATTTTAAAGGAGTAAAGGTAGTAAATTCAGATATTAACTCCTATTTATAGATTCATTGGCTGTAGGTGCTTTAATCTTAAAACACTGTCATAATTTTTGAGAAATGTGAACTCAAAAACAATTTCTTGATTGGAGCACCTATATCCCAGCTATTTCAAAGGCTGAGGCAGGAGAATCACTTGAGCCCAGGAGTTTAAGGTTAGTGTGGGCAAAATAATGAGACTTCATCTCAGGAAAAAAAACTTTAGGTCTGGGGTCTAAGGAGTAGCTCAGTGGTAGAGTATAGAGCATATGGAGGCAGTGGGTCCTCTCTTTCTTGCCAAAGGACCCTTGTCAGTGAGGTTGGTCACCTTTTCTTCTGATTCTTATCCCCTAGGATGTCAGCGGTGGAGGACCTGCTCGTTCCTACCCTGTTGGAGGCCTGTGTTATTACCTTTCTCCTCCTGAGTCCATGGGTGCAATATTTGAGGATCCTGTCCATGTAGTTGTTTATATTATCTTCATGTTGGGGTCATGTGCATTTTTTTCTAAGACATGGATAGAAGTGTCTGGTTCCTCAGCCAAAGATGTAAGTATTTAATTGAAAATAATTTTTTAAAACTTGCTAATTTTTAGGTGCTAACATAATTAACAATTTCTTTTGTAATTTAAGCTTTGTTTAGTGTATTACATTCTTAAATGAGGCAACATCACCTGCAGTGGGCTAGAAGTGTATTCTGGGAAGGTGAAAAATCTGACCAAACTCAACTCCATGCAACAAAATCCCTTTCCTTAGTGTTATATTTCTCCATAGGGAAAATTTCATTACTACCTGTAATGAAAGAGGTTGAGAAACATGGGCTTAACCTGTGTTTAACATGTAGTTTGTGGGATTGAAGCCTTAGGTGTAACAGAAAGATGACCATGCCAACCTGAAAGCTCTTATGTATTGCTTTTGAGTATGTGGAGAGCACTTCACACAGGACTTAGTTGACAGTTACAGTGAAAGGTTGAGTTTGATGTTCAAAGTTTTTTTTTCTTGGCAGGTAGCCAAACAGCTTAAAGAACAGCAAATGGTAATGAGGGGTCACAGAGATACCTCGATGGTTCATGAGCTTAATAGGTAAGCTCAGCAGAATCACTCCTTTTTGGATTATTTCAAATGACTGCATCTAGAAATAATATTGCAGTGAACATGCTGATAATTTCTGTCTACATGTTTTGGGGAGGGCACGCTATGTAGTCCAGGCTGGCCTCAAACTGACTCAGCCTCTTGGGGGCTGGCAGGAATATGCCACAGTGCCTGGGCTCTTTTTTCTCTAGATAGGCCCAAGGGCCCATTTGTCAAATAAGCTATAGAACACCTACATTGTAGATTAACATTAACCCAATAAAAGAGTAATGCAGGTCTGTACACTAATATAGGAAGATATTTGTGGTATATAGTTGAGTTTAAAAGACGTATTAAACACATGTGTTGTTTCTACGTATTGTTTTTTGTAACCTGTACACATTCTGTGAGGATGTGTTTCCATTTCTCTGAGTAGAAATGTTGGATCACGCAGTGAGTCTGTTACCATTTTGAGGAACTGCTGAACTATTTTTCCAGGGTGCTATTTCCTCAGCAGCATGAGTTCTTGCTTTTTTACTTTAAACCGTCTAGTGAATGTGAAATGGTTCATTGCAATTGTGCTTTTCCCTATGACTAATGATTTGGAACACCTTTTCATGTGTTCATTGGCTGCTTGTCTTCTTTCAAGAACTATCTATTCAGACCCTTTACTAGTTTTTAGAGTTGTCTTTGTTAGTGAGTTTTAAAAGTTGGGTTGTTTCCAAATAGAAATCTCATCAGATACGATTTTCAAGTATTTTTTCCATCCTATGGGTTTGTCTTCTTACTTTCTTGATAATGTCCTCTGATACATAAGTTTTTAATTTTGATAAACCCCAATTTTATCTTTCCTTTGGTTCCTTGGTGCTGTTGTTGGTTTAATAGCTAAGAAAGTATTGCCAGAACCAAGGTCATGAAGATCATTCCCATTTTCTCCTAGATTTGGCTGTTTCATGTGGGTCTGTGGCCCATTTGGAGGTAATTTTTGTATCTGATTTGAGATAGGATCCACACTTGCTATTTTGCACGTGGCTGTCCAGCTGCCCCTGCACCATTTAAGGTATTCACACCTTTGTGAACCTTTGACTCATTCAGATCATATACTGCAGAGGACAATGTAACGAACCTACAACTTCAGAAACTATCACCCTGCCATTGTTAATGCACCTCCTGTCTTCCCTAATCTGTTTTCTCTTTTTTTCTTTCAGTATTAAAAAAATCCCATTTTAGTTTTCTAGGTGATTTTAATGTGCAGCTAATACTGAATTACTATTGTAGTGGGTAATCAAAATTACATGAATTTACTGACACTTAGCATTTTGAAATTTAGTTTACACTCCACAAGAGGAAACTAAAGGTTACTTGTTTAAAAATATATATTGTAGTACTTAAATCTTAGTCTGATTTAAGTATTTTGATCTGTCCTAAGAATTTTTTTTGGTACCGGGAATTGAACTCAAGACCTTGCACTTGCCAGGCAGGCGCTGTGCCACTGAGCTATATGCCTGGCAAACTTTACGTTTTTTTGTTGTTGTTAGTTTTGGGGGGGGCGGTTACTTTTTGATACCAGGAATCAAACTCAGGACCTCACGCTTGTCAGGCAGACTGAGCTGCTGAGCCATACCCCTGGCTTATCCTAAGAATTTTGTATTGTTTTTCTTAACTGTAACTATTATTTTAAATGAGTCAGCAATTGCCTCAATCACTTTTGCACTGTCATGTTATGTGCAGCCCATCAGTATTATTCTATTTCATGACTAGTTTCTTAGAGGACCTCCACTAGTGACACTTAGCATTTCTAACTGCTGTCCCTTGTCTTCTAGGTACATCCCCACCGCGGCTGCCTTTGGCGGTCTGTGCATTGGTGCCCTGTCCGTGTTGGCTGACTTCTTAGGGGCCATTGGATCTGGCACTGGAATTCTGCTTGCAGTCACTATTATTTATCAGTATTTTGAAATATTTGTTAAGGAACAAGCTGAAGTTGGAGGCATGGGTGCTTTGTTTTTCTAAATGTTCAAATATTTCTTTTCATGTGTGTGAAAGGGAAAATATTTTGACACATTGTTTTTTGTCAAATAATGCGGGTTCCCCTTTTATTCCCTCTCAGTTTGTTTTCAAGTGCTAACTGTCCCATTTGTGAAATGGGCACCGAGCTAAGCCTGTGTGCAGCATTAGTACCAGCTGCCTTAAAACTACAGTTTACATTATTCGTTTAAAAATGTACATCTAGTGTTGCCTGTAATGCTGGAAACCAGTGTCTCTGCCTTGCTGTATTAAATCATGAGACGGTGACATGGGTTAGTTTTGCACACAACGTTCAGAACACTTATTCTCCTCCCCTTGTTTAAAAATAAATGTAGTTCAAATTGCCACTTTCCAGTATTTTTGAGCTTATGTAATGAGTTCTGGAACATTTATATCTAATCTATATTTTAGATAATTACTTTTTATACTTTTTTAACTCGTAGTATCCATGTTCCCTTCCCTCCCTTCTCCATCCCCACCCACTCTTTCTTTCTCTTTTCCCAAAGCAGCCACTTGGCCCAAATGGACAAAATCAAGCACTGAAGTTCATTCTGCTGCTAGGAATGATTGCTTTACTCTTCCTGTTCTTTCATTCCTCCTCTTCCCAGGGACAGCATAACCTGTGCTGTCTGACTGTATTGGCTATGCCTTGTAATTCCAACCAGTCACTTGAGAATACTCTTTCAAGATAGTAGGCCCCAATTTTTTTCTTTTAATTTCCTAAAGCAAAGATTGAATTCTCAAGCAATGTCTGTAGTTCAGTGGGGGTGAACAATGAATAATTCACACTAGGAATTTGTCTTTTGTTGTACTTAATAGCAGCAACAAGTGTAAACAGTAGACAATAAACTTTTATTTAATAAAACTGTTGCAGTTGTGTTGAAAAAATAAAGGAATCTGATATTAAATGTTCTCGAAGACTATTTGCATAAGCTTTGTGTACTTACAGAGCCCATCCTGAGATGTCTACTGAGAGAAGGCAAATGTAATTACCCTTCAGTGTTTAATTATAAATTATTGAGAAACACTGGCTAATTTAAAGAGTACTCATTTGTGTTACTGATGTTTGGAAAGGAATGGGAAGACAGTGGTCTCAAACAATATCCTGGTCTTCATTTGAAATTGCATAGTTTTTTATAAATATTTCACTGTTTAGAGTAAGGGTTGTATTTCCCTGGGCGGAAAACTTTTTTTAACATACTAAGTTTTTTTGTTATTGTTGTTCATGTTCTTAATTAAGGGTAGAAATTATGTCTTACTTAGCTTAGGATCACAAAGCCAAAAGGATAGCAACAATGGTCAACTAGTATAAATCTCCCTAAGGCCTCTGATTATGGTTACCATAGAAATATGGAACCAGTGTTAATTGTATGATTTTCTTTAAAAGATAGAAACATGGCTGTCCACAAGAAACTGAATTTTTAAGTGCTGGCAAGTGAACTTACAAGTGCTAACCAGTGAAAACATCTAATCTGCCAGTTCTCAAACCAACTTACTCTCCAAGGCATTGCCTTTGATGTTCACAGATGATCATGGCAATAAATGTTGGCATTAGTTTTAGGAGTAGTTGTCCCCTCTAGTTGCTGTTTTAGGAAGAAAAAGAACAGCCAGGTAGAATTTATAGAACTCACTCTCCCTCCAACATTTTAAGGTCATTCCCACTGGGAATGCCTTTGGCTTTGGAAGAAATGGTACGTGTGGAGATGAATCCCTGGGAGCTCAAGGAAAAAGATGAAGTTCTTTGGAGAAGCATGCTCATGGTGAGAAATCTGTGCAGCAAATAATTCAATTAGGGAGGCCAAGGCAGTCTCTGTATGTCTCCTTTTTCAAGACTACACACGCCCAGCTACAGAATTTTTCATTTTAGGGAGGGGTTGAGGATAGGAATCCTTCACCTAATTTGGAACTCAATGTTCCCCTATCTTCTGGGCTAGGTTAAAAATGCAGAGGTTGAGGTTAAAAAAAACTGGAGTAAAAATACTTGCATTTATAGTTTTATCATAAATATGATCTAGAATGTGATAATTTAAGTGAAGGTCACAGCCTACCTGTAATTATAATTCCATACCAACACCATATGCATTCTGTGCTGCTTTTATTTTATCAAAAAGCTAATTTCAAATCTACATTAAGTTGAATACAGTCTTTGTGATGAAGGCCTGGTAGTTTCATTTATAAAACATGGCCAGTGTTCTCTTTGGCCTTAAAATTTCAGGAAGGGAACTTCAAATGGCTTCGTGGTTGCATGTTTCAGCGCCAGAGCATAGGAGTAGACTCTGGCATCCACTGTAAGATGTTCTTCAGCTACCAGAGCTACAGGAAGCAAATAATACAACTTAGGTAACACACTTAAAAATGGGCAGTACAAGTCAGTCAGCATTTACTGAGTCACTATTACATGTGAGTTCCTATGTGAGATGCTAGTGATGCCTTCATAGATCTCCAAAGGAAAAATAAAGAGCACTTGAGAGGCTGAGGCAGGAGGAGCGCCCCAAATTCAAGGCCAGCAAGACCTTTTCCCCCCAAAAAAGAACAAGGGAGGAACAAAGGATAGAAAATGAAGATCACATGCCTAGCACAAGTCAAGAGAGATACTGATTTTACAGACAACAAAGCTGTAAGTTTATAGTTCTGTTACATTTCATTTATAGTTCAGGCAGGCAAACTATTCACCATCTCTAAGGTGATGATTACATGCTATCTTGTTTATGGATTTGAGTGTCTCTTTTGCCACTCGAGGATGCACATTTCCCCCTTGCAAGCTGAACTATGTTCATATTAGAGTATACTAAGGATATACTGGAACAACACTATGAAGAATGTGACCTAGAATTGCTGAAGACCGTAGAACTTCGGTATCACTGTGATGGAGGTTGTCACTTTGTGGCTATTTCCCTGGCCACTTGAAAACAAGCTCAGACAGTGTGATCCTTGAAGGGCTCAATATCCTAGTCTCCTGTGTATGGCTGGGGATTGGTAGGAGCCAAATGCAATACTCTTGTGTGGCATGATCTTAAACTACTTTGCTTATAGTCTCAAATGTTTCTTCTTGAATAAATTGACTATGGTATCTTGATGCTACTGAAATTAGGCAAACCTATTCCTTTACCCTTCCCTGTTTTATCCCCCTCTTCTAAGACCAGAAAGGAAGTTGAGGGACAGAAAAGAAACGATTATTAAAGGATATTCTGCTTAGATAAAAATTTAAAATATATGGTAACAAACACTCGGGTACCATTATCCCATTTAACTTTGCTCAGGCCTCAGAAGATAAGGGCTTTAATCCCAATTTTTTTTTTTTTTTTTTTTTTTTTTAAGGCTTAGGCTAAGACCTGCTTAAAGTCATAACTAATAATGATTAGCTGAACCTCAAGCCCAGCCAATCCGGTGTCAGATTCTGAGTTTACTATCTGCTGCTCTCACAGGTTTCCCTGAATAAATGTCCAATAAATTATGTCTTTAAAAAAATTTTAAAGTATGGCTTTGAGATCTTGAGGTGATCTTTTTAGGTCAAGTATTTTTAAAAGGTAAAGTAGGAACAGAGGTTCTCTGGGAATCTGAAATCACTGCAGCTTTTGAAAGACATCCACTTTTGAAACAAACAATATAGACATTTCAAAATAAAGGGCTCAGTTTATGAAATAAAACTAAGCCACAGCAATCATGGAAGAAAATAAGAACTGCTCTCCAAGTTTCAGATCAAGCAATGCTTCAAGTTAACTCAAGAAGTAATTATTGGGGCTGGGGATATAGCTCAGTGGAATAAACACCTGCCTAGCAAGCGCAGGGTCCTGAGTTTGATCCCCAGTACCGCCAAAAAATAAAAAAAAGAAGTAATTATTTAGAAATAAAAATTAGGTATCAATAAAATAGTCACATTATGAACAGGCTCTGCTTCTTTATAAATGAGCAAGTGGGGATCTATCCAGCCAGCACATAGGTCACGTGTGCTGGAACGACAGGTCACATCTTCATTAACAGTACCTTCTCATGAAGTTGCATAAAAGAACATCTCACCACACAATAGGACTTTCACAGATGGACTGGCCAAGAATTACACAATCTAACTACATGTCCAGTGGTACAAAGGTCACGTAACTGGTTTGACTCATTACATTAGCTTGTCATACCTAGTATACAGTAATTATTTCAAATACTTAGTGAAAGAATACTGTTAAATCCTCCTAAACTTATACCTTCCACAAAGAACTATCCAACATGCCTAACAGTAGAGTTGAAGAAAATCTAAGAGATACCTAATTTTACTTTTTCATTGCTAAGGACTAAAAATTTAAAGCAGTGAATCATTTTATCTAATCAGCAGGATAACTGACCATTCTGTAGGAGAAAAGTAGCTCCTACTAAAAGACTTTACTTGACGTAGAACGTTTTGCTCATATTTTTAAACTATACGCCGCCTAGTATTGTTAACTTCAGTTTCACAACAGTTTTTGGTACTTAACATAGACAAGAGAAAGAACAGGAATTTCACACCTCAATTGCTGGGGATGGGAACAAGGTAGATAATGGGGACAGAGTAGTAACATTAGGCGCGCTTACCATCAAGTCTACGCAGCAGGTCATTCTTTGGTAAGGAAATCACTTCCACAAACTCTAGACAGACAAAGCGCAAGTGAGAAACGAGCTGAAGAAGGAGAGCCTGCCAGACAACCCACCATGCCTACTGCCGTTAGCACTATACTGAGCCGTACACCTGCTCAGCCGCTGGGAGTTGAGTAACATACCTCCATCCCCTGAAAATAAACAGAAGAAGAACACGCTTAGCAAGTCTGGAGTGAGAAACCCGGGAAAACTACAGTGCAAGACAGCAAAATGACTAAGGATTTAGCAGACCTGAGTCTCTAGTAATTTATCTCACAAGAGAACAAACTCCAGTAGTAAAAAGTTACTATTCCCCAAACTTAAAGTATATTCTGCAATGTCTTTATATATGTGTATTTCTTTTTTACATAAATACTTGTTATAACTCAGTGACATTGAGCAATATTCACAATGTTGTTCATTCACCACCACTATGAATCTCGTAAGTGTTTCGTCATCCCCAAACAGAAACTTCTCATCCCTGGTAATCTCTATTTAATGTTCTATCTATGAATTTGTCCATTGTGCATATTTCACATAAGTAAATCACACACCACTTGCTCTTCAGTGCCTGGCTTATTTCCCTTGGCAAAATGTTTTCAAGGTTCATCCATATTGTAGTGTTTCACTCTTACGGATCAGTAATAGTCCACATCTGGTTTATCCATTCATCTATAGATAGACCTGTTAGGTGTTTCTACTTTGGCTAATGTGAGTGATGTTAATAAAGTGGCATATAAGTATCTGAGTCTGCTCTCAGTTCTTTTAGGAATGCAAATGCAGAAGCAGTTCTGTATTTTCCTTTTTAAGGAACTGCCAAACTTTCCCCCCATGTGTCGTGTACATTTACAACTTTAAAATTGGGCACTTAAAGTTGGCTATAAAGGAATACTAAAACAAAACAACTACTAAAGAGGGTAAGAAATTAAGGAATTACTACTCATATATATTTTACTCTGGTACACATATAAAGACCCCTATAAAGAGGGGGCAGAGATGACATGGAATTGAAAAAGGCATTCGACCCTTTGAGTCCAAACTTGACAAGAAATATATTAGAGCACAGACTATCCTAATAGATACTCTAAAAAAATGTAGACATCCATAGGGAATAATTGTTAACCAGCTGTTCTTCACAATTACACCTTTTTTACAATACACAGGAAAACAGGAACCCAAATGATTTTGAAGTTTCTCACTATTATTTAGGCTTGTAGCTCATATTACCAAGTGGAATAAACCTCATACAAAACATTCTGAGGGCTGGGGATATAGTTCAGCAGCACAGGTACCTGCCTATCAAGTGCACAGTCCTGAGTTCAATTCCCAGTACTAAAAAAAAAAAAAAAATACTGAACTGTGTACTCTAACATCTTATAAAAAATACTTAATTCAATTATTCTAAGTGAAGCCAAGACACACTTACCTGGCTTTGGCTTAGGTCTTACATTTTCTGCATCATCTCCATTGATTGTCACTGTCACAATATGTGTGGTACAGTTTGACAAACCTGGGTCCATACAGACAACTACAGAAAGAAGCAACAATCCATCATAAGAAACCAGCTGGATGCTTAAGTCCCCTTTGTAATTTATCTGACTACTTAAATGTCTTAGGAAGATGACGCAGGGCCCAGGATTCAGAGTTAACATAGAAATGATGGAGGAAAATTACAGCTATTCTATTCAATCAGTATATGCAGTAGCGCAGCATACAGAACATATATGTACAAAGTTCCCAAACTCTTCCCAGAGCTCTTGAATCAAGTTTGATAAGTCTAAAGGGTTAGACAGCACTGACAAGTTCTAAGAAAAAGAAAAGACACAACCGCAGTTAAAAAACAAAACCAAAAAACCTTCTAGTGAAGACTGGTACGTGAATGAGATAAGTAATAAAGTTTAGAATGTGGGAAATTCTGAAAGGCAGCCTGGTTTTCTAATTCTCAACTTCAGGTCCCTCTTATTCCAACTTGATCTTATGAGAATAGACTCACTTATTTAGCTGGTGATCAATCACAATCTATGATTTCTCTTCAAAAAATTAGATGGGATAAAACCACTCACTCATATAATCAATCACTTTATACATACAAGAATGTATCGCTTGGTTAGTTTTCAAAAATCCGTGTGTAAGAGCCTGCCTGGAAAGCAGTACAAACCTGGGGAACATTCAGCAACATCGCCTTTGTAGCCAGTTTCTTCCTCCAGCTCCCGAAGCGCAGCTGCTTCTGGGCTCTCATTGTCATCAATGAGACCTGTCAAATGGGAAAGGGAAATCTAGTTTCTTTTTCTTTTTTTTTTCTTTTCTTTTTTTTTTTTTTTTTTTTTTTTTTTTTTTTTTTTTTGCGGTACTGGGGATCGAACTCAGGACCCTGCGCTTGCTAGGCAAGCGCTTATTCCACTGAGCTATATCCCCAGCCCCTAGTTTATTTTTCTAACAAAGTTGTTGTTGAACTTTGTGCAAAGTAGTATTACCACTAAAACTGAAGTTTGGAACTTTTATACAGTATAGAGATAAATAGACAAAAGAATAAAACCCCTGGCAGATTACGTAGGTTCTGACCAGTATCTTCAATTCCTTATTATTTACATCTCAAAAACATTAGTATTTGTGAGAAAAATGCTTTTAAAGCCAGCTATGTGACTACAGCATAGAAATTATAATCTTCTTGTTTTCTTGTATCTCAGATCGTGACGATTTCACCTATCTTGACTTCTTCCCTCATAGAAAAATACTGAGGCCTAGTAGTGACATGCCAGAGAATGGACTGAAGGCCGTGAGTTTTAGGTTATCACAATGGTCAGGGTGCAGGGTAAGTACAAAGGGGTCAGTGGGAGGAGAAAATCAACGATTCCTTTGCCTTTGTGGAAAAAAACTGTAAAGAAAACATGAAATGTAGGCTGTGCGGTTACTTTTAATGCTACTAATCTCTTTGTAAGATGGCAAGTAAATGAGAAAAAAAGTTACGTTACTATGGCTGGGCTTTCTCCCACTGCAGGGGATCAGACCTGGAGTTTGTGTACCCAGCGAAAGTGCTCTACACTGAGCTACAAAATCTGTATTATGACTGATAAATAATGGGACAACCTCTTCAGACAGAGACAACCCAGAAGCCCTACAGTAATACAGTGTCTTCAGTTCTGGATCTCTTCTTTAATTACTGTATGACTGAAAAAAATACATTATTTGAAACTGAGAATCTACCTGGCCTAACTACATACAGCAGGCTTTGTCAAGGTGTCTTTTCCATGGATGGCTTTTGGAGTTAAGAGCCTGCCCTAAATATTATTGTAAATTTCTTACTGGGACAGAACACTAGTGAAAGTGAAATAAGATGACAAATTAAGGAGCAGCAATTCCTCCAGAAGCTGAAGAGAGTGCTGCAGAGGCACCAGGGTGGGGTGGGAGGCCCACGTGCTGAGCCACCCACTGTCTTCACATGTGGCTGTTCATCTGGAGAAACTGCGTGATGGAAATCATCTTGTTTTACTTATAGCCACATGTATATGGTCATATTAAAAAGACCAAAGCGTACACGCTGCAGTTCTCAGGCACTGCCCTGGCTCAAACCAACCAACCCTGAGAAACAGTGAGGCTAACTTACTCACCTGCAGGGAACTCTAGGCAGTAGCCACCGATTGGCGGTCGGAACTGTTTCACCAGAACGATGCACTCATAATGAAGAGTCCTTTGTAGCACTGGGATGACTGCTACACCTGTCACCAGAAATTGAAACCAAGGACAGCCTAAGAAAAGCTGACCAGACTACCAATTTGTTTACAGCAATCCAACTAAACCCCCTGAGTGTAAGAAACTCTCCCAAATCTACTCTGAACTTGCCGTTAAGCAGTAAGAAGTTAACTTAGTTCTGGCAATTAACTCTGGAAGATAGTCTCATTTTTTTTAAAAAATTATACTTCTATGTTTGAATTTTTTTTCTAAATAAAAAGATCATTTTAGTTGTTGCAATTTTTCTTTTGAGAAAGCAAAAGGGTCTTGCCATGTTGCTCAGGCTGGCCTTGAACTCATGATTGTCCTGCCTCAGCCTCCAAGTAGCTGGGACTATGGGTATGAGCCACCATGCCCAGTCACAATCTTCTAAAAAAGAAAATTAAAAGTAAGACCAAACAGTCCACACAGGACCAAGGAATGAAACTGTAGCCCACATTAACCTCTACACAGAACCATTTCTCGCCATGCAGCAGCTACATCACTGGTGACCTTAAAGTGATCTCCGTGCTGCTGATTTCCTTTAAGCAATAAACCGAGTTTACTGTTTCTATACATGCTAAGTAGACTTTCACTGTTTTAGGTAAATGATGTATTCTTTCAAATCGTGTGGCTTTACTTGAAACAAAAGCCACTGGCTTCTAGAACATACACGCCACCCAGGAAGAATACTCAGCTGCCCCTAAATATATCTGCATTGGTTCAGAACAACAAATGCAGGCAAGCTGTTAGCTTCCAAGGAAAACAGAAACCAACCCAGATAGAAAAAGAAAAAGTGAAAGAAAGAATGCTCAACTTTCCTACAACCACACACGACTATCAGGGTTGTTTCTGGGGTCTCTGCAGTCAGACCATTCATGCCTGGAAGGGAAAGTGAGCTGAGGGAATAGTCGTTCCCAATTCATTTCCTCAACTTGGGAAGTAGGTGATGATCAGCATGAAGTTGTGCTACATTATTTTTCAAGGCTGTCTCTCAGATTCTACAGTCTAGAAGCCTTAACATACACAGATAGACACAGTATGTGGCTTTAAAAGGTATTAATTTGTTTGACATAAATAGTAGTACATCTTCTCAAAAACACCACACTGAGCTTCAGCACAGTAGCCAGAGGTTACTCACAAAGGAAGCTTCAGTCCTTGGTTACGTTATCCTCCTATAACCATATGTGCTAACAACTTTCAGAAGAAGGCTTATAATAATCATACCATCAGCAGACTGCACCTTCCTGGTTGTGCGTTTCACTGTTTCCCAAGTTCTGTTCAAGCAGAGAAGAAAAAACTCATTAGTGCTAAAGAAGAGAATGGTCTTAGGTTTTCTGTGTCCAACGAAAACTTCATAAATGCAATGCATGCAAATGTACTAATACTGGTCAAGAAGACTGCAACAATACAGGTCTGTATTAAAGGCAAACCGCAGTTTCTGAAATTACCAAAGAAAACTGTTATCATTTTATACCTAACCCTCTGGATGCCATCTACATAAAAAAACCTGCTGAACACTTGAGCTGTTTTCTCAAAATACTTCAGTTGGGATCATCAATCTGTGTAAGCGGCATGGCTGGTGATTACAGGTATAAGCGCTATTAACACGTAGTGACTCAAGAGTAAGCTCATAAACATTCCAGCCTGGTCTCTAGGAAGAAAAGACACCCTGCATGATGTAAACTACTGAGATTACTTATAGAGATCTTTTGGTTAATGTGAACTAAATGATACAACTTAAGAAAGTAAAACATTCCTATTTATTAATTGAGGAATTATTAAATTTAGGTAAGTGCTCTACTTTGCATGAGTTAGGTCTTATCCAAGGAGGCAAAAGTAGTCTCTAGAGGAAAAAATGAGGTGAATAAGAGCAAATTCTTACTCTGTTTTATGGCTTTACTCATCATTAGCCATTTGTTTCTATGTGTTATCTACTTAAGGTTTTGTTAACATCAGTACTATTGGACTTCTTACAGGAACACTATGCAGTCATGTGGAAAATCATCACATTTCAAGGGAAAGGGCATAACAAGAAATTACCCCTTTTATTCTTTCATCCCGTAAGTGGGGAAAGCTGTGGTAAAAGACAGGGAGTGGAGAAGCAAACACGATTCAGATCTCTTCTAAAGGAAGTGAGACATCTAGTGGCGATGGGGACTGGGATAAGAAAGGAGGCAATACCTGCATCCTCACTGTAGTTACAAGATGTACTACTTGTGCCCAAGTAGTAAATTCTCTAGCTCATCTGTTTTCTCCCATTCTAAGGTCTGCACCTTGCCACATTTCTTAAAATTTCTTTTCAGACAGTTAATATAGCTATAAAACTGCACATCTTGCAGCATTGTACCCAAATTTTAAAGCACAATGTGTTGAACTGAACCTATGAAAATTAAACAGACCACTATGACAATTCACAGCAGCCCAACATTCCTGTTAGTAGCAAAAAGCCAACCAACAAGCAATTTCTGATAAGTAAATAATACAGATTGCAAGAGACAAAACACCTTTTGGCACAGCTCTCTCTGCTGCCTCTTTAGGTTAGTCCTAAGGACTGAAGAAAGTGTTGGGAAAAGCACTGAAGGTCCCAGCCTAAATACACCAGGAATAAGGGAAACAAAAAAAGTAGCATCATTACAGTGGTTAAGGTAAAGGAAATAAGCAGTAAAGAGCCATAAAGTATGAGCAGTCACATACAAATGCATTCATAAGAAACCCTAGACAAGAATGTCCCTGTGAGAGTGCCAACAATCTTTTTGCTTTCTAGTGGGTACTTGGGGTTGAACCCAGGGCCTTTGCACTGAGCTACATCTCCACCCTTTTTGTTTTAGGTATGGCCTCACTAAATCCAACAATCTTAAAGGGATTCGGAGAGATGTATGTGTGACTGGATGTAAGAAAATCTTGTCTCTACTTGCTTATCTGCTAAACCCCAAGCTACAACCTCCAGGAGAGGTTTCTTTGTAAAATTCAGTGGTTAAGTATGCTACGCTATCTCAGAATAGGTACACCAACACAACAATCTCTTCTAGCTTTACAGCTCTGCTTCTATTTAGTTTATTCTCCAGTATCTTTTGGTACAGGAAACCATGGTTTGCTTTCCTATCTCTCATCCACCAACACAAGAGCTATAAAGGTCACAAAGGATCATAGCCTCAGCACTCTCTTGACTGTCAATATAAGGACTTACTACCCTATACATATTTTTTGGTTTTTTGAGACAGGGCCTTGCTATGTAGTTCAAGCTGGCCTTGAATTCCCTAGGTAGTCCAGCCTGGCCTCCAACTCGTGGCATACCTCCTGCCTCAGCCTCCTGAGTGCTCACCACCCTGTGTTTTTACACTTCTAAAGTAACTCCACATCCTTTCTTCCATGAATGAAGTGGCAGGATTGGGACAAAGGATGAGACAAAGAATTCTCTAGCTATTTTATTTTTTATAACAGGTAATAAAGAACACATTTTGATAAAATTTTTAAAAATATACTAGAAAACAGAAATTCATTCTTTAAAGTCTGACATTCTGGTATAAAATATTGATGATTTATGTAAGACCTGGTCAGAGGTCAACAAGACGACTCACGTATGCAAGAATGGAGGTAGCAGCTACAAACAGACTGCACAGACAAAGCACTTTGTTGGAGACTTTAGAGCCTACTTCCAAAGCTATTAGCATAGACTCTCTTGAGTGAGAGTTGCACATGAATATCTCAAAAAAAACTTAAATGATTCTCCTATGCAGTCCTGATGGATAAATGCTCGAGGGAAAGAGGACTAGTGAAGAGAGAAACTGGTATGAACCAACACATATTCTATAGGCTAATTAGTGTTAAGGGCCACATTTTATGTTATAAACTTAAGGTTACAGGAAAAAGAAAATCAAACTCTTTCACTATATACTGGGTTCCAATATTTGTGTATGTTTTCACTAATACAAATATATTTGAATATATTGTGCTCCCTAAAGCCTGGGCCTTGCATGTGTCTGTGGTGGGCTTGAGCCCTATGCCTACTTAGTTCACATCTACAGGTCAGACTCACTGCACATTTTAAATACTCTAAAGAGTAGTCAGTCTTCCCTGGTGTTGAAGGATCATGGTGTACTGATTTGGCTTCTTTCCTATGGATCTCCAACACTGAGCCTTACTAAGAGTTTTCTAGTTTAGAACTATATCAAAAGTTTTTTTAAATTATTGGCAAATCCATGTGTTTTCACCTTGATGACAGATGTATTTGTTCACACAGAAACGATGTCTCCTATTTGATCAAAAATTACTTTAAGTAATTTGTATTAATAAATTTGAATCAAGTAATTTGTATACTAAACTTAGTTTCATTGTTTTTCCTTATTTTATTATATTAAATAGTAACTAAGTATTTTAACTTTTTCCTGATAGTAGTTTATAATATCAAAAATTGCTAAGCAGGAAAATTGGAAGACAACAATTACATGACTGCTTTTTCACTATTCTTGTTCTTATTCTAGCCTTTTCTTACACATTTGGCAGTTTTTAAAAGCATATATATTATTTTATATTTTACTATTAACACACTTTCCCAGATTCCTTGGTTTCTTCAAATATATTATAACAGTTAGTTACCTAGTTTTTTTTACCAGTGCTAGAGATGGAATGCAGGGCCTCCTGCATGCTTGGCAAGTACTTTACCATGGAGCTACTATTTTCCTATTCTCTATTTTTAAGATGTTTAGGTTGCTTTCTATTTTAAATTTTTCATGAATATTGTTCATGCACATATCTGATCCTAAACAATAGATCATCTTCTTAGCACAGTTTCAGAAATGGGATTATTAGGTCAGAAGGCATTTTTATGGCTGATACATACAGTGAAATATGCTTTACAAAAAAGATTTTTTTCCAGTTTACATTTGCATGAGCAAGGTGTAACCATGTGAGTTTTACCTCAAAACCAGCAATGGTTTTCCTCTTTAGTTTTTCTTAGGAGATTAAAGAATTGGTTTTACTTAAAAGAAACAACATGTACTATTAATTATAATAGTACTATTAATTATACTTACCTTGTCAGCTTAAATTAGGCTTGACCAAAAGTTTTAGGTTTACTTATCTAGGGAGAATAGACTCCTAATTAGTTATTTTAACAAACTTACCACCCAATTTTATTCAGAGATTATCAATGATCCAAACATTCTAACAACGGGGAAAATCTATATTAGACTCTTTAATTAAAACAAAGTTTACAATGAGAAAAACATCAAAGTCAACAGAGACCCAGAGAACCCAAATACTCATTTTATAAGAGGGGGAAAAGTTTACCTAGTTTTACCAGTAGGATCCATGTAAGTTGTTTTTTCAAGCTTGACCCATTTTCCTTCTGAAATTAACTAAAAGGAGATCAAATAGTAAGTTGAGAAACTTTCAAATCAAGTTGGTTTTTTCTTTATCTAAATGGGTATTTTTTAAAAAAATTTATATATGTGGTCCCTCCAATAATTTGTGGGCAAGTTTTTAGTTCAGAGCAAACATCCAAAATTGTTTTTCTTTTTGGAATTTTTGAAGAAGTACTGAGAAGTGAAAAGGAATGATAATTCTTAAAAACTAAGAGAGTGCTGGGGATATAACACAGTGGTAGAGTGTGTGGTCAGTGTGCATGAAGTCCTGGGTTCAGCCTGAGGCACAAATAAATGAGTAAATAAATACAAACTCCTGGATTGTTGGAAGTGGGTGTAGATGGAGGGGAACCATGGGAAGATGTCTCCTGGGGTGCTCCTAAAGTTCAGTTCCCTGGTCTGGATGCAAACAAACCATTGGTGTTCCACTGCCAACAATGACAGGACTTCCTATAGTGTCATGGGTTTTCCACCCAATCTGAGCAGGAACCCAAGACTGTTCCACCTAGACACTGAGCAGTTCGGTTACAAGGACTAACTTACTTAGGGTACTACACTGAACTGACAGGGACTTTTCACTGTGTACTTAAAGTAGGAGCCTTTTCTTATTATCCTTTCACTTCTGATAACTATCAGCAGATCTGTTTATAAACATGGAAAGATTTCAAATCAAAAGGAATTCCACAAGATGTCAAGATCTGAGTTCCAAGACAAAGGATTTTAAATTTCCTTTGTAATGGTTCCTGTGAGAAGAGACTTACAAATCTACATTGCATAACATACAAGACAGACATTAGTTCTAGAACTCAATGTAATTTGGGCTACAATTAACAGTTTAGGTTTTTGCTCTTATATACATTGGGAACATAAATAGAATTAAATATGAAATGACAGTCTTACAACTCATTTATTATTTATTTTTCTCACTTTAGGGAACCTTTTAATTAGAATTAAGAATTTTTCTTAATAGCCAAATCTACTTATAATTTCATGACTACTTATAACTAAGGATATGCTACCCTTCTCTCACACAAAAGAAATTGCCTGAACCTTAAAATGGGAGTAGGAAAAGTGTTTAAAATTTTTCAAGAATGAATGAAAATCAATCATCTGAAACAATAAATAGCTTCTTTTCAGGCTTCTTTTAAATTCAAATTTGTGTGGGGGAAAGGAAAGGAAAGTGAAAAACAAGTTATACCTCCTCTGAAATAACACGCTGTTTGGTATTCTGAGAAGAATCTGTTGGTTCTTGATTCTCCATTTTCGACCTAGTTAATCTTTACAGTCCGCAGGTGAGAAAGTCTAGCTGTAAGATAATGAGATTTGTTTAAGCTAAAATTTTTCTGAATCAGGCAACTGTCCACAGGCCACTCATAAATGGCAAAGCATTTATTCACCATCAAAGCTGTTGCTCCCATGTAAACATCTGGGCAACCATCCAGATGGGAAAGGACATACAAACACCTCAGAAACATCCAGATATGGACTTCAAGCCAGCACAGTCAGAATCAGCTCTCATTAGTTCCTATTGCTCATCTAGTGGTGGGGAACCTATGCCAGGCAGGCCACAGCAGTCTGTTTGTATCACTGAAAGCTCTGAAAGGTTCACCATCAATGTATAGCTCTCGGCCCTTATGTCAGGGGTTTTGACTCCAAATCTAAAGCTCTTGTCAATGCAAAACAACAGTAAGATTCTATACCACTCTCCACACCTATCCCTCATCTACTGTCACTAAGTATCACCCTTTCACGTGCTATATGTGGACAACTTCTATCCCTGATTAGCCTTCTCTCCTTTCTTTACAAGTTGGGGTAAACAAATTTACCATTTTAGTGACTTTAAGCACACAGTTCAGTGGTATTAAATATATTTTTAGTCAAGAATAATTGTACACACCTGAAATCTAAGTACTATGGGAAGCTACGGAAAGACGATCCCTTGAGATGTAGCTCAGTGAAAAAGCCCCATGTTCATTTCCCAGTCCCACCCCATCAATTACTGTGTCCCATTTAAATTTCAATATGTATCAAAGTCGCATGGCTCAGAATCAACTAGCACTACACAGTGGTACCTCAGTTCACAAACTTGATTTCCTTCTGGTTGCAAACTGAGTTGGATGAGAACTGAATCAAATTCAACAGTTAGGTTCAATATTGACCTTATGGGGAAATTCGATTCAGTTCTCGTCCAGTTCAGTTTGTGACCAGAATTGTGGAAAGAACTGAGTTTGCAAACTGAGGTGCCACTGTAGTTTGTTGAGAAACTGCAGGTCCAGGCCCCACTTGCTGCTTCCTGGTTATTTTTCTTTCTTGCTTACTTCGGTTTTAGACATTTTTTCTCTCCTCATTGTGGATTAAAAACCCAGAAACACTGCTCAGTTGTCTTGTTTCTAGTGCTGCTACTGAGAAGCCTGAACTCTTGATCCTTTTTCCATGTGACCTGTTTTCTTTCTTGAGAAGCTAGTCTCTGTGCTGATGTTGTCCTGGCCAAGTGGGTCCTTGCAATCTGAAAACATCAATTCTTCACAGGGAACCTTGAGTTACTCTGTTGATAACTTATTCCTCAGCATTTCCTCTGTTCCTTCTCCCAACAACTATTACTTAGTCATTGGACTTCCTAAATTGAGTCTGCCTTATCTTTTTCATTACTATTTCCCATTTCCTTGAAATCTTATCTATACTTCTCAATGGCTGCTCTCTTATCCTCCCATTTACTTAAAATGTCTAATACAATGTCAGTGCTACATCGTTGTGATAGCCTATTGTTTAGAGAACACAAGAATAAAAGTCTGTTAAACTAGCTGGGTGTGGTGGCATACACTTGTAATGCCAGGAGGCTGAAGCAGGGAGTTCGAGGCCAACCCCGGTTACATAGTGAGTTCAACGCCATACCAGACTACACAGCAAGACCATGTTTCAAAAAAAAAAAAGGCTTCAGTTCTGACACATTTTCCCCTGAATATTTTCAGTCATGGATATAGAACTCACAGATACAGAGAGATAACTGTATAGAACACGAAGGCTCAGTTCTCTTACCAGCTGTCTTAAAGAGTGTCTTGACTCTGTTTCTTCTGGCCTCCAAAGTGCTAATTATACTATTCATCAAATCTTCAATTTTTATCCCAGACAGTAAGTTTCCCTACCACAAAATACAATCAACAACAAAAAGTGCCTTAAAAAATACCCAGTTGACTAACTTAGGGAACCTAAGTATGGTACCATGTGGCAGACCCATGAAAAGAGGCTATGAGCAGCTCAGCACAGAGCAGTGCACGGAGCAGCACAAGGCTCTGCTACAAGTTCAGGCCTGCTGGAGAGGGAAGCCAGGAGGAGGAGCAATGTACAGGAGTTGCCAGGTGACTGAAGTTCCTGGAGAAGATTATGAAGTCGGGGAGGTGGGGTGGAGTAATTTATAAGGGGTGATCAGGGAATGTATCTTTAATTTGCTGACACACTAGAAAGTAATTTGGAAGCAATACACACAGACACTGGACTATTTAGAGACAGTCATCAAGCATATTAAAACCTAGAACTCTCCTAAGAGAACAGGCAGTTATTTCTTTGAAATTGTCCCAGATGATAATTAGGAAAACATTTAGCTAGCACTGGCAGAGAATAATTTACATATTTTAGGCAATCAAAGTAGTATGTTGAGCCAGGTAAAAACTAACCAAAGGTATGAAAGTAACCTGTCTCTACCTGCATGCTCTACAACCCATAAAGGAACTTTAGTAGAACTTTATTTACCTTCTAGATCTCCATTCTTTTTTGTAATAACATATACATCACAGAAGACGTGCTGATAGAGGGAAAGCTTTTGATTCTAACACAGGAACACCTAGTTAGCCAAGTAGCTCCATTCACACACAAAATAAATGGTCCACAGTTTGTGTGTGTGCAGTGTGGGGGATGGAAGCCAGGGCCTCAAGCACTCTTGCAGGGAGCTACATCTACCTTCTTTTCAAAAGTGGCATTCTAACCTTAAATTAACTTTTCTCTCCATACACACACTCAAAAAGCAGAGAACTGAGGTCTTTAAACGTATAAGCACCACCAGAAGATACCAAAGAATCAGACATCTCTACACTGGAAACCTGATTTCCAGGAACTCCAAGCAACATGGTCATAACACAAGACACAGAAAAGCAGAGTGGTCCTGTCTCTCTCCCCACCCCTATGTAACTATCTTTAGGGACAAGGGAACCCTGAACTATCTATCAACTTAGGCACTGTAAAATGCCATTCTATGTTGTCAAAATCATTACACAAAAGTCCACATTATTTATAATAAAATAATTAATATAGCCATGTGTAATACTTTGTTACCATCATAAAACTTAAAATCACTTTTTAAGTGAAAATATTCTAATTAATCTTGATCAAGGTATTCATCAAGATCTTCTGGTGGTGCTTATATTTTTGCATAATCTATGGTAAAACCAGTCCCTTAACAGTTGCATAAAGCATCGAGGCATTTAAGCTATCTGCTAGGTCCCTTATGTATGGACAGTATCCTTATAGTTACTCTCTAATTTTCAGTGGGATGGTTAACTACTAAATGGGTAAAGAAGTATCATACAGAAGGGTAATTCCTCATCTACTAACCTTCATTTAACTGAGTTAAATTCAATTAAAAAGTCTACAGATCATCAGCACATTAAACTACAACACAGTTGTTTCAAGCATCCTATATTAAAGATATTTAAGCTAAAATATTAAGAAGCCAGGCTGGCAGGGGAAAAGCTAAAGACAGAAATTACAAAAAAAAAAAAAAAAAAGTGACAAACAAGGCTGGACCTCCTAATAGTAATCAGTCAGTCCCAAGAAGCAATATTTTGAAGCAACCCATTGACAGTGTAAAGAACAACAAAAAAGGGGCCAATGAGTGAAAGTATATAGTATTCTTTACCACCAGATTCCCAAAATGATTCAGGAAGACTGCCGCAGCACTTCAAAAACAGTACTGTAAAAGGAAAGGAGTTATTTTTAGCACCATTTCAAAAACAGAAGCCAAAAAGTAATGTCTGGAACTAGTCACCACAAGCAACAAGCTGCAGAAAGAAATCGAAAAGAGACTTAAATCCTTGCTTCATGCACCACTGAGTCCACTACGGTAATGGAGCTTTCCTAAACCGACTCAATGCTATTTCAAGACTTAAGTGATAGTTTAATGTTGAGATATGTTTAGAGACCCAGGAACCAGGAAATGCATTCCAACAAGAAGGAACCACATGAATAAAGAACAAATACTGCTGGGTCAAGGGTAAGAAATCATGAAAGTTTGGCAAGCTCTTTGGCTCCCAACTTTCCCTTCACTTTGCTTAAAAAAACAAAAACAAAACCACTGTATATATAACAGACATTCACATTTCCAAACACATTTCTCAGGAGACACATAGACTTGGCTAGATCCCTGCCTCTTCCCCTTTGAATACACTAACAAAGTACTCAACCCAGGCTGGGACACCACTTGTTTCTGTGCCAGCTAGTTTTGGGGTTAGGCAGCACATAAAACCCTCCACTTAAGGGCAGGAAGATAAGTGACTGTTCACAAATGTGAGTATTTCAGTATTAGTAACCGCTGGACAAGAGATAAGTGGAATTTAAGATTCAAGAAGCTGAACTAAGAACTCAAAAGCCAGGCTGTAGAGTCTGTACTCCAGCTCATTAGTCAATCATTATACCTGAATCCCTGCAATTTGTTGAGGTTGCAAGTGAAGCAAAAGTCATAATAATTACCTGTTGGCCAGTATCTATCTCCTTGATAAAATGTATCACAAGCATCAGCAACACTCAACCAAATAAAAGATGTAAGAGTTCACCAAGCGCAGTGGCACAGGCAGCTTTAAGAGACTAGCCAGGGAAACAGTGAGACCTCCAACCCAACCCATCCTCCATGCTAAAGTAGGGGAGATACAGCAATTCCATTCATAAACACAGCTTCTCATTGACAGAAAGTGCTCAGGCAGCCTGAACACTTATATGATACAACAGAAAAATCAGTGAGGTACTCTGTACCCTGAAAGAAATTCAATGGAGATAGCAATTTTTTGTGGAAATAACTTACTTTATGATTTTATTGTTAAAAGTCAAGCACCAATTTAGGCATGTGTAAACTATCAGTCTACTTTCTGTCAAAATAATTACACAAAAATCCATGATTTAATAAGAAAAAAATGAAATACTATATTTAATAGCATTGGTTATAATCATAGAACTTCACTTTTTAAAACAAAATATTTTAATTAATTCCTCTTTTGTACCACTTATGGTATCTACATCAAATGGATTTACTATACTTTTTGATTTGTTTTTTTCGTACCAGGAATCGAACTCAGGACCTTGTGCTTGCCAGGCAGGCACCTGTGCCACTAAGCTGTATCTCCGGCCCTGGATTTACTTTAAGAGATCTTTTCTTTGATGATAATTATTCTCAAATAATGTAGATTTCCTCTACCTATCTGGTAATGATGAAAGCCACTGCAAGTCTGTGGAATTATCCCCCTTTTTCCAACCAGGCCTGGATATGAGGTGGACATGAAGAAAATAAATACTTATTGAGTATTAGGTGACTTATAATCATTTACCAGATGGTTTACTATCATCTTATTTAATTCTGGTTGAGCAACATGAAATGACTGTAATGACCCTAGCAAAGATTAGCTGATTACAAACTGTACAGTAATGAAAACCATATGGCACCTCTTGTAATAGTTCGGGTGATAGACAACACAGATTTGCAGTAAGGTAGTAACAGTCACAAAAAACAAAAAACTTAATTTCTTGCAGATGACAGCTTATTATTTGTCCTAAATCAGCTTTCTAGGGAAGAAATAAATCTAAACCACTTCCAAAAAGGAAATTGTTTTAAAGGACAGTGAGACATCAAAAGGTGGTGTGAGGAAGTGATCATATTTGGATATCCTGGGTTTGTAGCCTGATACCCATGGAGAGAAAACCATTTGACAGTTGGAAATACTAATCTAAAAGGACTGATCACATCATGGATTCAAAAGAAATGTGCTGTTTCATTCTTTACCTTGAAATTGTGAAATAAATCCTCTTCCCCACAATCAGTTGACAACTGACTTTTTAAATATGCATGAGAAAAAAATTATTCCCGCTGTTGTAAATGTTTTATCTGGAGAAATTTGAATATAAACACTTCATGGCCAACATGGTAATTAAAAATTTAGCTGCACTGTTTAAATACAAGATCATTTCCTCTTTTGTAAAGTCAAATTATTGGATTCTGGTTAAATGTGTAACAAGTTAGATCCAAGTGTAGACAAAGCTGTAATACTAAAAAAACAGAATCACTGAGAACAGTTCTAAAAGTAGAAAGCCTAGGAACCTGCCTCAGTTTGACAGAAAAGACAGCTATATCAAACGCCTTCCCTGTAGCTTGTGTATTTGAAGTCACAGATTTAACTACTTTTCTACAAAAGACTTATCTACAAATGATATAAGGCTTTTCGTTTGTAGTAATGTCTAAGTCCAAATGTCTCCTGGATTGTTAAAAAAAATACCATGAGTCTGTTAAAGAAAAGGACAATGTTCCCAGCATGTTTTCTCCCATATAATTCTTTTTTGTTTTGTTCGTTGAGACAGGGTTCACTTGTAGTCCACACTGGCCTCGTAATCATGGCAATCCTCCTGCCTCAGCCTTGTAAATCCTGGGATAAAAGACAAAACACCACAGCTCCTAGCTCCCTGTACAACTGACTCATATCTTTTACAGAAAAATACCTTACCCAAAAGCACCCCAATTAGTGCCAGTATTTCCTTCAGCTGCAAGGTTTATACTGCGCTTCTAGGCCAAATACAGTAACAACAAATGGGACTATTATTATCAAGTTCACTACTAAGTCTCTTAGCTCCATAAGACTAGTACCATTCTCTGTATTAGGAGATCGTATATTGCTTCTTTCCCTCCAAGCACAAAGGACTGTTTAATTTTGGACTTCAAAAGTACTCGTGGTGGAGCATGCCTATAATCCCAGCACTCTGGAGGGCTGAGGCAGGTGGATCGCCTGGAGTTCCAGGCCAGCCTGGGCCACAGGGTGAGCTAAAGACCAGCCTGCATTGTGAGACCCAGTCTCAAAACAAAACAAACAAAACAAAACAAAACAAAATCCAAAAGAAGCCACTACAGCCCATACCCTACAAATACACTGCAATGTTAAAAATCTACCTCTACTTTGAAAACGCATCCTTTACAGCAATGCTCCCAACTAACCACTTGGCCAGTAGTAACTTCTTTTTTTCACTCTTTTCGGTACCTGGTGTTGAACCCAGGGCAGGCTGAGGCAAGTTCCCAGACTTTTCCATCTATTTCTTCATTTATTTTGAGAAAGGGTCTCAACCTGCCCAGGTTTGCTTCAATCTTGCTGGAATTACAAGCACGAGCCGCCCCTTAGCACTAGTGACGTTTCTGAGAAAAATTACCTTCAGCAGAGAAGAGTTTCTAACTTCGAATATAACGCAGATCTATCATGAATTCCTTTCTAAAGAAGCCTGCAGTCCGTGGGGTCCTTACTTCTAATTTAAACCTGCTTAGGTGGACCCAGTTTTAAGGCGGTATCTGTTACATGAAACTACAGGCGGAGGTGCCAGGGACAAGTCCAAAGGCGTGTCATGATAGGAAGCGTTACCAGATCTCAAAGGCATCTCTTAGCGGCTCTTGACTTCATTCTTCTAAAGAAACAAAACAGAACTTCGTAGGATGAGAGGTGGAAAGGGGAGCGGAGATAAAAGCGGTATTCTAAGTGCCAGTAGGATTCTTCCATTGCGGGAACTCTAAAGAAAATCTGACAGTCTTTCGAAGCTGGCAACTTTTGCGGGGCTGGACTAAATAAACTTGGGGCGCAAAAAGACAACACTGTGGTCTCTCAAATCACCCTTCACTTCGTCACTCCCCAACCCAGCCCAGGGCCTCCCAGGACCTTGCGGGCGGGATTCTATCCCTGTCTTTCAAAACTCACATCCACGAAGGGGGCCCGTCCTTCTCCACCGAAGACGCCTCTACAAATACTCCAGACATTTAACTGAGGCGTGCTCTGCTCCTCCTGTAGTCCCTGTTCTTCCACCCCAATCCCTGGTAGTCGCGGGCCCCGGACGCCAGCCGAGCCGCAGCCGGGAAACGCGCGCGGCTGTCCGCACCATCAAACGTGCTTCCTCCCGCCTTTTCACTCGGGCCCCGCAGAGACCTCGATAGGTGACTGGCCCGCACCCACTCACCTGTTCCAAGGAGTGGAGTGAAGAAGGGAGGAGGACCAAAAGAAAAAAAAAAAAAAACCCACGAGCCTGCAGCAGCAGTCCCACCAGATGCTAGAGATACGGCTTCACACACCTGCGCCTCTCGCGGCACTAAGAGGATGTGCACGCCCCCTCCTCTCGGCACCCGTAAAACCCGGCTGCTGATCCTGCCTTAGATCTTCCGGGTCGAGGCGCGTCGTTGGGGGCGTGGCAGAGCCGGAATTTTCCTAAAATTTCTTTCTACACACTTCCGCAGCTTCTCCCTCGGACCTAAACTCTGTGTGCGCGCTTGTTATGTATGCAACACCAGCGCTGTGTGCTCCCCAAGATTCAATACAGCTTCCTTTTCTTCTAGTCTCCTGGTTTTACGGACCGGAAGAGTCCTTAAATAAAAATAGCTCGGCGGGCACTTCCGGGAGTGAGGCTCAGGGTTCCGGGAGGGCGCTGGCCGGGCCAGAGAGCGACAGGTAGGAGGCCGCTGCTGCTGGAGGATGAAAAAGGAGCATGTGCTGCGCTGTCAGTTCTCTGCGTGGTATCCGCTTTTCCGAAGCCTCACCATCAAGAGGTAAAAGAGGAGGGGTTAGCAGGGGCTGCTGGCTAAAGGGAAGTGCGATGTTTGAGTGAGCCTAATCTCCATCAAAAAAAACAGACAAAACAAACCTGCAGGCCTTGTAGATGGTAGCGACGAGGTCGAGAGGCCCGACTTCCTAGTGCCCGTTTGAGACGAGATTAATGAAGTAGACCAGTGCTTGCCATGGATCCTATTACAAGGCAGTGAGTGTGCTACAGGAGTTGGGAGGGGTAGGTCATGGTTTTGTGGCAGTGGAAGACGAGGTGGTTGGTGGATTAATCTAGTTTAGGCTTAGGTTTCGGAATTTCCAGAGGCGCAAGGCGATGAAGAAAACTGGGCACGTGGACCCTGCCACTCACTAGCCCGCCCGATGTTGACTGTTTGCCTCACCGTAAAATACTGTTCTTATTACAGATCCTACCTCCAAGGCTGTTGTGAAGCTCCCGCGTGGTCGTGTACAGTATGCCTAAAGCATTACGTACATATTGTTGATGATCTTGGTTGTGAGGAAAGAATCTGGAAAAGGGAGTGGAAAGGTATTACTTTTCTACTTCTGTGATCTAGAATGCGGAATCTAGACCCAGTTTGCAGGACAAGCAGAAGGTTAATTGTTTCATCCTTTTACCCCATCATTCAAGATAATAAAGGCAAGGCAGCCAGAAGACTATTCTCAGCCATCCAAAAGTAATGAAAGCATCTGAAATATGACACGAGTAGGCTTTCACTCACTAACAGGAATACATCAAAGAACTGGGTATTCATGGCAGAATTGTCTGCATTTTATTCTCTCTCTTTATTTAGACCTAAATTGTCACTTACTGGGACATCAGGCATCCCTTCCTTTTCATTCTGTCCACTTTTGAAATCCTGAGGGATTCAAAGAGCACACAGATTACTCAGATGACAGTTTTTTTCATTTGTTATTCAGACATAGAATTTTTATCTAGTTATAAACAATGTACTAGAATTTAGAATAGCACAAAAGAAGATAATCTTTGCATTTGAAGATAAAGTTACACCAAAGTAAGAGCTTCAACAGCAGTGGAAGTAGCATACTGTGTATTACCTCCTGTCATAAGCCATTGTCCTGATAGTCCAGTGCTTGGTTAACTTGCATAACAGAAAGTAGCCTTTGGGTCTGACATGATGTGGCATTATCCCTTTTGTGTGGTGTGCTGGAACATTTGTGAATTTGTGAGACACTTGCACTGAATATTCTTAAAACTGATTTCTGTGCAACCACCTTTTGTAGCCTCTGGCATACTTTTTCTTTTGTTTTAAGCAGTATAAACAAAATAATTAATAACTGGACTCTGAAGTCAAAGCGAGCTGCCTGCTTTTCACTTCTGGTTCCATCAAATTAATTAGTCATCCCAAACCTCATTTGGAAAATAGAAAAAATAGAATTATCATAGGCATTGAGATAAAATCTGGTAATGTTTGGTACTTTTTCTGGTACACAGTAAATACCTAAAATGTTTGTTACATTTGAATATAGTAAACACTCTTTTGAAGTAAGATAATTTTAGTTCACTTAAAAGGAAGAATGAAAAATAAACCAACAGGTGAGATTGTCTACTATTAGTAAGCAGTCCATAACTAAGCAATGTTTCCTCAAGCTATTCTTTATGTTCTCTGTTTAGACCATTCCTTTAGTCTGTTTAGTTCTGGGTAATATCACTGGGATCTATTACGATATTTGCCATTTGATATTTGGATCTTGCTATGGTATTTGCCATTTAATAGTATACCCTTCTACAGGCCTTATTATTTAGTGTTTATTATGATTCAAAGATGATTATGCAAGTTCATTTTTTTGACAAGTTGTAGGACTTTGATTCAGAGTTAAGGATCGTTAGTTGAACTTTGATCCGGCCACTTTCCCTTTCTAAATCTATTTTTTCCCCTTAAAATACAAAGATCATGTTAAATAATCTAAAGGCCTCTTATACTTCTGAAATTCCATTGCCATTAGAAGTATTTTGTGTGTATACACAGAGTGATAGCCACTTGATGTCATATTTGCCATTTAAATCTTTCGTTTCTGTCAGAAAGGCCTCACTGAATCTTTCCCTGCATAGTGGCTTTCTCTGACAGCCTCATGAGCTCTGTAAAGCTTGCTTGGCAGTGTCATATTTATGATCTCAATTTTTTGGGCATATTTCCTTTTTCTGTATTTGGTAGCCCTTGCTATGGCACTTGTCTTATTGTACTGTGATTTTTAAGAAATCTTTTCCCTCTGATAGGCTTTAAGATTTTTTGCTTCTTAGACGTTTTTGTTTTGTTGAGACAAAGTCTCACTATGTGGTTCAGGCTGGCCTTAATCTCACTGTGGAGCCCAGTCTAGCCTCAAGCTCATGGCAGTCCTGCCTCGGCCTCCTGAGTGCTGGGATTATAGATATGCACCATCACACCTGGCAACAGGCTTTGGGTTCTTAATGGAATCATATTGGTGTACTTTTTGCACAACAGGTACAGGATAATGCCATGAGGATGACTTAGGCAGTGTGACTATAGAGCTGGGTGAGTCTTGAGACCCATGCAGAATCTAACTCCATGTCAGCCAATACCCATAAGAGTTGAGGATTACCCAAGTAAGAAGTATCCAGAGAATTTAGGTTGAATTCAGACAGTGAGTGGATGCTTTGAATCAAACTAGGAGATGATGAAAACTGGATGGAGAGTTCAGATTTAAGTGTGACTTGGAAGTTAATGATTCAAAAATGAGAGATGTGGACTCTGAAGCCATTGATTTGAGGACTTAGACATGGTTCTGGCATAAAAACGGACTATTTCTGTTCTCCTTGTGAGGAAAACCACTCTAGATGTCTACACATCCTGACAGAATTTCTCAATATCAGGACCCTGGAAAGGTAAATAATTTTCTTGGAAAGGTCTTGTGCGGCATCGTGGTTATTTTACCATTGTTTCTTTAAAGGCCATACTGCAGCTGAGTGATGACTCTGTAGTAGAACATTAACTTTGCTCTTTGTAAGCTACACACAAAAACTGTGTGCATCACTAGATGATCTAATGGCTTGGCATGTCTTACAGTTAGCATTACTTCTCCTAAACCAGCATAACATCACAAGTCCCTTTCAAGTACAGACAGATAGATATAGATACAGATATAGATATTTTGCTCAGATCTCCTTGACCACTAACATTAGTTCATCTTTACAGATTTGTTCATTTGATCTTACATGGGAAGGACTGTTTCTAATACCACCAAGGGCAATGAACCCTGTTGAACAAAAATATTACATCAGTCCTCAAACAACACCTGTCTATCCTTCAAGAGGATACTCCTCCTTTCAGTGCATAGTTGACAGCAGCAGCTCATCCAGGTTAAATCCCCCTAAACTGTAAGACCCTCTCCCTAAGATCTCTCACCTATGCCTAGTGTCCACAGCCCATAGCATCATGACTCCCAAACTGTGAGCCTCAAGAGTTGTTACTCCTCCAGCACAGTGAGTTTTCCTCCTTGCAAGTGAACGCTTTTTCCCTTTCTCTCCCTCTCCTTTCCCTCTGGGGTTTGCTCCCTCCAGTTCTCTCCTGACCAGACTTCCTCATCTAAGAAATTTATAGGTAATCAGGCTCTTGCTTCTGCAGAATGATGAATCTCCCTTTTCCTTCACAGCTGATCTGTGACCAAGTTTGTTTTATGAGTCTTCTCCAAGGTCAGTCCTGCCTGACCACCTGGACAATCTGGTCCCAGCACAATCCAAAGTGAAACCAAGTTTCACTTTTTCTTGTCAAAGGCTCTCTTTCTCCAGGTTGCCTGAAGTTGCAACATAACTCAGGTCCTTCTGTGGGTGGCAGGAGGTCCGTCACTCTCTAGGCATGCCTTTTGGTGGTTGCTACAGTTCAACAGGACTCAGTAATTGGTTTTGGGTACTCTGCCTCTTATGACTCACTATTGGGCAGCATTCTTAACAATTGGTCTAAATTTGTTCCTCAAATTCTCAAGAAGAAACGTTATCTTTTGTGGTAAGATCAGAAACAATGGGTTCTTAATAGCACTGTAAACTGCAGCAGTCACTTACAACTAGATCTCTTCTGTTTCAATCAGACAAAGATTCTGAGCTCTCCTATGTTCAGCCTTTATGGCCTTATAGGATCTTAGTTGCAAAAAGCGTCTCACATGTGCCTTTCTAAATCCTCCTTTCACATGTTCTTAATGACCCCTGTTTTGGCCTCTCTGAGATCTCTGTCTAACCCTCACCCTTAGGGGAAGTGTTGTTTATTAGTAAACAATTTGATTTTTTTTAAATAAAGGAAAAGTCTGGATAAGACCCCAGGAACCATGGGATGGCCCCTCCTCAGGACATAGTAGCAGAGACTAAGCTCCAGGCTGAAGCCTGTGCCAGGTTAACACAACAGGAAGAGAACTAGGATAAACCTGTAAGGTGCCAATGCTACCAGGGAACACTACCTGAGAAATGGAGATGGAAGGGAAAGGTCTGGGCCTCCAGACAGGGCTCGGGCTGATGCAGAGAGTAAATCAGGCTGCAGAACAGGCTTTCAGGTGGAAAATGTGGCTCTTGGATTACATGCAAGTCCTAGAGGTTGGCCAGGCTGGTCTTAGCTCCTGTCCTGATATGCCACAGGAGGGAGAATGAGCTTCGTGATGAGAAGTTAGTGAAAGTGCATTGGGATGCATCTTGACTGATTGGTATTAACATGCCTAAAACAACTTTGGGATAAATCTCAATCTGCAGTTACAGGGTTAACTTGTTCATTCTGCATCCTGCTGGTATTAAAATAATTTACTATTCAACATTACTGGGAAGTCTGTTGTTCAGCAAGTCCTATTGTAAACATCTATGAACTATCTCTGTGACAAAAAGTAAAACATACCACAGGCATTTCCAAATCCAAAAGGTTATGGGACTTATGACCAAAGGAAAACAGTCCATCATTTAGACAGTTTTGCTGTTTAAAATGTAGTCAATGTCACTTGTACATCTTGTAATGTCTACTTGTGGACATTCACATGATTTTCTAAATGTATAAACAGTCTAAGGCTATCCTTTGATTTTTGCCTGTAATGTGAACTTACTAGTGTACAAAACTTTTAAAAACAATGCCGCTTCAATAATGAAAAGGATTGCATATGAATCACCTAGTAAATCTATCTGTAAACAAAAGAGAACTTACTGGTCCTGATATTATAGTAGTCATGATTGTTATCTTAAATGCTATGTAAAATAAGTTACCTTGTCAGTTACTAAACTCATTAGAAGTCTAGGTCTTTTGACATCTGCAGTTGTTTCTTTTCTAAAGCATTTTCAGTCAAACTCATGGAAAAGACTCAGAACTGTTATATAAGTTCTATTTGTTTTGCTCTGGTTGGTTTTATTTTATACTTTCCTTTTAAACCTTTGTAACTATTGTTTCTTAAAATTTTACATAACCATCCCCTACAAAGGAGATAAAGTCAAACTTAGCAATGGACTCCCCATAAATTTGGCTTAAGAACCACTTTTTAAAAACCTCTGTTGTTTGAATGTGGCTAGAAAGGGGCTATAAGACTGACTCTGAACTGTTGGTCTCATCCCATCTAATGTGGGACCAAATGAGACCAACACCCAGAACACATTCTGATAATGAGGAATAATGCAAACAATGATTGTCAGTGATACCTTCAAGAAACTCTGAGAAAGACAAGAGGGGATAGAAAGCATGAGTAATGTCAAAATCATGATGGAGTCACTTGTGTCAGCCCTACCAAAACAGAAGTTGAGCCAAGAGGTTATGTATCTTAGTTTTCTCTCGTTGCCGAGACAAAATACCAAACACCCAAAGTAAAGAAAGGAAAGGTTTATTTGGCTCACATTTTGTAGAGATTTTAGTCCATAATCAGCTGGCTCCAAGGCAGGATGATGTGACAGAGGGGCAGCCATTCATGGTGGTGGAAGACAGCAGAAGCAACAAAAGCAAAAGGAAGGAGCAAGGCTTTTTCCTTCCCTTACACAGTCTGCCCACCCTAGAGTGGGGGTAGCAATCATACCCTGAATCCCAGCACTAGACCATGAGCTAATCACAAACTTTAGATTCAGCCACCTACAGAAAGCCTGCCCTCCATGACTGCATGAGGCTTTAGGAGGACATCCACACACAAACCATAACATTATGATAAAGGGTTCTAACACACAAGTATCTTGCAGGTGTTAAGAAAACTCTGCCAAAGTCATGTTTATCCTGAATTAATTTAAGCATAATTCACCAGGCCTGCCATTAAAAAAAAAGTTCAGCTTCATACAAGTACATGTTTGTTTACTATTCTTACGTACTTTGTACATCAGTAATGATCTAATAATGATCCCAGTCCTCCGTGCTCAGCCGCTCAGCCTATATTCTTTTAGAGGAGGATGTCTAAAGTTTTTGCTTATGACCAGGCCCCATTGACCTCTTATGACTCAGCAAACTCATTCAAGTCATCCTTCTTTCTCTGGTAATCCACCGTCAGCTAGAAGCAAATAGGAAAGAAAGAGAACTCCATCTATATGTGAAAGATGTGACTGTGTTGATCTGTTGACGTGGAAATACGGAGGCTGAACGGGCAGAAAACAAGTTAATCTACAGTGGCAGTACAGTTACTGTAAACCGAGCCTTTTGCCTCATCAGGCTTCTCTTATATAAGCATGTGCTCAGTGACGTTCAGCACAGGCTAAACTGCACATAAAAGTAAATAACAAGCAGCTATTGAATTGAAACATACATATTTCTTCCTAATGGCCTGTTCATAACCTTTAAGAGTTTTCTGTGAGAACCAAAGTAGTGAGACTGTCAAATTGGTTCCTTGAATGTGTAAATATTAATGTAGTACCTGTGCTCCTGTGAGATTAACAGAATGCAAGATGGCTTAAAGAAGGGTGTTGCACAATAATATACATTGAACATGACCATTGAATTTGATTTGGTTCTCATCCAGTTTGGTTTGCAACCAGAATTATGGAAAGAATGAAGTTTGTGAACTGATATAGCAATGTATTTTATATTTAGATGTTCTCCCAAAGCCTCATGCAGGGAGGTAATTGGATCATGGGGCCCTATACTCATTGGTGGGTTAGTCAGTCCACTGTTAAATTTATAACTAAATGTGCTGTTAAGCGGGGGGATGTCATAAGAACGGGTGGGTTACTGGGGACAAGGCCTAGAAGGGTGTATTTCCCTCCCTGGCTCGTTCACTTTGTAATATTTCCTGTCTACCATAGGGTAAGCAACTTCCCTCTGTCATGCCCCTCCACCCTCTGTTTCTTTGAAGCTGGTTCACCAGGGACTGATACGGAAGCCAAAGTGAACCTTTTCTCCTTTACATTGTGGATGTCAGATACTGTATCCCAGCAATGAGAAAAGTAACTAGAACAGATTGTTATCAGAAGTGGGATCATTGCTATGATGCTACTTGACCATGTGGTTCAGAACCCTTTGGAACTGCTTTGCAAGAAGAATTTGGAAAGGTTTGGAGATACCAGTGGGAGAAACAGCTGGAGAATGCTTTAAGTCAAGCTTGATGGGAGATTCTTGTCAAAGCTGAGAAGACCAGAAAGCTGATATAAAGGCAGACAGTAAAAACCAGGTACAGGAAGTTTCAGTTGGGAACAAGGACTTCAGTGACAGTTGAACTCTAAAATTTGTTATTCTATTGCAGAAAATTTATCTACATTTTGCTTATATCCTGAGACTTTGCAGGAGACTTAGATTAAGGATGGTGGATTGATTAGTCTGTATTATGGTTTATATCTAGATGCCCCCCCGCAAAGCCTCATGTGTTCATAGGTGGTGCTTTAGGAAGGTGATTGGATTGTGGAGGCATGATACTCATCAGTGGATTATGGACTAATCCACCACTGAGTTTACAGCTAAATATGATATGGGGAGGTGAGGCCTGGTTGGACACTAGAGGTGGGTCACTGGGGGCATAGCCTAGAAAAGTATTCCTCCCTCCCACTTCTAATGCTTCCTGACTGGCACCCTTTGAGCAGTTTTTCTCTGCCATGCCACCCTGTCTTGGAGCCAGCTGACTATGAACTGAAACTCCTACAAACTGTGAGCCAAGATAAGCCTTTCCTCCTTCAAACTGTGGGTGCTGAGTGTTGTGCTTCAGCAAGAAAAGTAATTAAGACAGCCTGACAGGAAATGTCAAGGCATCCCAATATTGAAGCTGTGGCATGAATACTGTGTGGCTTTTAGCCAGGTTTATATGGAAAATCAGGAGCAATAAGCCCATTTACAATTTCTTTCATTTTTTCTGGAAAGGAAATGTCTGGAAGGAAAGACATACAAAGTAGAAGTAGAGGAAAGGTCAGTTGCTGAAAAGATTAGCATTAAAAGGAAGCCAAGTACTTTGGATACAACAATAGGAAAGGTGGCTTGAGGCTGTCACAGGAATCACAGTGCTTCCATACTTTTCAGGCTCAAAATTGCAAAAGGGAAAGATTTTGCTTTGAGAAGAGTCCCAGGGCATGCTACTCAAGAATCGTCATATAGGAAATTGGCTTCTTCTATTCCATTCACAGTGGTCAGCCATCCCCATACTCAAAGGCTCCTGCAGCCGTGATACAACAGGGTCTGACTACTGTTGTAACTGACAGATCTTGGTGTCATCCACAGAGTGCTGCTTTTACAGGCATGCAGAATACAAGAGCTGTTCTGTTGTGGAGGCTTCCACTTAGATTTCAGAAGAAGTCTGGGAAGCCATGCCCTGTGCTCCTCAGTGGGCATTGTGTAAGATTGTGAGAGTGAAGCTGAAAGTGCAGTGGAGACCACAGAAAAGTGGAGAAGTCAGGAATGTGGAACATCTGAGGAAGGCTGTGGGCAATGAGCAAAGCCAGCCCAAGAGATGTTATGAAGGCTCCAGGCACCAGCAATGCCATAGGCACAGGGCCACCCAAGCCCTTTAGAGTTCACATCTTGTGAACACAACTTGCTCTAGGTGCTGCACATGGAGCTCAAGGATTTAATTTTGCCTCTTGGGTTTTGGTCTTGATTTGGTCGCATTGGTTTTTACCTCTGGGGTTTTTTTGGGAAAACCATTGTATGTTGGTCACTGTGGGTTTGACCTGGCTCCTGCTCTGGCTGCGGCCTTTGTAAGCTGCTTCCTGGCCACCATGAACTGAATAGCTTTCCTCTACTGTGTCCCTATCGCTTGCCTTCCTGCCTTGGAGTCCGCTGACTATGGACCTCTGTGCCTGGCTAACAGTTTTTTTTTTTCCCCCCCGCTTTGTGTGTGTGTGTGTGTGTGTGTGTGTGTGTGTGTGTGTGTGGTGCTGGGGATCAAACCCAGGGTCTTATGCATGTAAGGCAAGAGCTCTACCACTGAGCCACATCCCCAGCCCTAACAGTTAATTTTTTATGAGAAAAACAGACATATTTAAAAAGAAAATTGAATTGGAAGCAGTGATATATATCTATAATCCCATCACTTTGGTAGGCTGAGGCAGTAAAAGTACAAATTTGAGCCGAGTCCAGCAACTTAATAAAATCCTGTATCAAAATTTTTAAAAAAAGGACTAAGGATGTAGCTTTATGAGTAGGACCAAGGGTAATCCCTAATACTAAAAGAAAAAGGAAGGAAGGGAAACTGAATAGTTTTTTTAAATAGAATTTAAATTTTTAAAGAGATTTTAAATTGCAAAAGCTCACCTGAGATTGGTTAAACCTAGTAGGCACAAACAGAATAATAAGATCTGTTAGTAGAGCTCAAAAGCCTGAGGAAGGACTTGGCATTTAAATGTGAAATAGTAATTTTAATAAATCAGATATTTTTGAAAACAGAGTAGCCCATGAATGGTCATTCTTGTGTACAAACTCACTTGTAATGGCCTTTAAAACCTCTTTAATAAATAAATGAAGCATAAGTCAATGATGGGCTGTTGGCTCTAAAAGCAGGATGAGGTGTCACTCTTCTAGGAAAGTATATATCGCCAAAGTGAAATACAGTAATAGCATTACGTTTAGGCATCTGGCAGGAATTTCTGGTGATTTCTTATCATACAGTAAAACACACATTACTTGAAGTTGTTAAATGGCTTCAAGTATGGCTTTGCCATCCTTTATTATTATCTGAAACATACTCAGCTGAACTCCATCCAGTTAGGCAGCTTTATAGCTCTGGTGATCAGTTGTTAGCAAGCCAGCAAAACACATGCAGACTTATGAGTCCTTTGCTTTACATGCTCATCATCAAAGAGTGCTTTCCGTATCTTGCATCTACTTCTCCCCTCCATCTTAATTAGAAAGTGGCTAAATGCTGTTAATCTTCTGGTTTAATCTGCATTTCCAGTGTTTGTGCAAACATTTACTGGTCTTAGATTTCTTAAAGATTAAAAACATTGTGCTCATTCATCCAAATTTTTTTGAGCTTGGTGCTTTCATATTGTGATTTCTGTTTGATTCTTTGACCTTTGCTGGTTTGTTTGTTTATTTCTTCACCATAAAGACTATTATAGTGATTATAAGAACTAGGCTATATATTCATATTATACTAATTGCTGCTTTGCTGCTACCAAATGTACAAGATAACATTTTCTATTTCATATTAAAATAACAGGAACAATTGATTCAAAAATTAACAGTCTCTACTGTGTTTAGTTTTTTAAAATGATGCCTATTTTGAGGTATGTGTTTTTCTTTTTCAGTGTCATTCTTCCACTTCCTCAGAATGTAAAGGATTATTTACTAGATGATGGGACTCTGGTGGTTTCAGGAAGGTAAAGTATATGAGAAAAAGGAATTATTTAAACTTTTATCATAAAGAATGCTATAATGAGTAAATCTCAACATTTACCATATAAAATGAATAAATTAGCTTGGGTATCACTGCCTTAATCGTGTAGGTCTTTTCTCCCCTCTTAACTAAAGTTGTGTGCTGATCTCTGTCCTACATTCCTTGTCAATGTTCAGTTAATATTTTCAAAATTGAGCACTTCTCTCTCTAATAATAAATAGTAGTGAAATTGCCCAGTTCCTTTCATTTCTGCTTTAGAGAAGGGCTATATTGATACCTTTACCTTTTGTCTTAGTTACTTTTCTCGTTATTGAGACAAAATACCTAACATCCAAAGTTAAAGGAAGAAAAGTTTATTTGGCTTACAGTTCATAGAGATTTCAGTTCATAGTTGGCTGGTTTCAAAGCAGAGTGACATGAGGGTCTTCTCAGAGGAAAAATAGTTCATTGTAGGTAGAAGGCAGCAAAAGCAAGCAGGGAGTGACCACAGCTCTTTCTCTCCCTTATCGCTTATGCAGGCTACTTAGGGCAGGTAGCACTCACACCCTTAATCCTAGTGCCCTTTAGCCTAGCATTGCACCATGAATCAATCCCAGTATCACACACTAGATCCAGCCACCTCTGAAAAAGCCGCATCTATGAGCACATGAGTCTTTGGGGGGACATCTACATACAAGCCATAACACCTTCTGAAGGTAGCAGGGTGAGGGATAGGACACATTGTAACCTTTTGAAATCCTTTAGTTGCTAAGGTAAAAACTCAGTGTCCATTGCAAACAGGAAGCTTCAATAGGGTTTATCATTTAAGTCCTCCACGTTTTGTTTCCCATAGTGGATCCACCAGGGCTCCATCCCTACTTCCTAGAAGCAGTTTAGGTAGTCTCCTATTTGTAGGGTAAAGGGAAAAAGTTAGATTTTAGTCTTTTTATTGCAAACTTGAGAAATTTAAAAATCACTGGTGGGTTTTGTTGTTTAGGAAGTAGGAGGTTGCTAGAGTTCCAGTTCAGGGCCTTACACATGTAAGACAAGTGCTCTACTACTGACCTGCATCCCCAGCCCAGAACCTAGGAATTTCTATTTTTTCGTTCAGGCCTGTGCCTTGAAGTCATGTCATTTAATTGTGCATCCCTTGCAATCCTCTTTAAAATATAGCCTAATAGTACGCCTGGCTCACGCATCATTATCTCCTGACCTCACTGAAACTTCTTTATCAGCACGGTTTCCATCTGACATCATTTTCTTAAGTGTTCTATTTGACCGCAGCTTCATGAGAATAGGGCCTTGGTCCCTATTTTCACCCCGTTCTTGGGACAGTACCTGATACATAAAATGTGCCTGGCGAACATTTAGATGACTGAACCTGAGACATGTGATTAGAATTGTTTTCAGTGAGACTCACTTGATCCCATAATTTTGCCTGGTAGATTTTTAGTGTAGTTTTCTGGATTATATTTCTGGTTTGGGGCATTCATAGCCCCTTAGTTGAAAACATCATTAATGTAGAGCATTATTAGCCTGGAATAATTAAGGATTTAACAGAAGGGTAGAAAATGTAGATAATCTCAACTTTGAGATTTAATAGATACAATTTTATTCTCAAATATGGCATTTATAATCTTACCTAGATAAGAATACAGTATAAGTAAAATATTAGGAAATACTGATAGACCTTAGTACTATAAACACTGAAGGGCCAGATGTTGATTTTCATTGGCCAGATGTTTGCATAAAACTCTAGCTTTAGCAAATACTGTTAAATACTGTTGGAGCTAGGATTATAAACTCAGTGGCAGAGCACTTGCCTAGCAGACACCAGACTGTAGGTTTAATCCCGAACACCACTAACAATAACAACAAAATTGCTGCACCAGTGTTACAACAGCACACAGTGTCATATTGTACTATACAGTTATGCACAAATCACACAGGGGACCTACCCTTTGGGGTTGATGGTTCAGCTTCATGTTTTATGTGAGTGGAAACTACATAGTGCTAGTTCTTTAGCCAGATTGTATCCTTGCTGTTTTCTAGCTCACTGTGTTTCATAGTTTCCTTATCTGTAAATTGGGCAAATGATAAGGTAGAACTTACTTTTTATGTTGTTGCAAGGATAAAAAGCAATTGTGTAAAATGTTCAGCCAAACCCCAGTATAATATGTATTCCTGGGCAACTTAGTGAGACCCTGTCTCAAAATAAAAAATAAAGGGCTGGAGATAGAGCTGAGTGCAAAGACTCTGTGTCCAGCCCCCAGTACTGATGGGAAAAAAAAAGTGGAAAAGAAACAAATGCTAACTGTTTTCATCATCATTTATCTTAGTTGGTACAAATGCTAAACACATGTGTCAGTGTGAAATTGAGACTAACCCCCTGAAGATGATGGGGCAGTCACTGACTTTAAGTTGCCCAAAGAATTGTGGCAAGGGTCAGGGAGTGTCCCAGAGAGGGAGCTTTTGAGCTCTTTAGATGTGAAGGTTGGGAGAACCTTTCCGGCTGAGGGAGCAGCGTTATCAGGGGCTCTGAGACATGGAAGCTCTCGGTGTGTCAGACCTAGGGAAGTGTCCCATGCCTCTAGCCTAGCAAACAGCAGCAGAACTGGCACATCTAAAACCATCTTTCTGCATCCATAGCTCATGCTCTTATCTGCCAGCTCTGTGCAAGATATAATATAGACATCATCCGTATTTAGAAGGATACGTTAGAAAGCCAAGCCTAATAAACTTGCAAATTTGAAAATGTCATTATCTTTTCCTAGGAATAAATTTTATAGCATGTCTTACCATTTCATGTAATAAATTCTCTGAGAAACTATGAATACACTGATTGCAAATACATTTTTAAATATATTCTAATATACTGGCAAAACTCAAGTGATTTTTAGAGCAATAAAATACATTTCAGGTACCTTTCATATTACATAGTTAAGTAAGCTATGGTAAAGATACTTAAAATATAATGTGACATATGAGGAAATGCAAGAGAAAGGCCAGCTGTCTGGCAGTGATTTACAAGTTGATGGCACGTGGATATTAACACTGGTGTAGTGTCTAGTTCTTAGTATTATGGATCTAGAAACTCAATTCTTTAGGATTACAAAGTGTTGATTAAAGTTTGGGGAAATGACACACATTAAACAAAATCACAACAGGTTGATCAGTAAGCCGGAGTACAGATTTCTTGATTTAAAGAAGAAAATATGCCTTTGTAGTGATTGTTACTTTGTGGGAAAATATAGCGCATAGTCAAACCAGAACACATGAGAGTGTATCACTCTCTGTAACTTTATATATCTTAATAATATGATTACACCATTATTTCTTAGTAGTGTCTTTATCTTTCATATTATTTCTTGATTTTCTATTATGAACTTTGGAGATTTAACTTTCTTACACCTTCTTTACCTCTTTTATAATTTTTGATTAAATCAATTGTCAGTATTTGCAGTATTACTTCATTAGTGTTGACTCCTGAGCTACAATGTGTAATATTATTACATTTTTATTTGAACATAACTTTTTCCTGGAACTAAAAATCATGTTTTAAATTTGCTTAATTTTTTATATGTGTATTACTAATATTTTGCAAATATTCTGATAGACAAAAGTAGCCTATTATTTTTCTAAGACTCAGAATACACTTACAAATCTGGCAGTTGTATTTTTCATTTTCTGGAGATGGTGGGTTAGCAATCATTCACCTTTCTATTGCAGTTTAAGCTGGCAATTCTGCTTATCTGGTATACAGCTATCAGATTGCAACTTTCCTTGAGTGTTGAATTTTTTGGATTTTTCTTTGGATATCTTAGTTTTTGTTTCTCTTGATTTACTCATTTTACTGATGCATATGCCCTAAAATGCACAGGAGAAAAAGCTTTAAGACTTTGCATTCCTGAAGACATTTTTATTCTACCCTTATACTTGATTTTGGCAGTGGAGAATTGTAGCTTAATATGGGATTCTAGGCAGAAAATTGCCACCTGGTTTTGAAGACATAGCCCACTGTCTTCCAGTATCTTTTGAGGGCCCACGACATTTCTGATTTGTGGGGTTTTTTTTTAATAACTTCCTCTTTCCTTTTTTTCCATTCCTTCCTTCTGACCTCCCTATTTCCCTCCTTCCCTTTCTTCCTTCCTGTCTCACTCTTTTTTTGAGACAGGAATTCACTGTATAGTTCAGGCTGGCCTTGAACTTACGGTAATCCTCCTGCCTTAGTGGTAGGATTATAGATGTGTGTCACCAGCCCCAGCCCACTTCTCTCTCTCTCTCTCCCTGTCTCCCTCTTCCCTCCTTCCCCCTTTCTTTCCCTCTCTTTCTCTCAGTACTGAAGAATGAACCCAGGGCATTCACACTGAGTTATATCCCCAGGCCCTTTTTAAGTTTTCAGTTTTGGAACAGGGTCTTACTTCATTGCCCCAGCTGGGGTTGAATTTGTGATCTTCCTACCTCAGCTTCCCAGTGTGCTAGGATCATAGACATATACCACCATGCCCAGCTATGACTTGTTTTTCTCTATGAATGTTCTTGGGTTCCTTCTTTCTTGTTTTATATTTCTAGATAGTCATCTAAATCATGTATTATTGTGGTATAACATACCACACCAAACTTAGCAGCTTGAAACAGTAACCATTTTATTTGTCAGCGATATCTCTATGGTATTGGTAGACATTTTCCCTTTGGTCTTTGTGGGTTTCTCATGTTACTGTACATCTTGCAAGCAGAGGTATTGCCAGCTTTTGTTATTCACATCTTGTCAAGAATGTTTATGTGGCAAACAGTCTAAAAACAGTGGAGATAGTATTGCCCTCCTGAGTAACAAGCAGCTTTATCTATTTGGATAATATCTTCCTTGGGTCAAGAATTGAACAGGCTCACTTGCATCCCACTGTGAGAGATGGGCTTCCTTAGGTTTGAGGTTCCCCAGTTAGAATGCAAGTGCAGGTCACCCTAGTGACTTGCCCCTAGAGACCTGAGAGCAAGTGAGATCTGGTGTAAAGGTGAGCTTCAGGCCTCATACTGTCCTGCCATGAATAAAGTGCCCTCTCTTTCTGACCCAAAGTCTCGTGTTTTCTGTCAGTGTTCGTGAAACTGTAGCAGGCTGCCTTGTCAGCCAGCAGCTGGAGTGAGCCCTCGGACCCTTGCAGTTCTTCACAGGGAGCAAGGCTTCTGTTGGCCTTGCTACAGTCACATGGCTGTCATCATGTGGCACTAAACTGAGCTAGTCTGAAGGTGGCAAGTCTTGACTGTCTGGCAGTGGAGGCTGTCTGCCAGGTCTCTTTCTCTGAGGGTCCTCACCCTCAGAAAGGCCAGCCTTCACTTCTTGAAGAGCAGTGGCCACGTTGCTAAACAGTGAGAGCACGACACTGGGGACTCTGGAGCCCTCGTTCACAGGACAGAGCCCTGAAGCCAAACTGAATGTAAAGGTGACAGTGGCAAGGTCAGCATGCAGGGGGCCCGTGTGCATGGACGGGAGGGGTTACTGTGCTCTTTGTGCATCTAAGGTGTTTTTCTTTTCCTTCCATTCCTTCTGCTGTATATACTTAGTAGATGCATTCTGAAGACATATTTTCTAGCTTGAAGACACTAAAAAACATACACTTAATAATTTTCTCACTTCCCTTTCTGGAGCCCCTACTGTTTAGGTGATAGAGCTGTTCGGTTAATTTTCTGAGTTTTATTTTCTCTATTTTCCATCCCTTTCTCTTTTTTATTTTCCTTTTGATTAGTATTCTTGATTTTTTTTTCATTTTAGCTATTAAATTTCAGTTTTTGTAAGTTCAGCATTTACTCTGTTCTTTCCTATATGTCTTTTGTCTTTAAGGATGTTAGTAAATTTTAAAATATTTTATAGTTGGTTCCTTTGTTATATTTTTTCGTCCAGGTATATACCTTTTTTCTCTTCTTTTTGCAGAACAGTTCTTCATATTAGAGCTTTTCTTCATTTTGGTTTTTTGGGGTTTTCTTTGGTACTGGGAATCAAACTCAGGACCTTGTGATTGCCAGGCAGATGCTTATGCCACTGAGCTATATCCCTGACTTTCTAATTTTTTTTTCATTTGGGGTTTTTTTTTTTTTTGGTACCAGGAATCAAGAGGTTTTCTTCAGTTTTGTACTTTCTCAGTCCTTTCTATATAAGAGCAAGGAACACATGTCTATCGACATTTGCAAACTTTGTGTATCTGTGGTCAGCTACTGCTGGTGGGAGATTCCTAGATGACACTTTCTCTGTAGATCTGTCTTCTGGGATTATTCACTTCCAAAAGAGAATAATTCATTATCTGCATTCTGGTAGCAGGGTGGGAGGAAAAGGACTAGGGGTCACACTGTTCACCAGGACTTTCTCATAACTCCACATCAGAGTCTACCATATCACCCCCATGTTCTTCTGGGCCATTATGTACCTGAAACCTAACCCTCTTTTGTTCACTTTTTTCAAAGAAAAAATGCTTGCTTGCTTACCAGAAGAGCTAAGGAGGACTAATTGCTAGGGTATATGGGGTAAGGAAGGACTGTGCACTGGCTGTGCATAAATTGCCTGTCTTTGGCCCCGAGCTGCAGTCTCACCCTCCACACTATCCCTAAGTTCCAACCCTACTGCTCCTGGGTAAGTCTTCCCATTGATCTTCTGTTTTCAAGACTTCTTACCATGCTTCTCTGCAGTTGTCTCCTTTTTGTCATCTTTGTCTTTGGAATTTTTCCTGTCATTTCAGTAGGGTTTAAGGAGGGAACTTAGAGGGAAAGGTCCATGTTTCACCAGAGGCTTCCATTTATTCTTTGTGGTCTTTGCAAAGCTCCTGTGCTGCTTCTTATTTCAGTTATTTTCTCCCCAAGTGATTTCTTCCTAAGATTACTGTGTGTAGTTGGGTACTGAGGAGTGGTCAGGCAGTGTTCAGAGGATTCTCTGAGTTCTTTCAGCCTCTGCTTCCCTACTAGACCACAAAGATCAGCTATTGAATGGCCTTTTCCAACTGGCTTCCTCAAAGTTAGTGTGCCTAAGCATTTCCCCGCCCTTCCTTTGCCATGGTCCAGGCCAGATCCAGAGTAATTCTGTCACAGCCAGGTACTGGGGTTTCCCTGTACAAAGGCGAACTTTTGATCTTGCCTCCAAGGATGTTCCATCGCTGTGCAGACAGCTCTTCATGTGTGTCCTTGCTCTGTGCTCAGCCTTCCTATCAAATCTTCCCTGTTTGGGGCAGTGCTTTCTCATATATTGGAGTATTTTCAGAGATGGAGTGTAACTTTTTATGTCCCTGGATTTTGATGATTTCTAAGGAGGGAAGAGTCTGTTTTGCCATCTCTTACTGGGAGTGCGCTTTCACTGATTCCATATTGATTTTTACCAGCTTCTGTCTCAAAATGCGAAGTTCTCCTTATATTGCACTTTCACGGAGAAAACTTGATACACTTGAAATTATGACTACCGGTACCGGAGTCTTTTTCTTACTTAATTTTTGCTTTATGTTTTTAGGCAAGATCCACCAACACGCTCTCAACCAGACAGTGATGATGAAGCAGAAGAAATACAGGTTGGTAGAAAATAAAATTATCTCTTCAGTAGATGGTGCTAATTGAAATGACCTGTGAAATGGTTTTGCTATTTAGATCTTACATTTATTTAGTAAAGGAAGAAATCCCATGAAGTATTACTTCGTTATATGTACATATACCTTGTGTTCAGGAAAAGATTTTTTTTTCTTACAAATCATTTTTAGATAATGGATATACTGCCTCTGGAATCCCCAGACAGTATTTACATTTAATGTTTTGTTTCTTTCCTCTTATCCCTGCAGTGGTCTGATGACGAGAACACAGACACACTTACGGTAAGAGCTCGGTAGCATCTGTGTGGAGACAACCTCACGCTGTCGTGTAGGACCCGGCCGTGAGCTTTAAGTGTCCCCCTCTGCAAAGCCCCATTCCTCACCACTGCTATGGTCTTCTTGTTTGGGGCCTACCACTGATTCTGAAAAATAACTTGAGTCATTCTTTAACAGGCCAACATGGCTTGCTCTCTAGTTGTTCCCTCCTTTGATTACAGAGGAGACAAAGGGCGTATTTGCTGCTTTGACTGTTTCAGTTACACCCTGAAAGATGGAATCTAGCCAGATATAAACGCCGAAGTTTCAAGATTGATAGGAATTAAAATGAAAAATTTCTATTTACTTATTCAAGTATATTTAAATGGCATAAAATTGTAATTTCTTTCAAGTGAGAGCATAGTATGTAACTTAAACCAGTATTGTATATTAACGTGTGGCAGTTCTCCTGGTCCATCTATTTTCCTACAGACGACTCACATTTATTCTTCTTTATGGCTGAGTAGTACTGCATTGTGTATATATGCCATATTTTCTTTTATTCATTCATTTGTTGATGGATTTATAGGCTACTTCCATAATTTAGTTATTTTGATTTGTGGGTGACCCAAAATATAAATAATTTAAGGAGTAAAATAAAAGACAGGTGGCAGGAATCAGATAGATTCTGGATGCGAGAAGAGAGTCAGGGAAAGAAGAGGGGGTGGAAGGGGAGGAGTAAAAATGATTAAGATTTGATATGTTCCAATTCCCCAAGATGAATGTAATAATTCTGTATCACAAAACATATACTAATTTAAAAATAAAATGTAGAAATTGATCAAGAATGTTATAGTCTTATGAATATTAGTATAAAATTCTTAAAATATTTTTTAAATAAATTTTTTAAAGATTAAAGCAAAAGTTTTTGGTACTAGGAGTTGAACCCAATACCTTTTACGTACTAAGCAAGAGCTTTACCACTGAACTACACATGCCCCCAAATTTCTAAAAATAGGTAAATGAAATTCTTCATACCTTGAAATAGGAAAGGCTTTTTATAAAGTTCCTTACAAATGGATGTAAAGGCAAACAAAAGGCAAGGTAGGATATATTGCAATATAACTCTAAATAAAAGGATACTTCTGTTTATTTTAAAGGATAATTATCTAGCAAGTAGAGATACCTAAAACTGACAGAGCAGTTTTTTAGAAAATGTACTCTGGGCTGGGGATGTCGTTCAGTGGTAAAGTGCTTGCCTAGCTTGCACAATACCCTGGGTTCAATTCCAGTACCACAAAAAAAAATAAAAAGAAAAAATATATTCTGAAGTATTTAAGGGAAAGGGGTTTAGTGGCCACGATTTACTCTAAAACAGTGCAGGAAAAAGATGCATTATATGTACGTAGATATAAATAAGTAGACACACATGCGCAGATACAGGGCAGGGTTTGGAGGCAGGATGATACACCAAATGTGACAAAATAGGGAGTCTAGATAACGAGTACGTAGTCACTCTTGTACTATCCTTATGACATTTCTGAAAGTCTAAAATTATTTAAAAATAAAAAATAATTCAAAAATTATTTAGGTTTCACTGTTTGGAACTAGATGAAGCTGGGCAAGAGGAACATTTGCCATAGAACATTCTTAGAGAAAAATCTCAAGCTGCAGTATGCAGAACTCTTGATTTCAGCCTCAGCACTGTTGGAAAAATTGGACAGGCCTGCTGTCATGACCTACTCCTGTAAGTCCAGCACTCTGGGAGGCTGAATCAGGACACAGGAGGATCCTGTTTTAGCCCCAGGCTGAGTAATATAGTGAGACCCTGATTCAAAAATAAAAAATCAAAAAGAAAATTTTTTTTAACCAAGCAAATGGGCTGGAGGTATAGTTCAGTTTGAAGGTCCTGGGCACAGTCTACAGTGACGCACACACACACAAATGTGTCTCATGGAATTACGTTATCATTTTAAAATTTTATTTCTATAGTGTGTTTTCAGAATCCTGTCCTTTTTTTTTTTCTCATAATTGGGGCTACATACTGGGGACCCACTTAAGCCATTTCATCTACAGTAAAACCTCAGTTTGTGAGAATAATTTATTCTGCTCATAATCCAAAGCATTGTATATCAAAGCAGCAAGAGAGAAGGAAAGGAGAACTTACTGTGATCATGTGACATTTGGCCTGAGGTACTAATACTTCAAGATATCACTCACTTACCAAGTTAAAATTTCTTAGAAATGTCTGTCTTGCGGAACACTTGGGGAGCAACCTGTCATCGAAGGTTCGACTTTAATTTGGAGCGTTCAGTGAACTGTAGACTGATCGCTCCATTTTTTTCAGACTGCAGCTTGGGCAGTAGGGGCAGCAATCACCTGTGTGGGGCGGACGCAGTTCAGCCCTTAGGTGGGCAATTTCTGTTCGTACCTTGTGCTCTCTCTCCTGAACGCTCTACTTCCTCTCTCTTCCTCTTGTTTTCTCCAACCTACGTCCGTGAGCTCTTTTCATAACTTACACCGCTGTTTAACAGCGCTTGTTACTCTTTGATTGAAACACATGCTTGCAATGTGTTACTTGCTTTTATAAAATACACAGTTTTAAATGAACCGAAAAAGACCAAGGTCTTATTTTTGAATCTGGTTTGTATTAAAAGTTGCCTGGAAATGGCAGTGTATGATCATTTACTACATCGGTTTTCATTCTCATGAAGTCTTCTGAGGATATGTCCAAGACTCTTCTGCATAGAGAAAAGCTTCTAGCTCTTAGAGGATGCCATGTTATTCTGAGAGTTAGAGTATCTGTACGGGGTGATGCTCCTGCCTCTTTGTGCATAATAAATATTGACCTGTGGTAGGTATATAGAAGGAACCGGTCCATTCCTTCCTCATGTGCTAGATGCTTGATGACATCTGTCATTTTAGATTTGTGGGCTTTGATTGTTTTGGGAACTGCCATTTGAGTAGTTACTTTATTTCTCTTGCTGGTAAACATTACCTGACCCTTGATCTTATTTAAGTGAGTTTATAAATTCATATAGTAAATTATAACTTTGAGATTTTGATGATCTTTTCTATGTTTACTGTGATGATACGATATTGACTTGCCCCTCTGATTTTTTTCTCCCTAGGCACCAGAATTTCCAGAGTTTACCACTAAAGTCCAGGAAGCTATCAATGCCCTTGGGGGCAGTGTCTTCCCTAAGCTTAACTGGAGTGCCCCGCGGGTAGGATCACAGAAGTAAACTCCTACTAGTTGTCTTTGTGTTATTTTCCTTCATTTTATGTTCCCACAGAAAGGGTCAGATTTACTGAATCCTAAGGAAAACAACTGTGAAAATTAGTTATTCATCCGTTTTTTTATTTCTCTGGTTTTGTTACATATTTTCTGGGGTTGGTGAAATGCTATATATTCTGTCAAGACAGTCTTGACCTCTTGTGTTGCTATTAATTGTGCTAGAATTCTGAAGCTCATTTTCTGCCCTTTTCAAAACTTCACTGGTTTAACAGAGAATTTTTTCTGTTGAAAAATGTTTAAAATGTCACAAAGTATTTGAGAAATCAGCTGATATTTTCTTAAATGTGTTTTCTTATTTTAACACCTCATTGACAGTAATTTTGCAGAAGCTTTAAGGTGGCAGGGGTGGGGGGGGCCTCAGTTTTTTTTAATCCAATAGAAAACAATTTCATGTCAGCAAAGCTCATTTAAGAAATTGAAGGCTAGCCAGGCACAGTTGCATACTCTTGTCTATAATCCCAGTAGCTCCAAAGCCTGAGACAGGAGGCTGAGGCTCCAAAGCCTCAGACAGGTTTGAGCCCAGCCTGGGCAACTTAGTGAGACCCTGTCTCACATAAAAGTAATAAAAAGAGATGGGGAGTGTAGTTCAGTGTGAAGGCCCTGTGCTCAGTCCTTAATACAGAAGAACAGGAAGGAGGGCTCCTTTGCATTTTCAAAATTCATCTCATGCCATTCTTTCTTTTTCTGTTCTGAAATGAATAACTTGTATGTAATCTAACTTTGGGATTTACTTTTTTAAAGTAGTTATACATGTACATAATTTAAAATTTTCAGATACAGACTTGCTACAAAAATCAGCAGGTTCTGTTTCACTTTACCATTTCCTGTTCTCCAGTATACTTTCAAAACAAAATATTTTTGTACTTTTTTTTTTGTGAGACAGTCTTGCCCAAGCTGGCCTCAAACTTAGAAACCTCTTACCTCAGCCTCTGAAGTACCTGTGAGGCATGGGCCACCACACCCAGCAATATAAGCAGTATTTTTAACCATTCCTTGCTGCTGAACTGGGTTGATGCTTTGTATTTAAAATGGGCAGAGTATTTGAAGTTGTAAGCTATTCATTTGTTATTTACTAAGTGCCTTCTATATACCAATGTTTTTTCTATGTAGTGTGAATAGCTCTCTTTATAGTCATTTTCTCAGAAGTATATACTATCTTGCTTCTGATCTATCTACAAAAAAGTTGTGTTCTTTAATTGCCTTAGTTATCTTGTCATTTTTAGGCATGTTCCATTAAGCTTTATACCTGAGGTTCTTCTTTCTGGTTATTGTTCATATGTCTGAAACATTTCACCATTTTAACTTCTAATGCTTCAAAATATCACACTTATTTTTATCCCAGATTTGATAAACGCAGGTCTTATCTGCCCCGGTCATCCAAATACAGATGTTTGGCTGTCTCTCTTCAGAAACAGGAGATGTTTTATCCTTGGAGAGCAGCTAATCAGGCTGCTTCTTCACAACGTTAACCTTTAGCTGAAGTGTGTTTCTTAATGCTTTGTTTCCCCCTTCTTCCAACATCAGTAAGAAAAACACTGGGAAGTACTCGGGCCCACGCTAAAACATGGGGCCCCTACCAGCTCAGTGTTCATAACTGAATGTTTTCCCTGCAGTGATCAGACTCTTTATTACTGAAAAGTATAATTTGACATTTCACAGTATTACTAATTACCTATTTAAGGTTTTTCTTTCAGTCCTTAAAGTGAGAGGCATTTTCTATTTCATGTATAGGCTTAAGCTTCATGTATAGACAATAACATGGCATATGTACTAAGTATCACATACTCTGTTATCTAGGACGCGTACTGGATAGCAATGAATAGCTCTCTGAAGTGTAAAACCCTCAGTGATATTTTTCTACTTTTCAAGAGTTCTGACTTCATCACTCGTGATTTCACTCAGCCGTAAGTATCTCTTGTTCTCCAATGTCATTAGTTTGAGTGCTGTGTGAATTTTTCCAATGATGAAATTTCATTTGTTCTAGTATTACAAACACTTCTTTATTATAAAATTATTTCATGTTCCTAAAATAATCTACTAAAGCAAACGTTACTTTTTCCATTACAATAAAATCTATACAATGAATATTCCTAAATAGCAAAGACTTTATATTTGCATATTAAGTATTCTAGTGCCTTTTTCTTATTACAAAACCAGTGTATGTTGCCAAACAAGGTTTGGATCTATAGCTAAACAAAACCAGGAAATGTAAAAGCACCCACGATTTCCCCACAATTGGCTGTATACTTCTGTAATTCTGTCTTGTGCACAACTGTATATAAATATACCTGTCTTTACTTCTATAAGGTTTTTCTTAAGAAAGGATCATATCGATCATATCACTTAGGAGAATGCATGTCTTAGTTACTTTTCTTATTGCTGAAACTAAATACCTGACACCCAGAGTTAAAGGAGGAAAGGTTTATTTGGCTCACAATTTGTAAAAATTTTGATCCATAGTCAGCTGGCTCCAAGGCAGGGTGGCTTGGCAGGCAGGCAAAAGGCAGCAAGTGACAATGCCAGCCCCCTTTCTGTCCCTTACATTTTATCCAGACTGCCCCTCCTTAGGACAGGTAGCTCTCAAACCCAGGGTGGAGCACCCTTAATCCTAGCCAGGATGATGCCAAGCCAGTCAGTGGGCTGATTTAGTAGTCACCCACCCTTAATCCCAGCTTCTCACACTCTAGATCCAGCCTCCTCTGAAAAGCCGCACCTGTGCCCGCATGAGGCTTTGGGGAGACATCTTGACACAAGCCATAGCAATGCATTTAGATTTGCCAGTGCATGTCTTTAAATACATAAATTAATTATTAATATTCATTATCTTAGGGGCATGCCCCTGGATAGCAGTAGCATAATATGTGTCATCAATCCCCTTTTCTTCTGTACAGCCCTGCAGTTAATATCCTTGAACTAAATCTCTGTGTATCCCGAGCTTTTTCCTTAGGATAAATTTCCAGAGGTAGAAATTCTGCTTCCTTCCTTTGCCACTTGCTAAAAATCTTGTCCTTGTGTTATCTGCTCTTGGGCAAACAGAATACCCACCCATTGTAGGCTCTCCCTTCATGCTTCTTTTGTTCTATCATCAAACAGCAGGCTTCTCTTCCTGTTATCTTAAACCATTTATCTCAGGTCAAATGATCTTTAATCTGGCCTTTAAAATAAAGCATATCTCAAAATCTAGATACTAAGCAGAAGAGGCTGGAAATACTACATATACAGGCCATTCTTATCCATTCAGGTGAGTTTGCCTTGCCACCTTACCCCATTTCAGCCTCAGGCCCTCTTTGGAAAGAAGCCTGGCATGAATTAATGAGTAGTACTACCTCGACTCTATTGTATCTCAGCTCTGTAGCTTGGGCATATAATTATAGTATTATGTTAATTAAAGAAAACAGTTATGTAACACATCAAGGAGTGTAGTTGTGTTGCAAGGTTGTTATAAAAGATTTTAAGGACTGAGGTTGTAGCGAAGTGGTAGAGCGTATATGTACAGCATGCACAGGGCCTGGGTTCAATCCTTAGAACCAGAAATAATAAAGGAGTTTTAACTTGTATGGTATTTTTGGCTTTAAAGAAAAAAAATCGTATATTGTTTTGACATTTAGTTATTAGCCTTTTATGTGTGTGCTGGGACAAGTATTCTTAGGTGTTAGTGGCTCTTGGTTTATTCACAATGTGGTAGCATTTCATTCAAGGGATACCCTCTGATGAGAAGAAAAATCATGTCTTTTCTATTTTTTTCACAAAGCTTTTTGACATCTAATGGCTTTAAATAAAAAGGCCTTGAATGTACTACATTAAAACTGTTCTGTTTCTGTGAATTCATCTAATAGGGACTTTTGTGTACCTCTAGTATCACTGCAGTTAGAGTGTAAAAGCACCTTTAAGTGACTTAATTAAAAATCATTTTTAATACTGAAACTCATGATTTTTAAAATCTACTTTGCAGTTTAGAAATCTGCTTCCTCCGTTTAGTCCACCTTTTCCTTTTTGGTTTAACTGATGTTCAAATGAATAGTAGAAATACCAATCAGTTGTTTTGCATTTTGTACTTTTAGACTTTGCATGAGGAGGAGGTTAACTCTACAAGTGAATTTGAAGTCTTGGATTTAGAGTATTGACCCTTGAGAAGCTTGTATAAACAACTGGGAGTTGGTAGCAATAAGTACCAAACATTAAGCTTTCAGACTCCAACTGGATGTTACTAACGTGTCCCCCTTCTCTAGAAATATTTGTTGGTAGTCGGTTGCATAGCAGTTAATAAGCCAGTTGTATAACGGCAAATGTCATCACAGTAAAATTCCTCATTGATAGAACTCAGTAAAGATTAACTTTTTTGGTACAAGAGCACCTGCCTACCATGTGAGAGGTGCTGGTTTCATCCTCAGCACCAAAAAAAATAAATAAATATAAATAAATAAATAAAACTTTAACCATAGAGCCTTATCAGCAACTCTTAACAAGATTAAGAGTATAATTGTTCAGGTTAGGATCATATCAGTGATTTCATCTTATCCTTTTCTACTGCAACCTGAAACTTAAATATATTCCTTTATTGGTTCAAGGTTTTACAGCTTGTTCATTCAACCCAAAGTATAATTTCAGTAACCTCATTTGAGAAGTTCTTTATACTTAATAAAGTTATAGATTCTTTCTTTTCAAAATGCCTCTAATTAAAATATATAATTGAATAAAATACCACTAAATATTATAATTATGTATGATATGCATAACAGTATCCAATATTATAAAAATGAGATTATATTTCTATCTTTGAGGCTTGCCTTGATCTAAAAAAAATGTTTTATGGTCAAGATTACATGTTAATAAAAGGCCATGTGAAAATAGTTTATACACATGGGGTTTAAAAAGTATATATCGTTTGATGGAGGATGTAGAGCACTTGACTAGCATGCATGAAGCCCTAGGCTAGATCCCCACCATGGAAGGAAAAAATGGAGGAAAAGAGAGAAATTTGCATCATTTAAATATATTATTTCATAGGAGTTTGGAACCTGCTTTTAGAGTTGATTCAGCAGCTCAGTGAGGTCACCAGGAAAAGTCTTCTAGTCTGCCATCTTTCCTCTAGTCTGCCGTCTTTGGCTGGTTGGCTTGGTCTTTGGGTTTATCATGTAATGGTCACAAGATTGCTGCCACAGTTTCAAGATTTGTCACAAGAAGACATGACAACAGCTGACCCTAAAATAAGGACAAGCATATTTCCTCTCTCTCTTCCTTTGATGATGAAGCAAGCTGTTCCTGGAAGCTTCCCAGGAGACTTCTCTCAGGCCTCTGGTCACACAACCAGCCTAATCCAGGAGTTTGCAAAGGGAATAGAATTGTATGATTTGTTAAGACCAGGGTTCTCAAATGTTCACATGTGTCAGAGTCATCTGGAGAGTTTGATAAACACAGATTGCTGGGCCCTGCCTGGCCCCTGGAGTTTGTGATTCAGTGGGCTGAAATGGGGCCCAAACATGTCATTTCACCAGGTGATATGGGTGGTACAGGTCCACTCACTTGCTTTCCAGCCAGCTTAGCATAATCAATACATGCACCCCGAGAGGAACGACTTAGAGGAAAAGTTCACATTTGCTCATGATTTCAAAGTTTTGAGTTCGTTGAGTCCATTGCTTTCAGGCCTGTGGTGGCATTGGATATCATGGCCCTAGTGTGTGGTGCCTGTTCATCCCACAGTGGCCAGGAAGCCAAGAGAAAGATGAGCTCAGGGTCCCCTTGTCCCTGTCAAGGGGATATCCCCAGTGACATATGACATTCTTTCTACCAAGGCTTAGCTGTTAAAGTTTTCCCCCTCCCAGGAATACTGTGGACTTGGGGTTAATCCTGCAGCACATGAGCTTTTGGCAGACATCCAGGAGCCAGACTATAGCAAGAGGTGGTCAGACAGCAGAAGTATTTGCACTGTCTAGACAACCCAGAATCCGTTTGCAAGACTAAAGAGGGAGAACAGCTGGAGGGGCAGCAACCAGGATCTGCCGCAGCCGTAACTGGCTCTAGAGTGTTGAGTGCTGGTTTCATTTTTCCTATGCCTCAAATGGTTACTGTAGACAAGAAATTTTAAAAAGTAAAGGTAAAAATCGAACACATGGAACATGATCAATCTGCATTATACTTGCAGGCTGTGTTATGTGCTGAAGTATAACCATTGTGCGATTAAACTCATTGAATCACAAAGCCGCTTTTATTAATTATTTTATTGATTGAAATGTCACTTCAATAGGCCAAAACAAGAAAATAATTCTGCTGTGCAGTTGATTTTTAGAAGAAAAGGCTGAGGGGGTGGAAAAAATGGACCCATTTATTATTTCTCTCGGAGGCTTATGACTGAGGAGAAATAGATCAGACACTAGTCATCAGGGAATTTCACTTAAACTGTATGTTCAATATAATTTTTAGACTTTTTTTTCTCAAGATTTTCACAAAACTAGATATTGCTGTAGTCTCCCTTTCTCTTCAGAGGATGTGTCCCTAGGCCCCCAGGGAATGCCTGAAACCACAGGTAGTGCTGACCTCTGTGTGTGCCATTTTTTTTCCTACCATAAACACCTATGATAAACTTGCACCTTTTCACTTAAAGGGACAATCTAATGACTTCTCTGTGGCATTCTCTAAATGTCCAGCATCAATTCCTTTTGTACTTAGGAGTCATTAGGTAAAATGAGGGTCCCTTGAACACAAGCATTACAGTCCCGTGACAGTAGGTCTAATAACCAAGATGGTTAGGATGCTTGAGACTCACGGGATGCAGGTAGTATACCACACCCCTGAACACGGGGCGATGCACATCCTGGCCAGGACCAGCAGCCAGCACAAGCTTACTCATACTTCTTTGAATGACACTTAACTTACAATTTAACAGCTGTTTATTTATAGAATTTTCCCCTTAATATTTTTTGTAAATGACCATAATCACAGGTAACTAGAAACTGGAGGAGGAGTGTCTTCGTTACTTTTTCCTCGTTGCTGAGACAAAATACCCAACGCCCAAAATGAAGGAAGAAAAGGTTTACTTAGCTTACAGTCTGTGGAGGTTTCAGTCCATACTTGGCAGCTCAGAGGAGAGTGGCACATGGCAGAGGGCAAACTGTTCATGGCAGCAGAGCACAGCAAAGACAACCAACAAAAGGGAGGAATGGCTGCAAGCAGCCTCCTTTTCTCCCCTACATTGTAAATAGCCTACCCCCACCCAGGGGGCATGTACCTCTCACATAACCTCCATGCCCTCCACTTCCCCAGGCTCAGGATGTATGCAAAGTAAGCACCCTGGCTTCCTGCTGAATCACTCAGCTAAACCTCTGGACTCCCCAAGTTGACACAATGTATCAACCATAACAAGGAAAGACTACTGTAATTCCAAAGTTCAGCAGCAGTCTCAGGAGTGAAGTTGTTATGCATGAATGGACCTAATTGAATCTTCACCCATCATTTTCCAGGTCCACTTAGTTAGGTGACAGTTTTTCTACTTTAGATGTTTGAGTTTAATTCTAATGAACTCACCTATCATCTTTATTTTACTATTACTTTACTTTTATCTGTCCACCAGCTAAAACCTTCAAGAAATAGTATCTGCATCCCAGAACTCTTGTTTTGCTTCTTTAACCAGAAAAATGGCAAAACCAAAAACTTTGATGTTTAATTTTTCTCTAGCTAACAAGTTTTCTTTTTCTGCCCATAATTTAAATATTTTTTCTTATGGTTAGGATGTGTGTATTACAAGGCAAAATATTGTAACCCCCCTAACTTTTTAAGTGACAAGGTTTTGATATATCATCCAGGCTATTCCTGAACTTGTAGCTTTCAAGTAATCCTCCTGCCTCAGCCTCCCAAGTACTTGGGACCATAGTGGCATACCACCACCCAGGGACCTGCCATGTGTGTGTTTGTTTGATTTCAGTAACTTTCTACTTTTTAGGAAAAGCTTACCAATGAGAATTGTGTTCTAGAAAATAACTAGAAGTACCTAGGTCAGTTTGCCATTTTAGAGCATTAATAACCTTGTTTTCTGCCATTTGTAAAGCTTTAATACTAAGGATTTCTTATTTCTTTTACAATGACAAAACTGATCTCATCAAATAGATTGAAGTGATACACAAGTTATCCACAGTGAATTCACAGTTATTCTCAAGGTATACAATGTGATTCTCCTTCTCCTACCATATCGACTGGCCTACATGAGACAGCAAGCTCACAGCATTTGAGTAATTAGTACTGCAAATCACATCACCAGCACTAGAACTTCACCCCCTGTCCTAGGCATGGAGAAATCATCTTTAACTTAAGTGTTTTCCACCTCCATTTACCTTTTTGACTAAATATAAATATTCTTAACGTAGCAGAGTTCGTCTTGGTGTATATCCTGTCTCATCTTTTTGCCTCTTCCTTACAACCTAGCAAGAGACACATTCTTCTTTATCATTCATGCTCTGCATCCCTGCTTTCTTGATTCTCCACCCTTCCCAGTCCTTCCCATGTGCTCTCAGCACTGGCTGTTGGACCTGTCCTCTCTCAGTGTATGAGGAATCTGCGACCACGTGGTGGAAACTATGTGCCAACCCCAGCCAGGAAGTTCATGGGAAAGAGAAATCTGTCCCAAGATATGTTTAGGGTGCAGTAAATATGCCTGCTTGTCGGGAGAGGACTTGGCTGGCAGGAATCGAGCCATGTTTAAACTGAGGAAATGAATTGGGAAGGAGCCTGAACAGAAATAAAAGAAAAAGATGACGCTCCTGTTAGTCATTAGTCCTAGGTCAGCGTACTTCTTTTAGTTTTGGGCTAGCATCTTTTTTTTTCCTCTTTTGTTGTTGTTGGTGTTTTTTTTTTTATAAACTTGATGTATAACATTGCTCTTCAAAATTCCTGTTAACTGGCTAATTTCAAAGCATGTTAAAGATATACTGGCATAATTTTATAATAGCTTTCATCAAAGTAGACCTTTGAAATTATTGCTCTTGTTTTTTTCTCAAAATAAAATCTTGTCTATAGCCATACCACCGTAAATGTGCCCAATCTCATCAAAATAAAATCTTTACTGTTATGTCTGAGAATCCTTTATTTGTGACTTACCTTGTACATTGTGGAACATTTATTATTTAATAACATTTGTGGTAGGGTTTTTAGGGTTACTTAGAGGAACTATATTCTGTGAAGAATTAAGAATTTAGCATTCAACATAGGAGCCCCCTTTCAACCTACTGTAAATTAGTGACTTTGGTTTAATACTACTATTTATACCTTCTTAAAAATTCCAATCGAAGAAATCTCCTAAGGCCTGAGGATATAGCTCAGTGGTAGAATATTTGCATATCATAAGTATATGTGTAAGGCCTTGGATTTAATCTCCAGCACTAAAAAGTAAGGGGCACAGATGATTTTCCACATCAACAAATTCAGAAAAAAAATTTTGACATTTCTTTTTTTAAGCAACCCACTTCTTACAAGAATGTGAATAAGATTTAAGTAATTTACATACAGTGTTATTTGCAGTATTTCACTGAGCTACTGAAAATGGTATTGGTGACTTCCTGTTGAGTCTTAGATGGCTCAGCACTTCCCCCTCCTTTCAAGAAAGATACTTGGCCATCTGGTTAATCATGTTAATAGAAACAGCTTTGTACAGTTATTTCCTATACCACATGTGTTCACATATATATGTTCCACCTCCTGAATCTAGTCAATTCTTTTAAATAATATGTTAACTTATAAACAATACAGGATAGTAGAATGCCAATGTGTATTAAATATTTACTTATTTTAAGTGGTAGTGAGGATTAACCACTGATTTAAATCAATACTTTCAGGAATGTAAAATCATTTTTAAGAAGTACATAGTGAGGACCTGTGTCTAGAAATTACTTGTTGTAGTTTTACTTGAGTATTTTTAAAAAAATGAGGGCCGGCCGTGGTGACACATGCCTATAATCCCAGCACCTGGGAGGCTGAGGCAGGAGAATCATTGCAAGTTCAAGGCCAGCCTGAACTGCATAGTGAGACCCTGTCTCAAAAAGATAGATAAATAGGTAGGTAGGTAGGTAGGTAGGTAGGTAGGTAGGTAGGTAGATAGGTAGATAGATAGATAGATAGATAGATAGATAGATAGATAATGAATAAATGAGTATGAAACTTTAATCTACCTTGTCCCTTATAGAATAACATATTAATAAGAAACTTTCCTCGTTATCAAATTCACAAATATAGCACACACCTGGTAAAAAGCATATTTTAAAAACTAAAATGGGTACATACTGTACCTGTAAATCCAAGCATCAGAAAAGCTGAGGAAGGAGGATCACAAGTTCAAAACCAGCCTGAGCTACATAACCCCTGTCTTAAAACTAAATATTGTACGTAAACAAAGTTAAGTGTACTAGTTCTGTCATTACAATAACCATTAAGATAGCATCGTGTTATTTTGTTTGTTCTAACTTTGTGATTTCTTTCCATCTCCCTTATATCTTTTAGATATTGTTTACTTAAGTAGAGAAAATGTAGGCAGTTAATTCAGTGTCCTCCTGATAATGAACTGTTAGTTGGTTGTGAGCTAAAATATTAAGGTTTTTTTTGTGGTACCCTTGAATTGGCTTCATGGGACTGAGGACGTAACTCAGTGATGGGACTCCTGCTTTGCATGTACAAGACCCTGGGTTCAACCATCAGTACTCAAAAAAAAAAAAAAACAAACATGCATATTCACAAACATTTTTCTCCCTTATGAGTAATTCTTTTACCAAACCGTGTGGTGTTCTTCATATTATATGAGGGGGGAGCTTTTTAGAGAAAATGTCTTGCTACATGAACCAGGGTGGCCTTGAACTCACAGCGATCCTCTTGCCTCAGCCTCCCAAGTGCTGGGATTATAGGTGTGTACCACTATGCCCAGTTTACTGTGTGGATTATTAACACATTTTTCATCTAGAATTTAAAAGGACTTGAGGAAACTCCTTTAATAATAAAATGTGTGTGTGTGTGTGTGTGTGTGTGTGTGTGTGTGTGTGTGTTCTAAAATAACTTTTTATAATAGAATTCCTAAAATTTTAAATTAACATTTCTTACTAATTAAAATGTTTAATTTGTTGGGGGCATGACACGAGAGAATTTTTTCAAATGAAAATTATACTATGTGGAACTCTTATTGTTACTGTTGTTTGTTTTTTGGTTCTTTAGGTTTTAGGGGGATTTGTGGTACTAGAAATTAAACATAGGATCTTCACATTGAACTAGATTGCCAGCAACCAGCTAGGTAGCTGGCTTGCTCACTCTCTGCTTCTGCCTCTGTCTGTCTCCGTCTCTCTGTCTGTCTGTCTTTCTCTTTCTCTTTCTTTTGCTTTCTTTCTTTCTCTCTTTCATTCTGTTTTGAGATAAGGTCTTGCTAGGTTGCCTGGGTTGGGTTCAAACTTGATGTCTCCCTGCCTCAGTCTCCCAGAGAGCTGGGACTACAGGCATGTGCTGCCACGCCCTGCTCCATCTGTAACGCTTTGAAGACATGATCGAGGGTATGCACACTTCCTTGTATCCCTCTAACTAGCCACAGATTTGAGAGGTTTTTTGTAGAATGGTCACTTGAAGTTGAATCTGAGTGTTGCTAGTAGATACCGCTGCACTAGCGGGTTGTGCTGGGTCTGCCAGTGTGATGCAGCTTCTCTGTGCACTGCTTCTTCATCACCCAGGAAGAGGCCTTGGGCTGGCTAATGTATGTCTCCTGTCACGTATCCAAGAACCTCTTACAGGTTTAGAACTGGGGCTGCTTCTGAGAATTGCCATCTGTAATATAAACAGATCTGTGCCCCACGTTGGACTCTTAATGAAAATCTCTAGGGGTAGATTTCGGAAAATCCTCCAAGATCATTCTGATCCTCTGTTTTCCATCCCATACTCTAGAGGCTACGATTCAGTGTGTAGAAGGTACTTAACCAGATAAAGACAGAAAGAGAAAGTCTGACAGGTTGTCCACAAATTTGCACAAAGATTGATACAAATTACCTAATTCTGTCTACTATCTACTGATGAGGCAGCTAAGCCATCCAGAGAAGTTAATTGACTTTTCTGTGATGTAGATTGAGTAGCCTGATATGAAATGCTTGAGACTAGAAATGTTTTGGAGTTTTAGTACTTTCAGATTTTTGAAATATTTGGAAATACGTAGATATATCTTGGAATGGAAGTCTAAACATGAAATTCATTTAGTGTCACATACACCTTCCACACATAAGGGTTGAAGGAACTCTTACACACATACATTTTGACTGATTTGTCACATGAGGGCAGGTGTGGAAGTTTCCATTTGTGGTATTATGTTGATTCTCAGAAAGTTTTGGATTTTGAAATATTTCAGATTGAGATTTTTATGTTGGGGAAGTTCAACCTATATACTGTACAGGCCCAAAATACCTATTGTGATTTTCTTTTTTTTTGTTTTTACCTTAGGTCCCTTATTAATGTTCATTGAAACATTTTCCTATCCTCCTTTTGTAGATTCTCTAATCCAGATTGTTTTACTTTTCTCTAAATTGGCTCAGTGTCCAAACACAGAAAATGTACAATGCACCATTTCAGAAACATTTCTAATGATATTCAGTCTGCTAATCCTGGGAAGAAAAACGGTGGGATTTTTTTAGAAATAAAATAATTATGTTAACTTTTATTAACCTGATGGTTCATGACCTTAATTTTGATTAACATAAATCAACCTCTGAGATTCATTTTTATTTTAAAAATATTAAATATATTAAAAGCTAGTTTGCAAGTTTTAGATTATAACTCCTCAGAGTAATACACCTTTAAATAAGTCTGATGTGAAGCAAGGGATTCTTTTGCTTGCCAGAGGAAAATGAGGTCTTAAAATACCATCAGTGTGTGCTTGAATGTATAAACCCAGTTTTATATAACTGACACTTTGGAAGATCTGTCTTATATTATGGAAATAGAATATGGTTCATGTTAGGGTTTTGTTTTTGTTTCTTTTAACAGTGATACCACTTTAAGTGCCTGCTTGGCAAGCGCGAGGTCCTGAATTTGATCCCTGGTACTGGGGGAAAAAAAAACCTCAACGGCGATGCCACTTGAGCTTCAAGTCCTACTAGTATTGGTGGAGGCTTTTTGGTCTGCTTGTTCTGCCTTTTAACTTACCTAGATGTTTCAGTAACAGCTCTGGAACCTCTGGCTTGAGAAAAGAGTACGGTGTGTGATACAGTGCACTCCCCACACACTTGTTATCTCACCTTTTTTTTTTTTTTTTTTTTTTTTTTTTTGGTTTT
>PVLD010000160.1:0-174764 GCA_004027595.1 Dinomys branickii | reverse complement strand
AATGACTAGTGTAAAATGCTTCACGTAGTGCCTGCCACATAATAGGTGCTCAGTACTCACAGCCAGCAAGTATAGAGAAAACTGAGTAGCTTTTACACAAAACACAGTGTGTACCTGTTTGTGCACTGCAGGTTATACCAGTCAGTGCCCAATTATTAGCAGTAATAGAAGTTCTTTGGATTTTCAGCTGATCAAATAAACTAAAATGGTTTCTGTTCATCCTGTAAATCACATAATGATGTATTCAGGGAAATAAAACTTTACAAAGTCACTTTTGTGAATGACTTAAGGCACTTTCCTTTTTGCTAGGAGGGTGCTGGAGACTGAGGCCAGGGTCTTGCACATGCTAATAAGCACATGCTCTACCACTTAGCCACACCCTTTCCCCAAGACCACCTTACTAGGATTTTGAAAGGTGGAAATGTAGATCATTCGCCTAGCATGTGCTGGGCCCTGAAGTCACCAGATCTAGTGGACAGTCAGTCTTACTTTCTGAGACACTAGTGTTCTCTTTTTCTTACTGAAACCCTCTTCCTTTGACTTACAGCTGTCATTTCTCATTGGCTTAGCTTAGCTTAGCTTGGCTTGGTTTCTGTTGCTCACCCTTTAATCTTAGTATTCTCCAGGATTCTTTTATCTGCCTCATGTGCTCTCTTCTACTGCCGCGTCTATAAGAGTGTGGTTATTACTTCCAAATAATTGATTGCCTTCAACTCCACCCTCTCTTTTGAGTGTCCCTGTTTTCTGATTACTTACTACACATCCCTGATCCACCTGTGTTGCTACCCTTTCCCCAAATCTGCCTCATTACCACTGTGCTGTAGGGACATTCTGCGTGCCTGTGTATGGTGATTGTCATTGCATATTTGAGACCTTTATGACTCCATCTCGTTCATATATGACCCTTCATGATCCGGGTACTTGTGCTGTCCAAAATTTCTGTCCAGTTCCATCAGTTAGCGGTTCCTTCCTTACATTCTGTATCCCATAGTTACTGACTGCGCACGTTCTTTGAACGCTGGAAAGTGATTCTCACTTCCCTCTGTGCCTTGGCATATTTTTCTTTGCCTTAACTGTGGGCCCCTTCTCAACTGCTGCTTCTCTTCCTCCCACACACGGCACACAGACGCTCCATTCTGCCTCTGCTACTGGAGTATTCTGTCTTCTTTTCCCAGTGTTTTGAAACCCTTTGTCTGCTTGTTAGCTTTCTCCACCAAACGAGCCTACAAAGGCATCTTAGTCATTTTAGGGTTCTTGGTGCCCAGCCCAGTCTCTAGCATAGATTAATAAATGGTACATAATATTGTTCATGAAACAGGACTTTTACAGGGAGAAGCTTAGTGGGGGACTGACTAGTCCTGTCAAAAACATCTTTGTTTTAAGTGGTGTGCTGGTGGAGTAGATCAACGGGATGACTTTAGGTAGCAGAATGAGGAAGTAGACTCCCGCTGGCCCTGACTAAAGGGTGAGTGCGGTGAGAATGCAGGAATGGTGGTGCCATCTGCCTTTGTCAAGAGGGTGGAGTTAACAGCCTCATTTATAGTCCTGGCTTAGTTGTTACTTTTGGACTTCTTTGGTTGTTCGTTTCTTTACCTTTCGATAGGAAAATGGATTATACCGCACCCATGATTTTCAGAGCTCTTAACATTGTTTTTCAGTGCTTAGACTAATGCATAGCATCAGATGTGCTTAATAAATGTTTTTATCATTGAATTTGAATTAATCCCCTTTTCTGGATGTTTTTAATAAAACCCAACTCATGTTAAATGTTAGTAAATATGATAGCTGGGTGTAGGGTGGTGAACACCTGTAATCCCAGCACTTTGGAGGCTGAGGCAAGAGGTTTGCTACAAGTTTGAAGCCAGCCTGGGCTACACAGTGAGTCCAAGGCCAGCCTGAACTACAGAGTGAGACCCTGTCTCAAAAAAAAAGAAAAAAAATATATTTATACACTAAAATGTATGTATATAAATATGTACATAAGCTAGCACAAGTAAGAAAAAATTCATTTGCATTTTTTTCTCTCCAAAGATTTATTCACTGTACTGATGATTCCCCAGATCCTTGTATAGAATATGAGGTAAGAAACATTTTTTTCTTTGATTACATTGATAGTCCTAAATAAAGATGTGTTGAAAATTGCTATTTATTCTTAAGATAAATCAATGGAATTTTTTGGATTAATTTCCCTGGGTGCTTAAAAACGCTGAATTTTTAAATTTGTAAAATTTATCATACATGTAAAAGAATATATACACATACTTACAGAATATAGCTATTTATGATTAAAATAAAATCTTTGTGTTTCCCACTCAGCTGAACCAGGTTAGTTTTTAATCCAGTATATCAGGAAAAATGGTCATCATCATTGTGCCACTTTTAAAATATTGTTCATTCATCTTACAAATAACATACAAAGGTAAGAATTAAAAGCTAAAGGCAACTTTATTACAAGTTTGAAGGATTTTAAACATACCAAACCCTGTTTTCATTTGGTATTCTCCTAGTCTTGAAAATGCACACATGCACAGACACCCACAGAGCGTGCACTCTTGTTGGATGCAGCGGGCTGCTCTGCAAGAAGGAACCTAGATGTGCTTTCCTTCCACATGCTGGTCCTCACCACCACTCCGCTGCCTTCTGCACTTGCATTGTCAAAATATAATACTGCGACAGTGTGTTTAGGAGAGCATAGCCATTTTTGCTGCATACTGATTTCCAAAACACTTTCACTTTTAGCTTTATAATAGCAATTAGAATTAGTAATTTAAAAAAAAAATCTTTGTTTGCTTCTAGACACTTTTGTATATACACTTGCTTTCTAAATCCACCTGTTGGACAAGATGTAGCTCGTAGGTTCCATCCCCAGCATCGTACACACACAAACACAGAAACTGTCTACTGACTGACCGTGCTGAGTAGTTTTTAGTGTGGTTAATATATATTGGAGTATCTCCTATGGTTATCTAGTATATGTGAAACATTTAATTTAGTATTTACCAGGACACCAAATAATTACTAGATCTTAAGAGTAGTTGTAACTAAAATGTTTATGTGCCATATGTGGGGTTTTTTTCTCTTAATTCTGTAGTAAAAACATTTTCCAGTGCCATTACATAGTTTTTTACAGCATCGTTTATACCTATATAATATATCCATATCGCTGGTCTCATGGAATAAACATCTATCTGTGAAGTACCTGCTATGTCTTATTTATTCTGGAAATGCCAGAGACTGTAGACCTTCCCCTGAAGCTTAATCTTTGCTAAAATGTCATCATTTACCTCCAAGATTTACGTGTCAGGGAGTTGCACTTTCATTACTTTTTTGGAACTATACTATCATCGTGGTAGTGCATAAAATGTAAAACTAGTTCTAAATCTGCAAAAATAATATTTAAGTAATTACAGTGAAAAATGTTGCAAGCAGAATCCTCTGTATGTTTTAAGAATATATCCACATGTGATATCCTTACATATTTATAAAGTATCTGGAAAGGTAGACAAGAAATTGATAGCTCTGAGGAAGAAGACAAGAAGCCTGGTTTGTTTGGTTTTTTTTTTTTTTTGGTACTGGGGATCGAACTCAAGATCTTGCGCTTGCCAGGCAGGTGCTTACGCCACTGAGCTATATCCCCGGCCCATGAGGCCTGGGTGAGAGAGAGACTCACCTTTTCCTTTTGTGTTTTTAAGAAATTAACTATGATACACTGCATATAATGTATAAAAGTTATTTTGATAAAGATTATGCATATTTCCCAAAAACTAATGAGCTACCATTGGTTTTTTTTTTTTTAATTGCTAAATAAAAGTTACCGTAACCATTTTATACATACACAATTACTTTTTTGGTAGATAAGAACTATGTGATATTTTAGTTAGGGGTTCTTCATTTAATTATTTGCTTTTAAATTTATTAAATTTAATTGAAATATGACATGTACAAGACTTAATGAAGAGCTCACAATAATGAAAAATGAAATCAGTGCACATTTCTAGGATGTATTTTTCAAAGTTTCTTTCTGATAAAACTTACTACCAAAACTTTAAAAGCAGGAAAAAATATAGTAAATGTATTACCCAGATAGTTCCTCAGTATTAATACTTTGGTCTTAAATTTCCCTTTCGTAATTGTATATGTATGTGTACATTATAAATACTTTGCATACTATTTTGAAGCTTTTAAAAATTATAATGTGAGCATTTTCCTGGGCTATTCTTTTTAATATAAATTTTACTGGCTGCTTATCTTATATATTTGCTGTTTCACTTAACAAACATTATTCACTTACTGTGTTTTACATACTTGGGCTGTTACAGCAGGGTCAGTAAAACCCAGTTCCTGCCCTTAGGTTGCTTACAAGTTAGTAGGGAAGAGACACATGTATCAGATTGTCATACTGCTGTATAACAGGAGATGAGTTACGGACAAAGGCAGTGTGGTGTGGAGGGCTGGGGATGTAGAGACCTGTGACTCTTGCCTAGCAAATGGAAGGCTCTGGGTTCAATTTTGAGTACTGAAGAAAAAATAAAGGAAAGGAAGCCGTAAGAGAGGATAGGGAGCCCTCCCCCAAAGGTATTCAGGGAATGGTGCCTAGAGTAATTCAAGTTTGATCTCGCAGATTAAGTGCAGAGAAGCATGTTCAGAATGAAGGAAGGTGGGATTGCTGGCCACTTGTCATCAGCTAATGCTACAAAAGAGTGGGACTGGTTGGGCTGGACATGGAAGAGCACACTTGTAGTCCCAGTTCCTCAGATGGCTAAAGCAGCAAGATTGCCATATTGAGGCTAAGCTGGGCAATTTAGTGAGACAAAAAAGTTTGTGTGTGTTTGTTTTTTTGAGACAGGGTCTCACTTTTTAGTTCAGACTGGCCTTGAACTCACTATGTAGCCCAGGCTGGTCTTAGATTCTCAGAGATCCTCTTGCCTCAGCCTCCCAAGTACTGGGATTATAGGCATGGGCCACCACACTTGGCTTCTGTCTGAAATTTTTAAAATAAAATAAAATAAAACCAAAGGGGCTGGGGATATACCTCATTGTTTCCTGGGATCAATCCCCTATCCTGGGGGAGAAAGGAAATAGGACTGATGAACTACAAAGACAAAAATAAAAGAATGCATTTGTCAAGTGTACTTTACCTGAAGTTGTGACAATTCAATATAGATGAAAGTTTATATATAATCATGTGTTAATTATATTAATAAGACTAATTGTGACCTGATCCCTGGTACAATTGGCTTACTTTAAAGTAATACGAAAAGCATGGAAGGATTGTATATGATTCTTTGTGATAAACTTTAGTTATAATTTTATCAGAGTCAGATTACCAAGTGGTGCTTAAAGTAAATTACTTGAATTCATGTGTGTGTTGCCGCGGAGCAAATCTAGGGTATGCATACAACGCAAGTACTTTACCGCAGACCTACACTCCCAGCTTTGAAATTATTATTTTTTATATTCCTAAAGAATGCAAAACATGAATGACAGGGCAACTCATGGCACAATGATGGTAAGGTTTTACTTCATCATCCTTGGTGTTGTGGACTGTGTCCAAACTCTCAAAATGATATATAAGTAACAAAGGTACATTTTTGCTCTAAAAAGTTCTCCTTTTTAATAGAATAATGGATCATAGCTGTTTCTAAGTCTTGTGTTTATGATATCACCTTGTTTTGAATCATTTTTAATGGCAATAATTAAGGAATAATCTTGACATGAAATTGTCTGTTAGACTTCCTTGCATAGTTATGTTACATTCTTTTCCCATGTCTGCAGCTTGTTCTCAGAAAATGGTGTGAATTAATTCCTGGGGCTGAATTTCGATGTTTTGTCAAGGAAAACAAGCTTATTGGTGAGTTCGTTTTACACTTGAAAGTAGTCTTCAACAGAACACAGCAACAGTACTATGGCCGTAAATATCAGGATTTCATTCTTTTTCATGGATGAAAAGTACTCCATTGTATAAATATACAAATTTATTCAGTAGACATTGTATATATCTCAAAATACCCTGCATGCAAATATATACAATTATTATGTGTCAATTTAAAATAAAACCAAAGAAGATAAGCTTTTGATGGATAGCAGCTTCTAGTGATGGGTTTTCATCTGAGGTCCCACCTCCCCCCAGTTGGCACTGACTCTGAAATATGAATGTTGATAAGCATCCTGAGCCATGGTCACTTCCCACAGAAAAAGGTGGTTTAGGGAATTAGTCACATCACACCTGTCTGGCCTCGAGGGATGAAAGTGATGGTTACTGCCACCCCTAATTCTGCCTCTGTGTAATGTGACATGGTGTGTGTGTGTGTGTGTGTGTGTGTGGTACCGGGGATCGAACTCAGGACTTTGCGCTTGCCAGGCAGGCACTTATGCCACTGAACTATATCCCTAGCCCCTGTTACATGCTTCTTGTTTGAAACTTTGCAAGTTTTATTTGCAGCTACTTGTAAGCAGCTTAAAAAGCCAAACTTCTGAACCTTTATTTCTATTGTTAGGGCACTATTTATTTTTCTAGCAAGAGAAAGTATGTGGAAAGATGAGTAAAGCTCTCTGTCACCCATCGTCTTTCCTCTTGTGTTACTATTCTGTTTGCTATGATTCATATAAGTTAAATATGGAAGTTAATTTGTTCTTAAATTTTTGTCTCTGCATGTTTTCTGTGAAGTAAAACTTACATCAAGAAAAGTGCAATTTGAATAGAATCCACAATACTCACTGGATGTGATATTGACATTTATTAACAATTAAAAGAAACGGGGCATTTGAATTATTCTGAATTATTTATATCAATTAGATATTCCTAAAAAAATAAATAAATAAAACAGCTGCTATCTATGCTGAAGAAGGGAATTATACTGGCATATGAGTAAAGAAGCCCTGTTTCAGACCAGAGGTCTTTACTGTAAGAATCATCAAGCATATTTGGCGAATTCATTCAGTACTTCCTTAAGTACTTTGGAATAATGGCAGTGCATCACTTTAAAAAAATGTTTACTTTTCCATCATTTGAAAGATCAGACTTGCAAAGGCAGAATTACATGTATGAGCAAGAAAAACAGCTTCTGTGAAGTTCAGTATGAATGTGCCAAACATATGGCAAGGAGTATTTTAAATTTTCCCCAAAAAATATGGAAGAGCAAACCAATTTATAGAGTCTTTCTTGGAAAAATTAAGTTACCAGCAGTTCACTACATGTGCAGGTTTTAAATTGTTCCTTTTATTTTTCACATAACAAACCTTTCTATGACCAAATTCTTCTCATTGTGCTAAACAAAAAGGAACTTTCTAAAAGTAAGAATGCACAGTAACATGGAACTTTAGGATTCATCTATCCATGTAATCTTTACAAGTGAGTAATGTATAATGTGTATAATGCAGTATTCATCTGATGCATCTTCTGACCTACTTTAATGGTTTTCTTAAAAGTTTACATCAATGTTAATTTTTTTAAAGAATATTGTATAATAATATAAAATATTTTCTTAACAGGCATTTCTCAGAGAGACTACACACAATACTATGATCACATTTGTAAACAAAAGGAAGATATTTGCAGATGTATACAAGACTTTTTCAAGAAACACTTACAGTATAAATTCTTAGATGAAGACTGTAAGTATTCTTATTGACACATTACAGTGAAATTAAGTGCATATATAACTGCACTTTATTTTACCAAGGTGCAAATTTAAATACTGGATTGAATTGTTGTGTTTCTAGTTGACATTGCTGATGGTTTGCATATTAATTTCACCCTACTAATTAGAATCCATTCTTAATGCTGAGGCAGTTCTCTGTCCTGTCATTCTAGATGTTTGTATGTATTATAGAGTCCAGCTAGAGAACAGAGTGCGCCTCTTTCTAGTGGTGAACTGGATGAGATAATGTTGGTGTTTTGTTTGAATTTTTAGATACAAGGGAATATTATACTTAGGGATAGAGAAAAGCAAAATTATAGTTAAAAAATTAGTGTAAGGTACATTTTATGTTTGAAGTTCTGAGACTTAGAAGCATTAACCACTCAAATATTCTGTGTTCAGTAATAAAATGTACTTTAATGTTCAAAATTTGCATCGTGAAAGTATTAGTTCACTAGTAACTGAGTTTTTTCTCCTTTACAGTTGTATTTGATATATACAGAGACAGCAGGGTAAGTGAAAGCTGTATTTGATACGCTCTAAAATCAGGGCTACCCTTGGAAGCACAGTACACAGCCATTGTGTGTAAGGTCCACCACTTAAGAAAGAAGTTCCCAAACCATCTAAGGTTTGCAAAATTCACAGTGGCCAAGATTCTCACCTTAAAGTGTACCTAACATCGGAGATATGTCCAAAATGATGATGTGCCACAGGTTTGGGGATCATGAATGGCGCCGGTGGGTAAATGGTCCCTTCACCCTTCTTCACACCTTCACAGAGGCCGAGGCCATTGTACATAGTTTCTTTTGCAGACTTGAATGACAGAGATCTGGTATTTTCGCACTTGTTTTTAGTCAACCAAAAGATTCTTAGCATGATTTGATTCATTTTCTTGACACTAAACAGAGGGTGAGTTTACATTTATTTTTTAAATGTTTCCTTAATTTTAAATTTTAAAAAGTGCATATTTGTGGAACACCTTGTGATGTTTCAATATGTATGTACACTGTATAATGTTTACATCAGTGTAACCATATGTCCTGAAATTTATTAATTCCTTAAAGTGAAAACATTCAAACGCCTTTCTTCCAGCGCTTTGAAACACACAGCCCAGGGCCATTTTCTGCAGTCACCCTGTTGTTCAGTCGTGACCCAGAGCTTCTTGCTCCTCCCTGTTGACTTAGTACTCAGGGGCCCTCTCCCCAGACTCTGGGAACCACTGTTCTACTCCCAACCTAGATCTCAACATAAGACAGACCATGTGATACTTTTCTTTGTGTACCTGGCTTATTTCACTTAACAGTCTGATCGCAGTTCCATCTCCATTACTCTTAAGTGACAGGGTTTCATTCTTTGGCTTACTGTATCCATTCATCAGGTGATGGACACTTGGGTGGTTTCCATTTCTTGGCAACTGTGAGCAGTGCTGTAATGAACATGGGAGTGCAGATGTCGCCTCCAAATACTGATCAGTTCTCTTGGATGTATACCAGGCATGGGGCGCCAGATGATGTGGTAGTTCCGTTTTTAATTTTTTTGAAGAACCTCCATACTGTTTTCCACGATAGCTGTACTAATTTCTGTTCCTACCAACAGTGCACATGGTTTCTCTGTCCCCTGCATCCTCTCTAGCATCTTTTATATTTTTGTTTGCAGCCATTCTAACTGAGGTGACAGATATCACACTGTGGCTTTTATTTACATTTCCCTAATTGTGATGTTGAGCATTTTTTCAGGTATCTGTTGGCTGTTTGTATATCTTCTGTGGAAAAATGTCTAGTGTTCTTTAAATCTTAGAAGTGATAAAAACTAATGCAATGAAAAAGAAAACAAAAGCCAAAACATACAATCTTTTCCGAGAACTTTAGGTTGCTGCATGCTGTCCTGTGATTTCTACTCACTGATTGAGCTGTTAAGGTAACAGATGTGCTTTCAATGTGTTACCCATACACGTGCTCATCAGCCTTACAGAATGCTGCCTACGATACCTTTGAGTCACTTTTTGAACAAAAGGATATGGCCCAGAGCAATGTTAAATGTTTATTAAATCAAAAGACATCACTTTATCTTCACTTTTCTGTCTTGCAGGATGATGGTTGTAAGATGTATAAAAGGTTGTAAGATGAGATTAGACAGAGGAATGAAACTTGGCAAAGTTTCAGCTGTGTGGAAACAAGCCACAGAAGAGGATAGGAAGCTGGAATGGTGGAATGGGCAGATCAGCTTTCTAGTCAGAGTACTCAGCGTCTACTCTGTTAAATCACTCACACAGCCAGTACTTATTGAGAGTCTTTAAGGTACCAGCCACTGTGCTACTACTGGAAGCTTCAAACAGGACCTGGGGCCTTGAAGGAGTTTATATGTAAGTGAGGCAGGCAGGCCTGGGGCAGGCAGTATCAAGGCAGTCAGTGAGACATGAACCTCACCCCACTGTCTTGAATATGCCCGTTTCTCAGAGGGTTTTATTTTCATCTAGTTCAATATTATTGGATAGTATTAATGGAACAGATGGGTATATGACCCCTCTCCATCCTGTGAGATGCCTGTTACCTGCCCACACTGTACTGTAACTGAGACAATTGTTTTATGTATTGGCAATTTAAATGCTGGCATTTGCTAAGATGTGTCAGTATATCCCCGGAACGTTACTAGTCTACTGTAATTCAGTAGGGCTGACATGTAGATGCAGATGTTTAACTTGTAAAATAACAGGGAATGTTAGACATGCACATAAGTAATTACTGCTGTATAATCTTGCAGAATTGAAACTAGTTACATTTTTGCAAGTGAGAAACATGCCAGTATAAACATCTTGACAGTTTCTGTTAACAGATTTAAACCATATTGAAAAACTCATTTGCATTTACTCAGTGGCACTTCTGTGAGTTCGTTAGACATTTTCTTGAACATATTATTTTTTGGCTATTCATGTAGAAAGCTCCTTCTTTTATGTGTGGTCTCTTACCTTAGCTGTAGCTGAGTTATGCTTAGACTTGGCAGCACACATACGCACTTTCTTACAGAGGCCAGGCAAGCTGACTCTGTTGATGGCTTATGCGTCAAACGGGCAGTACACTCGGTGATCCAGGCTGTGCAATTAGAGCCACATCTTAAGAGCTACTTAAATGATAACACACAGCTAGAATTTAGGGTGACTTTCCTAGATTCTTGAACATTTACTCTGCTCCCCTTACGTATTCTTCTCAGCTGTGACTGTTGTTACTAGTTGTTAATTTGATTACTTTTTTGGACTGAATATATCTGATCCTGATTGTGGCATTATTCGTAGTGGTTTTGCAACTTGGCGTCTTTTTTGTAAATGCTCAGTGTGTGATTGAAAGTCACTTTCTGATGTTTGAAGCATTGCATAGGTGTCTTTAGATTAACTTGGGTAATAATGTTACAATCTCCTATATTAGATAGATGAATGATGTTTGAAGGTTCCTTCAAAATAATACACATTCAGGTAATTAGATAGGAAAGTAGATGGAACAAGACTGGCCACGAATTGATAACTGTTGGACTGAGTGGGAAAAAGGGGTTCTTTGTACTATTTGTCTACTCTTGAATATGTTTAGACTTTTCCACACCCGTGTGTAATTGTCCTGTTTTTTATTTGTTTTCTGTTTTATACTGCTGGAAACTGCGCAGGGCTAACTGATGCCAGCCGCATGCTTTAACTTTTCCAACTTCAAAACCGTGAAAAAAAACTATCTTTCCTAATTTTCTGTCTCCCTGAGTTATTGGCTAAGAATGTTAAAATCTTATGTTAAAATTTCTTGCTTTCTGATTTTGTTGGCTTTTGTATAATGTGCCTTGAGGTAATATTCTTGAAAAATGCTGGTAAAGCTGGTTTCATTTTCTGAGTGAATTTTCATCCTAGACAAGGACCATTTCAATTCCTAATAATAATAATGTATGCTTTACACTGAAGCACATTTTATCAAAATTACTATTACTGCAGGTGTGGGTTTTTGGCATAGTTTATCTTTTCCCACCCTCTTGTTTTTAGCTGTTGTGTTTTAAGTGTGTGCATGTATCTTTAGCTTTGTTTGCTTGTTTGTTTGTTTGAGACAGGGCCTCATTGTGTAGCCAAGGTTGGCCTTGAACTCTCCACCCTGCTACCTCAGCCCCCTAGGTACTGGGATTATAAGAGTGTGCCACCATGCCTAGCTATAAATAGCATTTTGCTGGATTTTTTTTTTAATCACTAACAATTTCAGGTTTTAACTGGTGAGTTTGGCATATATTTATTGTATTTGATACTTTTTCCAAAACATTTAGAGTTTTCTACTAGCTTTTATTTGCTTTGCTTTTTTTCCCATTTACTTAGATTTTCTCACCAGAATTTTCTCACTTCTTTCCATAACCCTCTTCTCATGGTTTTGATGTTTTATTTCTGTTATTTTAGTAGTTATCATCAAATCTTAATGTGAATCTTTAATAAAAGTTAATTTCGCTTCCTATTGCCCTCACAATACAAAGGCCTCAAAACACTGTAATTTCTACCATGCGCACTTGCCCTGGGGTACTTTGTGATGCTTTATTTCCATGTCATTTCTCTACCTCCAGATTAGTCATTACTGTTCATGCTTAGGGTTTTTCACCAGTGCTTCCTCCCTCTGGCTGCTCTCTAGAACTATTGCTTCATGTTTTTTCTGTTTTATTTTCTTTAAAATACAGGACATCTTTATATGTTACAAAGATTAGCCCTTTGTAATTATCTTTTGCCACAAAGAAAATCAAATATACTATTCATTTATTTTATGGCTTCTAAGTTGTATTCATAATTTAAAAAATATATCCTTGTGTATTTTTGCCTAGACTTTTTTTGATTTCTTATTTTACATTTGAACCTCTGATCTGTTTGCATGTTCCCATTTGTCTATTAGTGTTGATCCTGCCTTGCCTTCTTCTAGCTTTTCACTTTGTTGTCCTCGTACCCATGTCTTTATCCTCATACCCATGTCCTCATACCCACGACATATTTTTAAAATTATGAATTCCTTTGCTCTTGGCTGGTCTCCAAGTCTTGTGTGCACACTGATGCTCACTCTCAGGCCTGGGAGAAAGCCCTTCCAAGGGTTCCTCCAGCCCGGTTCCTCCAGCTCAGCTTTACTTCTGCTGTTAGGTTCCCCTTCCTTCCTGGTAGGTGGTGATTTCCTTTCGTTCCTACTACTACATTTACGGATGTTCATTTAAATTTTACCCAATTTGGAACAGGAAGCCTTTAAAGTTACCTTAGGAAGTAAGTGAAATAAGTAACCTTATTGCTGGAGTCCTCAATATATTTTACACACAACCAAAATAAACTGTTCTTAGGATGGGCCATTATTATAAGACCGTTGTGCAAGTCAGGGATTTTTGTGATTTTTGTTTTGATTGGTTTAAGACACAATCTCACTGTATATTCCAGGCTGACCTCGGACTTAGCTAGTGTAGCCCAGGGTGGTGCCTCAGCCTCCCAAGTACTATTGCTCAGGAAGAGTTTTCAGCCTCCCCTGCCTTTGGGTCTCTTTCATTCTGCTAGTGTCTCGTAATACCCCTTGCACAGTGCCTGGTGCACAGCTATATTTGGGTGGGTAGTCTTTGGTTCACACAAGGAGTATTTGCCTGGCCGCCCTTTTCTTACAAATTGCCTAAAACAAGGTTAATTTCTCAGAATGCATTCTGCCTGAGTTGTCATAGGAGAAGCATGTTATAACTTCAGAGTCCTAAGCTTCATAGTTATTCCGAACTAGTGGGTTGTTGATTGCTGTCTTGTGGAGAGAATGGCTTCTGAACCATAGGAGAAACTGCCTCATAACACTGGTTGTTTGATTTGATGTTCAGTTTGGTTTGTTTTTTGCAGTGTTAGCTCATAGAGCTCAGGATTCTTCTAACAGGTACAGCACCTCCTCCATTATATTAAGATAGTTTTACTGGTTATAAAAATTACAGTAGAAAGGATTTGGAGGTTAGAAAGGTGTCCATTTTCTTAGAATAACACACAGTGCATCAAAGACATTTTCGTAACAGTTTCCCAAAGCAAAGCTGCCATGAAGCCAGGAAATTGATTAATGGACTGATACTGTTTCATCTGCCCAAAAATGTAGACATGGGTACTGATCTGATAAGTCATAGCAAACAGCTCGTACGGCAAGAGGAATTTGCAGGATTCCTTGCGGGAGTAGAATAAAATGCAAACCTTATGTGGCATATGGCGACACTTTTAATGGTGATTCTATGAGTAGAGGTTTCTGATATTTGAAGCAAGTTCTAGCAAGATGTCTTATCTTTCCTAAAACTTTGCTTTAACCCAGGTAAGAAATACTAGGTGTTAATGATGCTGGCTCAGCAGTCTGTCCTTAGGCATGTCCAATTTTACACACATATCTCAGGACATGACAGCTCTACTGTTACCAAAAAAAAAAAAATCCACTTATTATTAACAGCAACACAGTACAAATGAGGGCCAGGAGTGTAGCTCGGCAGCATGGCACCTACCTGGCAGGTGCGAAGTCTTGAGTTTGATTCTTGGTTCCAAAAAAATAAAACCAACAGTACTAATGTATGGCTGTATCAGTAAGAAAACCAAGAGGAGCAAAGATAAAAATTTGAAGGAAACATATATCTATGTCTCTGTGCTCCAGCATGCTGGCCCTCGTTTCCTGGCAGAGTCCACATGTCCCCCAGCTCTTAGAGCTCGGTGCTGGACCCATCCCCCCTCAGCTGCTCTTGATCCTAACTCAGAGCAAGCTGAACAGGTCAGGGTGTTCTCTCCCTGAGGCCAGCAGCTCCTGGAAGGCCTGCCAAAGTAGGATTAGGTCAGGATTTCAAAGGTTCTCTGTCATACAGACAAAACAAGTACTACATGGACATGTAAAGAAAACCAAGCATTTCAAACTTATTTCAACCTTTTCCCCTGTGCTTCGAGTGCATACAAGGAAGCAGTCCATCTTTAAGGCAGCCCTTTGGGAGGGGCCTGATGCTCTTGGGGAGCTTCTGGCTTCTTCCTGCGGGTTGTGTTGAGTACCCCCAGGAGCATTTCAGTCCTTCTGTTTGTGGCAAGTGAGCTGTTAGAGTGAGATCGCCACTCTGCTGCTTGGATTTTTCTCTTAAAATTCTAGCATGTAAGCAGGAGTTGGAAGCTGGCCCTTCCCTCTTGGGTCACTTGTCTGTCTCTGCATATACACAGCCTTGCCCTTGGATTTGAGTCTGCTTTATTGGACAGGGGGCCTTTTCACACATTGGATTTGAAGGAGCTATCCTGTGAAAGAAATCATAATATGGCGTGGTCTTTCAGAGAAAACATCAAAAATATCCTTTTAAGAAAATACATTGTCAACTGTGCTTTTATTTTCTACCTATTAATTTTTGCGTGTATCCATGTTACAGGGAAAGGTGTGGCTAATTGACTTTAACCCGTTTGGTGAAGTCACAGATTCACTGCTGTTCACGTGGGAAGAACTGATATCTGAGAAAAGAGATTTTAGTGAAGGAGATGCTCAGGAGCAGGTAGGACATTTTTTTTAAAAGATATAAAGAAAACCCTTGTAATACACTGAGAATGGCTTGCTTGCTTGTTAGACGCTGAATGGCAGTGAGCTGGACCCTGGGGACGTGCATGTGACACCAGTGCACACCGGGATTCTTGCCTTGAACTTTTAGGAAATTATAATAGGGCAAGAAAAAAATGGTTCCTCTGAGCATGGTTCCCAGTTCTTTCCCTTCACTTCTGTCCCGGAGCCCTCGCTGTCTGTTCACTGCGACCGAGTCCTGTTCCTGAGCGCGGGTGGCGACCAGAGCGTCTCCATGTTCAGGGAGAGTCTCGCAGTTCTGGTTTCCTGCCGAGTCTGCCTGGCTGCTCTCTCCTGCGCTGTCCACAGTGCCCAGTGCCCCGCTTCTCCACCCTCCTCGCGCCGTGCTCCTGTCCTGCCCTTCGTCTCAGCAGAGGGCTCCACTCCTGTCACAGCAAAGAGAGCCGCCGAGCAGGGAGTCGCGCAGCGGAGCTGTTTTCAGACCGCACAGCCTCCCACCCGCCGGCACTCCGCTCGGCTTCACACCCCGCGCCTCTCAGACACCTTGTGCTGTTTCTTCATTCGCTTCCCTTTTACCCATCACAAGTTAGCCGTGTCCAGATGCGTCCCATCTTTTTGAAAAGAACTTTGTTCAGCTGTGTTTCTTTACACAGCCTCTCCCTTTTTATCCCATCTTCACAGCCAGATGTTTTTTGAACAAAAATTTGGGGTGTTTTCTATGTGTACAGATAATGCATACATTTTTGCAGCATTTGTGTTGTATTGGGTTGTTTTGGCAGCTCAGGGCGTTGACACTTGGCTGCATCTCCCCCGTTCTCATTTTTTATTGTGAGGTAGGGTGTTGCTAAATTGCCTAGGCAGAGCTGCAACTTGTGATTCTCCTGCTTCAGCCACCCAGAGTGCTGGCCTAATGCCGTGCCTGACCTAATACGTGCTTATTTTTAAAGAAAATCCTACAATCACCTGTAATCCTACCCTCTTGGGAATCACTGTTTATATTTTGGTATATAACATGCACATACACATACTTGTAAACATTTTTAAATAAATGAGATTATACTTCAATTGTATATCCCTATTTTTTTGTGTTGCAATTGAACTTAGGGTCTTACCTGTGCTCAGCAAATGCTCTGCCAGTGAGCTATACCCCAATCCACGCTTTTACATCTTTTAAAAATTGGTTACAGTTTTACATAATCATTTAAGAAAAAAAGGGAGAACTAGGAAGAGGCAGGACTTGAAACCCTACCAAACAGAAGTGGCCATGCCTGACGCCACAGCTGGTGTTCCTGCAGACCCTTTCTGGTATGAACACACACACGGGCTATCACATCAGCAGAGCCGTCTCAACTGGCTTGCTCCTCCTGCTTTCTGGCTGCTGCTCTGCCTTCCTTGGGATGTTTTCTCGTTGCCCACCTGTCCCTTATCTCCTCTCATTGTCACTTTTGCTTGGCCCCTTCTCTAACCAGGGTCAGTTTTCTACTCCCTACCCTGTATGGCACTAAGCCCATTGACATGCACATCCTGTGTTAGACCATAGATTTCTGAGGACAGAGAAAATGCCTGTCCTACCCGCAGTGCATCTGCAGAGTTTGGCATAATATCAGGCACTCTTAGTATTTGTCACATTAAAAAAATGAAGGAATTTTCAGCCCCTTAGTGCCTTAGAGCAGTAAGCCATTAAACCTCAAAGACAGGAACAGCAGTTGTAAGCTATTCAGTATAGGTGGGATGTTCTTTCAAACATGAGGTACATAGTTATTGGGTAGAGATGGTTTGTGTAAGGTTATCTCTGTGAACCAAATCTTTTACTTACTTATTGCTTCTAAATATTAGAGGTTTGGGGTTGACAGGGAAAGAGAAACTGGTTCCTGGCTGCTTTCCTACCACTTTGCTGCTCCTCTCCCCAGGCTCAGGCTAGGGACCTGGCTTCCCTCCCTTCCACTTGGGACAAAGCCCAGCTTTGCCTCAGGCCTTGCATCAGTCCTCACCACGGTGCTGTGCTCCCAGGCCCTCACATGGCTGCTTTCATCACCTGTTCATTCCCAGCCCAACAGTCCCCTTCTTAGCAGGATCCCACGTGACCGCTACCCCTATGGAGTCGTGCACATTGTCATCCTATTCATATATCGCCCTGGTTCGGTTTCCTTAACACTTTTTAGTACCCAGAATAGTCTTGGTAACTTGTTTGCTTGCTTATTGGCTATGTCCCAGTCTTACTTGCCAGTTTATGTCCCACACCCAGAAAGAGATCCAGCACAAAGCAGATGTTGTGTGACTCTTGGCCACATAATTAGCTTGTGGCAAGATAAGGACAGCTTTCCAGGGCTCCATAGTCCTCCCCCATGCAGACCCTCAGTCTGCCTTCCTCTGCTGGGCACCACCAGTCCTCTGCTAGGTGTCTACCACCCAGAAAGTCCAAGACCAAGGCTTCTCAGTCTCTGAAATTCTTTTTGACCAAAGGCAACATGTAAATATTATATGCAGGACTCAGAGCCAGTATATCCAAGAATGAATGTGAAAACTTGTTAAACATAAATCTTGAATTTACGGTTGGCTTGGATGTAGATGATAAGAGAGATACACGGATGTTCTAAGTACAGAAGAGTTAGAGGATTCAGAGCACGCATTTGTCCTCACTATTAGGTATTCTGTAGGACCACTTCCCAGCTGTGCTTCTGTAGTAGTGGTCTGACCTCTCGAGACTGCCTGTGGCCTAGATGACTGAGTGGAGCCTGGGTTCACTCAGTGACTAGCGCTGCATAACCTGCATACTGGCATTCAGAGATAAACCCAGGTCTCCACAAGCCACTTCCTAAATACTTTGTGCTTCTTTCCTAGTGAATGTATAGACTCGTTTTTAAATATTGGTGCCCTCTTTTACTTGAGAGTCTTATTTTCCTCCTTTTCTAGTACAGAAGAGAGCATGGTATTGGGGTTATTATGCTAGGATGATTTTTTAGTTTGAAGACCAGACCTAAAAGTAACTATAGACTCTGCTGTTTTCCTTCTGTAAAGGACTCTCCAGATTTCCGTTGCACAAACAGTGAAGTTACGGTACAACCCAGCCCCTATCTGAGCTACCGGCTGCCCAAGGACTTCGTGGACCTGTCCACCGGGGAAGATGCTCACAAGCTCATCGATTTTCTTAAGCTGGTAAGTATATACGTATATTTTTAGAAAGCTGGATGTCTTCTCCAGTTGGTTTTCCAGTGGGCTTTTTAATACTTCATTTTAGCCCTATACCACCTAGACATACTTGATGGTAATGAATTAAAGAGTCAGGATTAACTGAGTTGGGTCATTTTACAACAAAACAAGAAATGTGAATTGAAGGAGTAATTTATTGATTAGAGTAATAGAAAATATTTTTATAAAGTACATGCTTTTTGAAAGATTTTCTTTATCCTGACTTTAAAGAAAGTCTATATATTGTCACAAGGCCATGAGTGCAAATCTTTTTTGGTGACTCAGGGTAAATGAATTTTATATTTCTCTGCATGTTTCTATGTGGCCGTGTTGTGTATCTATGATGGAAAAAGAAGGAAATACTGAAATCCCTGATGATAATTTTCCCCTAAATCAAAGTGTTGTCCCAGCTTAATGAGTTAGTGAAGCTATTTTTTTTTCCCCTTGATCATTTTAAGCACCTTTTTCAAGGCTTCTGGATAATTACCCTTGTTGATAGAAACCTTGTTGATATAATAGCTTGGCTAAGTGGATGTCCCAGTGAGCATATGCTGTTTCAGTGCACTCTTACTTTCCTTTGACAGAAAAGAAATCAGCAAGAAGATGACTGATCAGAGCGCTAGAGTTCAAGAACAGGTGAAAGAGGCAATCACGGCTCTTCCAGAGGCTGCTCGGTGGCCACAGTCTCAGTGACCCTGGCAGGGGCGGGTGGGGAGGGCAGTGTGGACATCTGCCGCTTTCTGTATCATGTCTGTTCACCTGGAGAACGTAGAGGAACTTTGCTACTTGGAAAAGTAGCATAATAAACATCTTAAAAATAGGAACCCATACTGTTCTGAGAATAAAATAACTTTCTATGAAATACCTTGCTCTTCTGGCTCAGTTGATTAGGATTTGTGTATATTTCTTGTGATGCTACTTTTATACCTATCAGGTAGATGGGAAAATTTATATTTGCAATACAAAAATAGTCTTTCTTAATTATTACTTTTCTTAAAAAAAAAAAATTACCTTAGGCCAGGTGTAATGATGCTCCCTTGTAATCCTAACACTCTGGAAGGCTGAGGCAAGATGATCACAAGTTCAAGCCAGTCTGGGCACATAATAAGATTTAGCAAGTATGTATCTGAAAGTAAAAGGATTAGGGATATAGCTTAGTAGAAAGGGCCTCGGTTCAAACTTCAGTACCAAAAAAGAAAAATAAAGAACATTATACTACAATAGGAAATATTTTCCTTACCTTAGGTATTTCCATATGATTTTCTTTTCAGTTCAGTTTCAGTTTGGGTATAGCTACAAGGAGAGAGACTTCTCCAAAGGTAATCATTCATTCTGCAGTTGTGACTTACTCCCTTTGGATGTGGGGGCTAGGGAAAACCCTTTTCTCTGCAATTGGAAAATACTTGTTTTAGAACATGTTCTATAAGACCTTTCACTCCATGGGTTACTCAGGAGACTGTTGGCCATTGTTACGAACCTCTGTTTCTGTACTTTTTTTTTTTTTTTTTTTTTGGTACTGGGAATTGAACTCAGGACCTTACACATGCCAGGCAGGTGCTGTACCACTGAGCCAAATCCTCAGCCCAGAACCTCTGTTCCTGGTCAGCCAGAAGACCCATGTAATCTTCCACATGAAAGGAAGGTTTAGGCTCAGTCCATCCATGCCTGGAATTTCGAGCTCTTGCCCTGTGGCTCTTGGTAGGTGGTGTTCTCTGCACCTGGGCCTGGTCGTGCAGGGCACGTCTCCCTGCTCTATTTGCAGGGCCCCACACTGGACCTTGGTCGTGGCCACTCTAGACCATGGCTGCCTTACTCTCTTTAAAATGAATTGTTTAGGATGTGACATTCATCCTACATGAAGCCAGGCCATCCAAAACATGTGCTAAACATTTGTTCAAAATTTATTGTACTATTTCATGTGATACGATAAAATTTCATTAATTTCTTCTGGCCTACCATAATTTTGTACATGGTGACATCAACTGCTGCCAACTTGTCATCTTTTCTCTTGGTGATTTTTTTCCTTTAATAAAAATAATACATATTCACTGTAAAAAGGGGGGGGAGGAGGGGAGGAAGATGCAGATGAGCAGAAGAAGGAAAAGTATCCGTAGTCCCATTCTCAGAAGTAACTACTACTTACTACTTACAACGCAATGTCTCTTCCTCCTGTACTCCTTTAGGGTGACTATTGATTTATATAGTTCTTTATGTAGTTTTTACACATGCATTTCCATTTAAAGTTTTTTTTAGAAAAGAAAAGAGTGCTGGGTATGGTGGTGCACGCCTGTAATCCCAGCACTCGGAAGGCTATGGCAGAAGGATCATGGAGAGTTCAAGGCACACCTGGGCTACAAAGTGAGCACAAGGCCAGCCCAAGCTGCACAGTGAGACCCTGTCTCAAAAAGACAAAAAGCAAAAAGAACAGAGACTTCTCACACTGTCAAATAACGATGGAATTTCTTAGTGTGTTACACCTTCCTTTATATATTAATAAAACATCAAAGATGTAATTAGAATTTGGCCTTTTAAAAATACAATTTTTTAAATTATATTTGTGATTTAGGGGCAGGTAGAGTCCTTTTTTCAAAAGAGGCACCATATTAGTAATTGTTCTTCAGTGCCCTGCAGGATGGTAAGGACGATGCTATCAAGGTGTACAACTTGCAGAGGGCTCACTCTGCACTGTGAACGGGGAGTTTCCCAGCTGTGTCTTGTGTTGTCAGAGAACATTCTACTTGCTGCAGGATTCTTTCTCAGTGTATAAGAACACATGCTGCCTGTAGGAAGCTATAAAGAAAAGTAGAGCAGTTTCCCCTCTCTGTACATAAAGACAAATTATATATAATGATGAAAGCTACAGCACAGGGCTTTTTTGGTTATCTCAGACTATAGATTTTGTGCTTGATCTGTGAACTCAGGAAATCAAATGCTTTTTGTAAACCAACTTTTTGAAATAGATACGCTTTCAAATATTTAGTTTTTTTTAAGGTACTCATGGATATCTATTAACCCGTGATAGAAGGAATCTATGTCATGAGTTAATTTAAGTTTAGCTCTGGAAGCTGGCTTTGTCAAGATATTAACTTCACCAGTTTAAGGAAATCCAAATACACACAATGTGGGGAAAAACGCTTACCCACTTCCTCAGACAGAGGATTACTATAGAGAACATACAGGGAACTCAAAACCCTCCCAAATTTGAAGACCCATTCCAAAAATGGGCATTGGGCTGGAAATATAGCTCAGTGGAATTGTGCCTGCCTAGCAAGCATAAATCCTGGATTTGATTCCTGGTACCAAAAACTGGGAGCTAAAAATGGGCATCTGAGATGAAACACACTTCTCAGATGACGTCTTGGTTACTTTTTTCTTGTTGCTGAGACAAAATACCTAACGCCCAAAATGCAGGAAGGAAAGGTTTATCTAGCTTACAGTTTGTGGAGGTTTCCGTCCATACTTGGCTGGTTCTGAGGCAGAGTGGCACATGAGAGAGGAAAAACGTTCATAGCGGCTGGAGCCGGGCAAAAACAACCAGAGCAAAAGGGAGGAATGGCAACAAGCAGCCTCTCTCCTTCCCTTACACTGTAAACTGCCTACCCCCACCCAGGGGGCGGGTAGCTCTCACACAGTCTCCATGCCCTCCTCTTCCACAGGCTCAGGATGTATACAAAGTAAGCACCCTGGCTTCCTGCTGAGTCACTCAGCCAAACCTCTGGACTTACCATAATGTATCAACCATAACAGATGAAGAAACACAAACAGCAAATAAATACGTGGAAAACATGTTCAACAGCACTGGTCATTCAAGAGAAGCAAATTAAAACACCACTGAAATTCCATCTCACCCCAGAAAGAATGGCAATCTCAAGAAATCAACCAAAAACAAATGTTGGAGGGACCATGGGGAAAAGGAACTCTTTTCCACTGCTGGTGAGAATGTAGACTGGTACAACCACTGTGGAAATCAGTGTGGAGTTTCCTCAAAAAACTAGGATTGGAGGTCTCGCTTGATCCAGCTATTCCCCTGCTAGATATCTTCCCCAAGAAAGTAAAAACATCATACCATGGCGATATACGTGCACCCGCATTTATAGCAGCACAGTTTATAATAGCTAGATCTTAGAAACAACCCAAATGCTCATCAGCTGAGGAATGGTTAAAAAAATGTGGTCTTTTTTTACAACAGAGTACTACTCAGCCATAAAGAAGGATAAACTGGAGACTATATAGGTAAATGGATGCCACTTGAGACCATACTCATGAGTGAAATAAACCAGATGCACATGTGCAAACATCGTATTGTCTCCCTATCACTTCTCAGCCTTTTGGCTGAGATCAAGCATGTTGTTTCCCTAATGTGAGAAGCTAAAAGAGTAAGTAAGATCTAAAATGTACAATAGAAAAAAATATATATATTTACATATATCTTTATGTACAAAAATAAAATAAAATAAATAAAATGTACAATAGATGTTGTAAAATGGGAAGAAACTGTTCACCAGGTAAGAGAAATTGGGATGGGGGAAAGGAAAAAAGGAAGGGAAAAGAAAAAAAAAATATATATATATATATGTATATATATATATGATAAGATAGTTATAATACTAATTTCTCTTAGTTCATTGAAAAGAAAAGTTTGTGCTAATATTGTTAGAACAATTAAATGCCTATATCTTGTACTCAGTAAAGAACAATACACAGTTACCCTCCTATTATCTTGTTTTGAAATTTTAATTTTTCTCTTTAAAAAATGCAAATGTATTTTATATCACTGGAACACATTCAGATTGTATACAATAAAGAGACCCAAGCTAAATTCTGTACTTTTTTGGGGGGGTACTAGGGTTCAAACTCATGACCTTGCTCTTGCCAGGCTGGCACTGCGACACTGAGCTATATCCCCAACCCCTACACAAAAGTTGACAGGTAATAAATAATTCAATTCTTGATGCACAACTCATTAAATTTTTGTTATTTTTCAGAAGAAATGGAACATTCAACTCCACTTTTTAAAATGAGACTTTGGTACATTATTTTCTTACATACTTTGGTTGGTAACCCTTTTAATATTAAATATAAGATAATATGCAGTAATAGTCTCCTAAATTGCGGTATCATTTTGCTTACCAAAAGATTAGTTTGGGTTTATTCTTTTGGCACTATCTATTCTTCCTTTGAGGTGTCAAGTGCGTGCTTAGCCTTTATTCTGAAATCCTGCCTCCTGCCATGGTACTTGGTGGCTGGCCTGGGAGGGAGGGAGACACATGCTCTGTGCAGTGGCATGTGGCATGGGTCTCCTGAAGATAGGAGATTTCGCCAGATGTCCCATTTTTAAAACATCTCACTTTTATTTGCACTTTTAAGAATTTATATATTTTTCTACTCTGCTATTTTACTCTAGGTGACTGAAAGACTTGTATCAACTAACCATATATGAATGTGTCTTTTGGCTTGAGTTTTTCTTACCTAAAAAGTGGGAGGTTCATAATTCTAAGGTCAGATTTTTTAAATGAGATACCCTGGGCAGAGCTTTTGGTACAGTGTGTCTCAACAATAAGCACCTATCAGATGGTAACTGTTACCATCATTCTGCATTGCAGGCCTAGGGCAAGTTCTTTTCAATAGAATCAGGTAAGGATTTAAGAGATCATTCAGCTATTTCCTTTCTTCCTCTTGCCATCATCCCTCTCTTCCTCTTCTTTTTTAAACAGATAAGAAAACTGCTACCCGGAGTTAAGACTTGTCCAAAACCTTGATTGTGGTGAAATCAGGGCTAGATGAGGTCTGATGCTTTTCTTTAAGGGTTTCTGATCTAATATTTTTTATAGGCAAGTCTCAATCAGGACCCATTTTTATTTTAATAATAGAATTTTCCCAAAACTGTTTTTAAAATAAATGTAAACACAAATTTATTACATACGTGTGTGTGAACGAATCCAATGAAGTTGTGTTGAGTACAGAGAAAGTAAGAAGTAGCTGTCTTTGCACATTTATTTTAACCCAGGTGATCTTGAGAAGTGGCTTAGCCCTGTTTAGATGTTTGGAAGCCAGAACTCATGTTTTACCAAACATTACTGTTAGTCTTATGTTTCTTTTGACTCACAGAGAACAGTTCCACTTGGTATGCAAAGGAAAGACTACTGACGGGGACTGGGTTCCTCGGTGGTGGTGTACTTGCCGGGGGGACACATGGCCCTAGTTCCCAGAACTACCAACAAAACCAGGATAACAAAAATGACAAAATAACCACTCGTATAATGCAAATGTTTTATGTGTATATATTAAGAGGCTTGAGAAATAGGAGTAAAAGACCAGCAAAAAAGTAGTTGAATCATTGAAGATAACAGTATGTAATGTAGCAACCATTGTTAATTTCTATCATCTTGCTTTGAGGTCATGTATCATTTTTGTTGTTTTGTGTTGTTTTGGTTTTGTTTTCATTGCTGTTGTTACGGGTTTTCTCTTTAAAATAAAATAAAAAAAAAATAGTTGAAGAAATAGCAGAAAACTCCTGGTTACTGGGCTGGGCAATGAGTCTGGTGTGCATTACCCAAAGAGAGGATGCATTCAGATGTGTGAAGGGTTTTAGTGAGAGGAAACCAAAATCAAGCACTTACAGGAGTGGATTTGGTACAGTGCGTGCTTACCATGCATGAGATCCTGAGTTCAATCCCCACCATCGCAAAAAAATAGTTTACGTAGAGTGAAAAGCTAACAGCTGGAGTGTGATGGTGTGTAAGCTGCTGCAGGGACACATTCACTCGGCAGACAGCCGAAGGCCCCGCGCCCGCTGAGGGGTTGTACGTACTTCTGGGCTGGCCTCCCTTCTCCCTCAGACTGATAGACAATAATAGAAATTATGATGGTCAGCACTAAAGAACAGAGACTGAATGCAGACTTCTGCTATGGTGAGAGTCCCCAGGAGGCAGCACTTAAGCAGAGGCAGAGGAAGAAACAGCCCATAAAGAGCAGCATGCCCAGAAGATGGCGACCCTACTCAGAGACCATGGTGGGTAAGCAGAAAATAGGCAGCCCCTGGCATGCCTGGACATTGCCCAATGTCAGATGTTGGGGTCCATTGTAAAGTGGAGTAAGAGCTTCAGAGAGCTCAAAAGCAAAGGAGAAACAGTCTGGTTTATGTTTTGAACTGTTGCTCCGGTTTCCATTGGAAAGCGGGAATAGGAGGAGGACGCCTAGCAGCGGCACTGGTTGATGCCTTCTGCTGCAATAGTAGAGCTGAGTTAATAGCAGGGAAAAGACTGGCGAATGACAGGATGTGGGGTGTCATGATTTAGATACGATTTGTCCCCACAAAAGCTCAGTGCTGGAGTTTGACTGCCAAACAGCAGGATTTGAAAGGTGGGGGATTTTTGTCTTTCTCACAAATCTCTTCTCTTTCTGCCAAGAACAGATTAGTTCTTGGACAGGTTATTACATACAAATCAGGTCAGCTCCAATGTCTCCTCCTCTTCCTCATGTTCTGTTTGCCGTTCTATTTTCCCGCCATGTTATGATGGAGCACAAGAGGCGGCCACCTGATCTTGAACTTGTAACCCTCAGATCTATGAACCTAAATAAAGCTCTTCTCTTTATAAAAGCTAGTCTCAAGTATTCCATTACAACAATGGAAAACATACTAAGACATAGGCTACAAAGGAATAGAAGGAACCAGCACTAATCCCAACCCTTTTGACTTGAACTATTGAGTTGAAGGTGATGACATTTTTTTGAGTGGGGATGACTGAAAGGAACAGTTAGGAAAGCAAATCAAGATTTTGGTCTTGGATATGAAAACTTGAGATTTCAATGACTTACCCAAAATGAAGATGTCAAGTGACAGTTGAATAAAGTTTTAAAAAAATTCTTTGGGCTTTCTTTTCTAGGGAAAAGAAATGTGAGATAAAGCCATGTTAGCATTTAAACATTACCTAGTAAGAAAAGGCCCACAGTTTTGCTGGGGGGAAATCTGACAACTCAAATAGAGTAGTAGGAGTAGGTTTAAAAGGCATGGCAGATTGGAAAAAACACCAGAAGATGCCTTTGTGTTCAATTATGTGGATATTGCCAAGAAATTGAATCAGATATCAAAAAGCTTGTGTTTGTTTTGATAGCACATATACAGAGATAACAAAATGTTTTTATACATTATTCTTGGTAACTGCCAACCTAAGTAATAATCAGGGAGCAATTTAGCAAAGCCTAAAGATATATATGTATGTGGGAATAGTCATGCGCTGCAGTGGGTATATGCACGGCCTCGTACATGTTACGGCTTAGATCTAAAACGTCACGTGAAAGTCTGATGTGCTCAGAAGTGGGACCGTGAGAGCTCTAACTTTATCAGTGAGTTGGCCCATTGTGGAGATGATAATTGGATGGCATCACTGGGGGTGACAGAAACAGGAGGTGAGACCTGGTTGAGGAAAGTGGATCATGGGGGTCCTTATCTGATCCCCAATCCTTTCTCTCAGGCTCCTTTTCCCTGGTGGCTCCTGGCTGCCATGAATGAGTGGCTTTCCTTCACCACATCCTGCCATGATGTATTTACCTCACCACAGGCCTAAAAACAATGGAGCTGCTGACCATGACCTGAAACCTAAAACCATCAGCCACAGTAAGCCCTTCCCCTTTTAAGTTGATATTTTCAGGTATTTTGTTGCAGCAACTCAAAGCTGACTGACAGTAACCTAGACACATCAGAGAAGATGGAAGGAAGGGGAAGATGTTAAAGGTAACACTGAGAATTACATAAACTGTTTTGAAATAATAACCCTTGGCCGTGAGGATTAATAACGAGGGAGACGCCAGTCCAAGGTTGAGCTGACAGTTGCCAGGCAGATGTTCTCACAGAAGTGTCTTCTGTGTGGTTGTTGTGCAGGGTCACGGTTCTGGCAGAGTTTTTGTGATAGCCGTTGTCAGATAGTCATTATGAATACCCTTTCTGAATCTTTTTTCTGTTTTTGTGATTAAGGTTGACATGAGTGACTCCATTTTGATTCTGGCAAATTCCACAACCTTTTACAAGAAGGCTTACTGTGGATGTTTAATGTAAATTTATACCGTCCTTACTGATTTTTTATGATAAATTACAACTCTCATACAATAGAACTTAATATTTAGTGATAGAATTACTTTGCAATTTCATAATTAATTGTTACTCAGTTGTGTTCAAGCTTCAGTACAAACCAAAGATGACTTGGGTTTTCTGCTTCACAGATTTTCTTGCCTAGTGGAGACTCAAGTTTAATATGTAGAGTTCTTTGGTGGAATCATCTCACTCTAGATTTATGGACTTTTAATTGAATAAAACAACTGAATTTCTCCAAACTAAAGTTGGCCTGCCACACAAGCCCATCCACCTTTAAAAACAAATCTATCAAAATGTCACTAGTGATATTGGAACCAGACTAGCAGCTAGAAAGCCTCTACTCATTTATAAGAAAAGCACTGGGAAACTGACAGCAACTCCAACTTCCTTATAAGTTCCTTATAAGAACTTTAAATAAGCTGTAGTGATATGTGCTATTTTTGAGAAGAAATAGATTCTTTGAGAATCTGGTGAAAGGCATAAACTTTCCTCAGAATAATTTTATATACAATTTAAGCAGTTCATTGACCTCAGATTAGAAATCCCTGTTTTTTTTAATTTTGACCCACTTTGCTTTGGGGGGGTGGTGTTGGACTGTTTGTTTGTTTGTTTTTGTTTTTCAGTACTAAGGATTGAACCCAGCCTTTGTACTGAGCCATATCACCAGCCCTTTTTTTACTTTTTGAGGCATGTTCTTGCTAAGTCTGCAAATTGCCCAGTCTGGGCTCCAATATGTGATTCTCCTAGCTCAGACTCCCAGAGTGCTAGGATTACTGGCTTCTGGCTTGAAATCATGTCAAGTAAGATCAGAAGCCCAAGTTTCTCCAGTCATAGAATGGAGACATTTTATAATGCATAATGTACAATGTACTTCAGAAAAAAGACTCCCCACTCTACTCTTAACTGTGACTTCTGGGTTGCTAGATTCGACAGTTACTATTAACTGCATTCTATATTTCAGTGCCATTTGTATAAATTTACTTACGGTACACCTCTCATAGGATAATTTGCCAGCTCGCATAAACTGCATTTGAATTCAACCCAGAAAGCACATGTGTGTGAGGGAAATATGTGCAATACACACACACACACACACACACACACACACACACACACATATAAACACCCTTGCACACATATGTGTAATGAGGGATTCATTACAGGAAACTGACTTACACAATCCAGGGGGCTGGCCATGCAGGTTGGAATTCTGTAGGCCAGCAGAGTGAAGAACAGCAGGGATTTCCTCTCTCAGGAACTCCTCATCCATGCTGTCAGGATGACCTCCCGTCCTAAAGTTAACTGGCAGGGACCTTAGTTGCATCTGCCAAGATCTCTCCACGGCAGGACCTCATTCACCTTTGACTGAATAAATGGAGAGTGTAGAGTAGACAAGTCCACACACACTAAAAGCCACCACCCTAGTGGAGCACAGTGATGCAAGTCTGCAGTCCCCTCTCTCTGGTAGGATGAGGCAGAAGGATCACAAGTTTGAGACCAGCTTGGGCAGTTTATTTTGGATATACAGAAGCTGGTTCCAGTGATGGAGTGTAGTAGATATTTGTTCAAATGTGTACACTATGAGTAAAATAAAAGTAATTCAGATTGTTTTCCATTCTGTGGGGTGGATAACAAGTCTACCTCACTACTTTATGTAATACCCCGTGGGGGTTTTCTTGTTTCTTTGCATTTGTGCTTTGTCTAGTGTTTTGTATGGCCAGGTTTTTTGGGGTTTTTTTTTTGCGGTACTGGGGATCAAACTCAGGACCTTACACTTGCCAGGCAGGTGCTTGTGCCACTGAGCTATATCCCCAGCACCTTGTCTAGTGTTTTGTGGTGAGGTCTTGCTGTACTGCCCAGGCTATCCTTGAATTTGCCATCCTTCTCCCTCAGCCTCCCAAGTAGCTGGGACAGCAGGCCCCACCAGCTTGAGTACCTTAGGTTTTGACTAAAAGTGATATTATACAATTCCATGTCACCTTTCTTTCATCAGACTTGGTTTGGAGTTTTTCTAAAATTCAGATGTCAGTTTTGAAAATGCTTTCAGTTCCCCAATGCCAGTCCGGTGCTGATTGTAGTCCCTCAGAGGCTGGAAAGCAGACTCCTCAGATGGGCATCCAAGGCACTGCGCAGCACATCCCAATCTGTCTTAGTGGTGAATGTCATCCCACCGGCACATACACACCTCCGGCCAACCTGGAGCCTCGAGACATGAGGAACCTTTCCCTTTTTCACCAGTTCCCTTTGTTGTGTGTGCCCCTCCCTGCCAGCCCCTCCACCCCATCCAGCTTTCTGCTTATGGGAAGCCACCTTTAAGGCCAAGCTGAGGTGACATGTCCAAGGTGAAGCCATCCTTGCTGGAATTTTCTTAGCACTTTGATACTGCTCCATTTGGTTTGGTTTTGTGATTTGGTACTGAGGACTAAACCCAGGGCCTTTGCATTGAACTCCATCTACTGCCCTCTTTATTTTTGAAACAGGATCTTGCAAAGTTGCCAGTCTGGTCTGTAACTTGCCATCTTGTTGACCAAAAATGGAATGCAGTTTAGCATCCTAAAAGTTGTCCTGGTGGAGAAGCAATTGAAAGTGTGTCCCCCAGAACAATTCCCACAACATGAATATCACTGAAGCTACTGCATTTCTGCCAAGGGTGACCAGCTGCCAGTCTTTTTTATTCACATCGAGGATCGCTACTCCAGTTATTCACAAGGCCTTGTTTGCTCTTAGCTGGACCCAACTGCCAACCTACTGCTGATATCATGGAGCCTGGGGTGTAGCTCAGGGGTAAAGTGCTTGCCCACCATACATGAGGGCCCTCGGTTTGATTCTCAGCACCACAAAGTAAATACTACGGAAGTCAGAACTTCAGCTTTTTTTTGGCGGGGGGTGGGAGGTACTAGGGATTCACACTGACATAAATTTCCAATATACCTCCTCCCACATCTTTGAGACCAGATCTTGCTAAGGTGCCAGGGGTGGATTCCAACTTGTGACCATCCCCCTGAACCTCTCAGGGTGCTGGGATTCTAGGCATGTATCACTGGGTCTGAAAGAACTTCTGTGTATTCTTCGCTTGCCTTTCTCCAGCCCGCTTTTAACACTAACAAGCACTGTCTCAATATGCGAAAGGTACAGACAAGGGGCCTTCACCTGGACCCATAGTTAAAAATCACAAATGTATGGAATGCTTTATTTACATGTAAAAGTTATTCAGAATGGTAACATTTGAGGAGGGAGTTCTGGTTTGGTTTTGGTTTTTTTTTGCATTTAGTGAGAAATTATACTTATTTGTTATTTTGACTTAAGAGCCAGACTATTAGAACTGCCTTTGTCACCTTCCAACTGACAATCCTAGGAAAGGTGCTTTACCTCTCTGGGTCTCTGCCTCCTGATCTATAAAATGGCAATTGCAATTTCACCTGCATCATAAGGTTGTTCCCAGAAGTCAGGGACATCATCATAAATATTCAATAAATATAAGCTTATTTACTGCACTATATCATAGTGCATCCAACGAGCTGCCTGCCTCTAAAATAAGCCAATAATATGCTCTACTTTCTACCATCTGTGTTTGAGGAAAACATTTTATGGGATATTTCTCTTTGTTTATGTTATCCACCCTCCCTGTGTACATGGCCTTTGCCCTACTGTTACCAAAATTCACCCAACTTTCTAAGACTCATGCTTCCTATTTGAGATACTGTATGTTTCCAGGGCGACTGGTACAAGGATTTGGAACTTGGGAATAAAGAAAGGGTAGTATGGGGAAAGGTTTTGTTGAAACATGTATCAGAAATGTTTAAAATACACACACACACACACACATATATATATCAGAAATGCTTAAAGTATAATTGTATTAAAGCAATAGATTCTTGATTAAAACATTGCATTCTTTCAAGAGACACAAGAAATGATAAAGCAGATTTTTACCGAAGAATATTTTATTGGCAGGTTTATGTAGAGTATCTGTTTTTAACTTGAAAGCCATATGAATTAAGGAGTAATTTTTCCCACGTTATAGAAGATGAACCTACATCTTATAATTTGCCTGAGTTAACAGCCAGTAAGTTACTGAAGTCGGATTCAAACCCAGACATGTGGAAGTACAAAGCCCAGTTTTCTTATCCTATACCAGGTAATCTCAAGACCCATGGAAGAATAAACCAAACCTGCAGATTCGTGCAGAGCATATTAAACTAACCTGTGAGTCTTTTAATTTTTTTTACAAGTGAAATATACAAGGCCTCCTGGAATTCTAGTGGAGGCCCTGACACAAGTTGCTCCTACTGTCATGAACTAGACCCCAAATTCAAGAACACATGTGGAAGTGCGCTGAACAGTAAGACTGGGCACCCCCTTCTTACTCCCTGGAATCATAGCAAATGTTTTAAAAGAAGCATGAAAATGGGCGTATAATGCCCACATTTATTTTCTAGGAGTATTTCTATTGACGAATTATCTTAATTTCATGAGTTTTATTATGTTATACTTAGCAGGAAAATAAAATATTGAATTTTCAATATATAATGAGTGTTTAGAATAAACATCAACACTTTCTTTTTTTTTTTTTTTTTCCTTTTTTGGTACCAGGGATCAAACTCGGGACTTTGCACTTGCCAGGCAGGCGTTTGTGCCTCTGAGCTGTATCCTCGCCCCAACATCAACACTTTCAACCTCAACTATTTACTTGCTTATGGAATCTAAACAACAACAGAAGTAATTTTCTAGGTGAACAACAATGAAAAAACAAATAAAGCTTTACTACAGAAATAATCTTTACTTGAATTATTACACCTAAAGCAGTCTTCATGCGTGACAGCAGCATATTCCATACGCAGTTATGACACTGACAGCACATGTATCTTTCATTTTCCCGCCTGTTTGAGGAGGTCATGCTTGTTAGCTCTCTTGTCTTCCTGTTTCATCAGGAGGCTCCTATTATACGATGTGCACTTAGCAGGAAAATAAAAGATCAAATATGTACTATGTATTTAGAACAGATATTTTCTAATCGACTGCTTATAAAATCTAAAAATAAAACCAGAAGCAAATTTCTATGTGAACTACAATGAAACTACAAATAAAACTTTACCACAGAGATAATCTTTACTTGAATTATCATACCTAAAGGCAGTCTTCACACATAAAAGCAGCATGTTCCATATACAAGTGTCCCTTATATCGACAGCTTTCCTGTCCTCTTCAGCGGGACATACTTGGCACCTTGCTGGTCTTCCCATTTTCTCAGGAAGTACTTGTGATGTTGCACCTGTCTGTTCACCAGTCTGCTCCAAAATTCATTTGCGGATTTCTTTGGGTAGATACACATTCTTCCTCTGTTGTGATTGATCATTTATCAATCCCAGTCCCAGCCGTCTAAGAAAATGTATGTGTGATATTTTGTGCTGGCTATTTTCTTTATAAACTATTTATACCTGACATGTTTAGCATGGAGTAAAACCCAACTATTGGCCAATGCTTTGTGTTTCAAGCAACATCATGGTTGTTGCATAACTCAGTAACACTCTGCCTTTTGTTTTGTTGTAAAATATAACTATTTCTAGCATCATTTGTGTTGAGGATTTACTATAAATCTTTTTGTTGTTGTTGTTTTTTATAAGACAAGGTCTTGCCGTGTAGTCCAGGCTCACTTTGAACTCACTATGTAGCATTAGCTGACTTTGAACTCACAGGATCCTCCTGCCTCAGCCTCCTAAGTCCTAGGATTTTAGGTGTGCACCAATGCTCCCAGCACATCAATTGTATCTTCATGGTGTAATGTTGACAGTATCAAGACTACTGTTTTTCTTCGCCATCTATGAGGCACTGTTTTGTCTTTCTGAAATACAAAGATTGTACTATGTATTTGTTGTGAACTTACAACATTCTTTTCAGGAATCTCCGCTTTATTTTTGTGAATGGTTCCTGTGCTAGTCAACTGGTGTTCTTTAAACAAATGTAATACCAATTGGTAATTAGTGAACCAATTGTTAACTGTGACATTTCAGTTATTTTTTTTGATGTAGGTACAACAAATCCATTCACAATGTCATACAGTTTATTAAAGACCTAGTGGCAGAGTTCCAGGATAAATTTCTAAATTCAAGGTGTAACATGTCTTCACATGAACCAGGGCATATGAACCATAGATTTTTATACCACAATTAGGAGGTTTATTTGGCATATATTGCTAAAAGCTACAATAACCACAAAATAATGCAGTTGCCATGTATTCAGATGGTGTATAAATTTCTCAACAATTTGAAACAAAGCTTTCAAAAAATGAGCAAATGGCAGCCAAATTGTCAAGTTTTCTTTTTTTCTTGGCAGATTTTTTGGTTATCTAAATTTAGGGACTTTTGAAGGAAACCAAATCTCTCGAGTATCATTAGTGTTCTAAAAATCTCAACACCACATCTGTCTCTGCTCCATAAACCCTTTAGCTTCTGGTGACCAGAATGATAAAGTTCCACTACAAAGGCTTCATTTCAGAGAGTGAGGTGTCATTGTGAATATATTTTTTACTATTACTATTGGGGCTTATAGAACATTTTACTTGTATTTCATTATTAGCGTATTTTGTAACATAGCATATCGTTCATTATAAACAATTTCCAGCATTGAATCGGTGTTGGCATTTCATCCATCAGGTTGAAGAGCTTTAGCAAGAACCTAATAACGTTTTCCGATCTAATTCTACTAAGTTGAATTATTCAGGCATACACGACCATTTTGCAGCACTTTGACTAGTCGAACATTTATTCACATCACCGCTTGCTTCCTCATCTGCATCAAGGTCTTCCTTCTCCATCTTCTCTCTCTCTATCCTGCTGAATCCCACAGTTGCAACTGCTTCGGCTGACACGACCCGAGCCAGCACCGTAGCCGAGGCACCTGATGATGCACTTTCAACCTCCTCCCAGAGTTGTAAACGCAGATTTTTCACATAACACTGTACTGATTGTTGCATGAAATGCTACAATCGTTTAGTAATTCTACAAGAAAAATCAAAAGAAAACATTTAATAAGACAAATTATAAGGCACAAAAATGTAACATGGCATGACAAAGTGGGTGAAACTCACCTGTGATACTTTGACACATATCCATACACCTTGCCATTCATTTACCAAATAGGTAAATACAGATTGTTTCCTGTATTCCCCCAGCACAGCTGAGACACACAGTTGGCTACTGTTATGCTAAGTATTTTCATTAGAAAAATATGGTATATGCATCTGCTACCCAATTTAAGAAACCAGGGGCTAAGGTGCTGGAGTCTCTTTATAGAGGCGGTTTCTAGGTGCTTCCTGTCCTGAGCAAAGAATTGGTCAAGACAAGCACAAACGGTATCATAGTTTTACATTTATTAAAGTCAGGAAAGGAAATATGCTCTGCAGAGCAAGTGTGGGCCAAGTAAAAATAGAAAAACAAGTACACTCTCCAGAGCGAGTGGGCTATGTGCAAGAGAGAGCACAGTGATGGGGAGCTCACTGCCAATTGTCCTTTTCGCATCACCCACTCCTCAGCATGGCATCAGGTCTAAGCCATCATATCAAAAACCTGCTCAAGTTCTTGCAAGAAGTACACATGCAGGGCTTTGTGTGCATGTATACTGGGATTTTGTAATTAATAGGGCACACCTACTTCCCCAGCCAGCTTTGCCATGCCCTAGTCTCCCACCTCATTCCCCTTGAGAGACACATATCCTCCTAATTCTGTGTGGGGTTGCTGAGAGGGTGGAGACCTCTTTCTTCTATAACTAATTCCTGCCTTAAGATACATAGACCCCATCTACTGGGGATTATGTGCTCTCTAACTACCTTGGGGTGTTACTGTTATAGGCAGCCGAGTTAGATAAAAATATTATAGGCAGTCAGATAGGGCTGCGCCCTGGAAGGAGCCAACACAAAAGATAAGACACCTGTGGGCCAGACCTCAAGACAAGGGGGGCTAACCAGGTGCAGCCACATACATCAAAAACTGATAAATAAGCAACAACCACCTTCAAAGAGCCAGAAAGTCACTGGCCTGACCTCCCACAGAAAAAGCCCAGCTCTGCATTCATGCCCGCTTGCTACGTGACTCGCTTCCGCATTTGATCCCAGTCCACTCAGTCTTACCTGGACAATTATGCCTGTAATCTTATTGGTGGACCATAGCGTTGTCCATTTCCCCTACCTTGGACCCGCCTCACCTCATGGTTTTTCCCTATAAAGTCCCTGGAAAAGGCAGAGTCGGGGGGTAACCCACTCGGGCCCCCCTTCTGTCCCTCTCTTGGACAGAAGCTTTCTTTCTCTCAATCAATATATTCTGCTCTTAACCTCCGTTGTTCCTAAAATTCATTCTTCGGTTCTAGAGAACACGAACTCGTCTGATAGCAGTCAGGTTGGGAGATTTATTTTCCTGTGTCACTATGACTCATTCATTGGGTTGAAGAAAAATAGGACAATGAGAAAATTGGCAGTGCCTGTTGAGCTGTCTGATCAGAGAGAGAAGTAACTTCACTGTGATGTTGGCAGGTAGAGCCCACATATGAGGGGTGGCAGGTTTTCCTGTGGAAGAGAAAGTATGGTAAAGAGGGGTGTTAGACAGATTACTGAGAGCCTGAGAGCCATCCTTAGAACGATTACCAGTATTGTAAATCTAATTAAAAACAAAAGCCTCAATACAGGTCCCCACTTACTCATTACAGAACATTGGACTAATAGGAAGGGCTCACTACTGACACCTCCTACCCTTACCCCAAATAAGAGAGGTGAGGGGAAGCTGAGGGCAAGGAAAAGGAGGTGTTATATGTGTACACATAAACACACACACACACACACATTTACACACATTTGCGAATGTCAGGTTAACACTGATTTGCTTTGGTATGGGAGGCAATACCTGAATTTGGAATAAGGAATTATGCATACCAGGAACACAAAGGAAGAATCACCAACAAATGCTGCGCCACAGCTTAAATTGAGGGAGCCCAAGCAATGAGTTGCTTTTGGTGGAGATTTCTTACTACAGTCAAGTCATAGAGCAGGATACAGCAGAAGCAAAGCCAGGCCAAAGATTCGGGTTTTCTCCAAATCATCATCCAGCTTCAAAATATTCACTACAGAAATTGCAAGTCTTCTCTTTCCTTCTTCCTCACTTGCCCATTCCCCTGACTTTCCCCCCTTTTCCCTCAGAAGAAATCATCTTGTTCAATAGCAATTTGTTAGCAGGGCCTCAGGAAGAAAGGAAACAGGATAGGACCCGGGATTATGCTTTTATTCTTATCTGGGAAGAACTGACAGCCTTCAGTGTTGACAAATTATTTTGAAGAACAAAAGTGGTGTATAAATACCTCAATATGACATTATCACTTTTGTGAACTGTCTCTAGCAAAAAGCATAGATCACCAACAATGAAAACCCAAATTTTCAAAGCTAGACTTTATCTCTGTCTTTTGTATTACAAGTGAAGCAGAGCTTCCTGTATATGGATTGGTAACACTGGGAGCACTGTAGTTCTTAGCGGCTGGGGTGTGTGTTTGGTTTGATTTTTGTGCAGAATCAGACCCAAGGCCTCAGGCATGCTAAGAGCAGGCACTAGCCCTAAGCCACACCCCCAGTCCCCTTCTTTTTAAAAAGTAGTCACCCAAAGAAAGAGGACACTGGTCAAGATAAAGGAAGAAATGGCAAAGAATATGCTCAGATACTCTTAAAGAGAATCTGACACTCCAAGGGACTTTAGAATTGGAAAAATAAAAGTAGGGCAGGTTACAAGGTACTTAAAATGTAGTGCAGTGCAGAAGGATCACGAGTACTTGTTTCAATAAACCAGGAGGTGTGGGGAATGAAGAGATGCAAGGATGTCAGATGGCGGCTACCTGTTACCGTTGGTTGAGAATAGAGTTGCCTTTCCTGGAATCAAAAGGAGAATCCCTGGAATCCTGAGCCTCAGAAAAGGAGAGACAAAGATCCAGGAAAAGCAATACTCACTCCTGACTTCTCTCCCTCCCTTACATTGTATGCAAACTACCTGCCCTGGGGCGAGTGTAGCACTCGTATCCATGAATCAATCTTAAACTCTAGAAGCCCTTCCCATGACTGCATGAGGCTTTAGGGGGATATCCAGAGACAAACCATAGCAGAAGTTGAGGAACTGTTCCCAGAAAAAGGAGCAAATGCTATGTGGCAAAAACAGCAGCAGTCCAGTGTTGGAGACCACTACAAACTAGCTCTGAGCAGGATTTATTAGTAACCAATTGGCTTTCCATGTTCACTTGTGAATCTGTCCAAGGCCTAGGCTGCTTATCTGAAAATGGTGGACGCATAGTAAGTGAACTTCTGTGAGTCACTAATCCCTACTAGAACCTGTAGTGGCGGATGAAGCCAGAAAGTCTCAAAGGACAAGACAAGATCACAGCCAAGGACACCTGGTTCACATCTCAACTAGATGAAGACTAGCTTCAGGCATCTCATTCTTCAGTAGATTAACTTCATACCTTACTTAAAGAAGTCCTGCAGTGGTTCTGCCCTTCTTGAGTACTCACCTCCCTCCTTCTGATAACCAAATAAATATGGGCAACCCAGAGAAGGTCATGGTCTTAGCCCTGAAAGGATTATGAATTCTCTGAGGGAGCTTTGATCCTCCTGGAGCCCTGAAATCATTCCATTTGCGTCTTTTTATTTAGCCTTCACTGTACCCTCATTCAGGAGATTGCGGACCTGATCAGCCCTCAGTACCTAAGGGATATTATTAACCCTATAGTTCTGTCTGGAGGTGGAGATGGTCTGGAGACTCCATCCTCACCCAAATCTACCACCCATTGGTCTCATCTATGCTCCCGGGCCCTCTTCCGGCTTATCACTTCGGTCTTCACTTCCGTTTCTGTCATCTTCAGTTTCCTATCTGGATGCCCATTCAGTGTTGCATGTTTATCTCACTTAACTAAGGCCAACTAAAGTGCATCAAAGATTTGTTAATCCACGCTAAGTGTGAACAAGTAAATGGAAGAAGCTTTTGAGCTGGCCTAATTCATGCCCTTGAGTCCACACCAACTTATTTTACATTCACAGCATAATCCCTGACCACTCGTCTTTACAACTCAACCTTTTCCTTGATCTCTTATATTTATATAAATCTTCTTAGCCACTTAGCAAGTGCTGCCAGGCCTTAAGTGTTTGCCCCGCCCATTTCTGTATTTGCATCCCAGCGCCCCCCAGTGGTCAAAGCCAGCAATTCTTCCCACGTCCGGTAGTATCCAAATAACAGCCTTGCTAAGCTGGTTTCTTTCTGCCTGCTGTCTTGTTCTCTGTATATGCAGATTCCATAAACTCCAGTAATTTTACTCTGACCTATGTAAAATTATTTTCACTACCCCCGAAACATCTTCAACTCCATTTAGCCATGGAATAAATGCACCATGTTATTCTAGCGTGGATACTTCTACATGTGGAGTGTCCTTCTTGACCTCATCCATCCATTTAAGCCAGTAATTTGCAGCCCTAGCTATATATTTGAATCACCTGGAAAGTTGTCTTTGTAAAATATGAACTTAAGCTGGGTGTGGTGGCATACACCTGTAATCTCTACATTTTGGGGGGCCAAGGCAGGAAGATGGCAAATTCAAGCCCAGCCCAGGTAAACAATTTAGTGATCTAGCAAAGCACCAACTCAAAATGACATTTTAAAAAATTAGAAGGAGCTGGGATGTTAGCTCAGTGCAAAAGCCTGAGTTCAATCCCCAGTACCACAAAAACAAAAACAAGCAACAAAATTGTCCTAAAAAGATCTAGCCAAAACAAAATGAAATCTCTGGGGCTCAGTAATTTCAAAAGTGCCCCAGATAATTTGAATGTACTGCTTAGATTTATACCCACTATTTAAATACTAGGCCTCTTGCAAATGCCCGTAAACTTCCGCATGTGAGCCCCCTGCTCACCATGTAAGGGTACATTTATAGAATAGCAGACCTGTAAACATATTATAGCAAAAATTAGAAATCAGTTATAGGACTGCAACCACAGACTCCTGCTGCTTGTCACATAGCTAACACACTGCATTCACCTAGCCTTGACTATCTAGGCCCAGATGTTCACCCTTAATGTGTAGGGTCAAACTGTGTCCAGCTTGTGTTTTAAAAATATGCAGTGATTCCAACTTGGTTCAAGGACTACAAGGACATCATGTTTGGGGAAGACTGGCCCAGTCAAGGACACTTTCAACTCTTCCTACCCTTCTCAGACCCCTCCCTCCCAGAATGTTTCTGTATAATTCTGCCTGACAATATATGACATAATTCTTGTATTCCATGTAACCAATTATGTAGTAACCTACTATCAGCTCTGTACCTCCCACTTGAAAACCACATTTAAACTGAACTCAAACCTAACTGGACTGATGATTTGGAACTGATTCCCATCAGCCCACTAGCACTACATTAAAATCGCCTTCCAAAATCTCCTCAGTATGGAGAGTTTTACTTCTGAACCTGGATTTTTCCCACAAAAACCACACCCACTATGCCTTCAACTTGGGAACCACAGTCCATGTTCTCCAAATTAGCAGCTCTGTACCTATTCGACTGCATTATTTCATAGTTGCCTGTGGTGTTTATATTAGAAGCTCTTCAAGGGCAAGGATAAGAAGCGCAGAGCCTTGGAAGATGGATTAATAAATTCCTCCAGATAATAGAATACCGAATAGGTGGAGATACATCTAAGAATGTTCCAGATGACCACAATGAGTGACAAAGTAAGTAAAGTGTGGTGAGCTAAATCATGTCTCCGTTCACATGTTGGGACTCTAGCCCCTAGCTCCTCTGTAGTAAGTGTATTTGGAAAGTGTTAATTGAGGTGATTCAGTTGGCCTGGGTCCTAAACCAAAGGATGTTGGCTGTGTACAAGGAAATCTAGACTCATAGAGACCAGGAACCTGCAGCACACAGGAAGGGCCACCTTGGGACACAGTGCAAAGGTGCTCACCACCTGCACCAAGGACAGGGCCTCAGAAACCAGCCATGCCATCACCCTAATCTTGGCCTCCAGGATTGTAAATCAGTTAAGCCACCTGGCCTGCAGCCTGTTGTTAACACGCTTGCAAATTCAGATATAAGTAAAGATGTGGACAAATTGAAATTATGAATTTAGAGAAAATTATACAGGTTCTAAATTGTCAGATGCCACTCATTAATAGAAACAGAAGCAACTGCACACAGAAGAATAGAGAGAAACCACTGCACACAAACCTTCCAGGTAATAGCTTTGTGAATTACTAACTTCTAGACCATCATCAGCAAAGGTACCAGAAACACACAGAGCAAACTGTACACATGCAGAGGACCATCTATGCCATGAAGCCTGTGTGCAGCTCACTGAAAAGTATACAGTAGCACATTGTGAAGCACAGGGCCACATTTGTCTACCACAGAGCTTGAATTAACACAGGTCCCATCTGAAGCCTGAGAGGCCCTTGTAATGGGTACCTCTGGCCACATCTCACAGCTAACCAGAAAAGATAAGACCATACAGAAAAGTAAGACCAATTTTATATTTATAATTATATTAGAAAGGGTTTTCCAGAGAACCAATGGGGGGGGTATAAGGCTACTTTTAAATACAAAGTATATTTACTATCCTAGGACAGTAAGACTATCTAAAGCTAAAAAGAAATTAGTATTTGAACACCTAAATTTCACATTACTTCACAAACCAGAAAATAAATTTATAGAATCTCTCACCCAAAGTCGGTAAAATTTTTAAAAATACTAGTAAGTTTTTAAAAGATTTCTATGAATTCATGGGTGATCTTTTTTAAAAGGAGATGTTATTCTCTACTTCTAAAAATGACTTGAAAGGTCTGAGTTTATAACACAGTGGTAAAATAATGACTAAAAAATAAAAGTTCATGCGACAATGGGGCAGAGCGACCCCGCAGACTCAACCGGGCCCTTGGTCAGTGGGGTGCTGATCGTAGTGCGCCTGGGCCCATCTATGTACCGTCATTGTGGTTGAGTGCTTTTCCACCTAGTGCCATAGTAATTTGTGTGCACTCATGTTTGTTGCAGCATAATTTGAAGCAGCCATGTGTCTTCCCAATGGGAGAACCCAAGGGAATGAATAAAACCAAAAAGTACAATTATTATAAGAGGAAAGACGACTGATTGGGTGGGAGAACAATGGAGATGAGGGAGGAGAAAATCATTTGATTAATCCGTACATGCCTTTATTTGTATAACTGAGTAACAAATGCGAAGATAACATTATATAATACAGCAACCATTATTAATTCCCTACTATCTTCTCTATAATTTTGTATTTCCTTTATTGTTTTTGTGTTATTCTGATTTATGTCTGTCTGGTTTTTGATGTGTTTCCATTCTTTTGTCTTTAAAATTAAAATAAATAAATAAAATAAAAGTTTTACAAAAATGAAGTGATTTATAAGGTATGTCTGATGTCAATTAAAAAATAGAAAATAATAAACTACGCAAGGTAAAAAATAAATTATATATAAGTTTTGTTTAATTACCACAAGGAATTTAGCTTGAATTTCTTAGAAGTCAAGATACTCCAAAATGTACAACAGATATTCTAAAATGGGAAGAAACTTGAAAAGGAAAGAAACTGGGGTGGAGGAGTGGAGAAAAGAAGGAAGGGAAAAGCATATATATATATATATATATATATATATAATAGTTAAGATAGTTATACTACTAATTTCTCTTAGTTCATTGAAAAGAAAGGTTTGTGCTAGTACTGTTTGGACAATTAAATGCCTGTATCTTGTACTCTGAGTAATTCATTTAAAGATACCAATACACAATGTATTAACCATTGTTACTTCCTATTACCTGTTTTGAAACTTTGTTTTTTTTTCTTTAAAAGAAAAAAAGGAAGAAAGGATACTGTATTTTTAAAAGGGTAAAATGTTAAACTCTAGCAGGAATTGTCAATCCTAAAAGCATGCTACAGTCTCTTTTAAATGATCAGTGCCTGTGTCCTATTACCCAAGATTTGGACTCTGTTGGTCCAGGAAAGGTCTCTGATGTTAAGAGGTCCCTGGGTGATTTCAATGTAACTCAGCAAGAGAATGAAGAACTATAATTTCTATTAGCTAGGTGAACATATTAAGTTTGAGGGCGGAGCTCCACTGTCTCCTGGAACGTATATTGTGAAATTTGTGGAATGGAGGATATCCTTATACTTTATAGTTTAGGACCTTTGTACAAAATACAACAACATTCTTTATATGGTCATTTCTTATATCTATCTTTGGGGAAAAAACCCAAAGAGTTTGAATAGATTTTTATGTGAAGTCTAAGGAAATAAGCTTCTGATTATATATCTTTTTTAATTGTATATCTTGATAGAAGAACTTGTGCTTAAAGTACCTAGAAATGTAAATGGACACATGTAGTTTTGCAAATCTATCAAATAAATCAACTGTATTGTGCAAATTCTAGATTAGGACTGGCAGTAAAACCTTCAAGCTGAGCTCTCCAGTGAGACCTGAGGACGAAAACATGACAAAACTGCTTGACGTGGTGGTGTGCACCTGGAGTCCTAGCTACTCAGCAGGCTAAGGCAGGAGAATCACAACTTCGAGGTCAGCTTGGGCAAGTTAGCAAGAACTTGTCTCAAAAGCAGCAGTGGTTCTATTTATTTTTTCCAAATACATCTTCTTCCTGTGGTGCAGAGTGAATGTTTCTCTCTTCACACTCACATGGACTCCTTCATTTACAATCTCTTTTCTTAATCTTTCCTGAACATAACCCTTTCCTGTCTGGACACTGTGTGAAAAGCATCTCCAGAAGATACCTATTGCCTCTCTACCAATGGCCTCTCTTGAACCCCCACCAGCTCCACAGGGAGAGTTGGTATGCTGGAGCCTGTAGGAAACCCCAGACAAGTAGCGGCTGTATAGACCTAAGGGCCTGGCCCTGGACAGATCAGAGAGAGGCACCCTCCCCTCCCAGGAGTCTCCCAGCCCAGCCCAGCAGGGACGGTGTGCTCCACAACTGGCCGCGCGTTGCAATGAAAGCAGCAGTGGTGCCTCCTGGAAAGCTCTGCCAGTAGAAAATGATTTGCTTTACTTCTGTTTCCCAGTTCCCATCCTTTAGAGCTTCTTATCCAAGATGGTCCTGAGTGAGTACAGAAGTGGGGGCGTTGGGAGTAGGGTCCTTGCATTCCCTCAGGCATCACTTGTTCTAGTGGTCTGAATCTGTGGTTTTATCATTGACCTGGTGCGGGAAAGCAGAGGCAGAGCCTAGCTGGCAGCTAAACAGGGGCATGTGCGCCACTTGAGCCACAGAGTAGAAGAACAACAGAAACGTAGGAACCATAGACTCCTATCAAAAGGCCTAACGTTCCTGTCACCGGAGCCTCAGAGGAAAAGACTGGCACAGAAGATGTACAGGTGGCTCCTTATGGGAGCTTGACTTCGATTTTTTTTTTTTTTTTTACTTTACAGTGATATGAAAGCGATATGCATTTGGAAGAAATTGTGGGGAATCATGGTTATTTTACCACTGTTTCTTTAAGGCCAAATTGCATCTGAGCAGTCAGTCTACAGTAACACATTTCCTTCTTACCTCACAAGCTGCAAGAACACATCCATCTCTAGGAGTCCGAATCACTTGACCAGTCTTACAGAACTCCCTTTCCTCCTCTGTCCCTGTACAACATCAAAGGCCCCTTTGGGCACAAATATATAGTTTTTCTAACACTCTTGACCACTAACCTCAATTAGCCCATACACATTAGCTAACCTTACTCTGAAAGATTTTTATACACAGTGCCAGGAACACTAAACCCTACCAAAACAAGTCACCATTCAGTCTTCAGACAACATTTGGGTAACCTCAACATTGAGACAACAGAAAATGAAACCATCAGGACCTGGTAGAAAACGTTCCTGAGATAATCCTGTACTCCTTCCCCGAAACTAAGCTCCAATCGAAAGGTCTGTGCTTTTCTCCTGGCTGGTATATTCCTTTCTTGGCGTTCACCCCGTTCACCCGCGGTTCCCTTCCGCGTATCAACACTCTTTGCTTTTCTATGTTCCTTGACCGCTGATAAATACTTTTTCCCACCTGCAATACCAGTCTCACACACATATGCCTCAGACTGCACAAATTATACTTCCAGTTTTGGGTTTTGATGTAGGGTGGGTCTCCCCAGAACACCTGCATTTCCTCGGGGCGCAAAGATCCTGCCGCTGCTGCCCGCTGCGGCTCCTCTCTTTCAGCCGCCTCCACTGGTCTAATTACACCAAGCCTCACCCCTGCCGCCTGTATCTGTACTTTCTTCTCGAGCCTCTCTTCCTTGTGTGCGGAGTATTTTGATACAGAAACGAGAAGGAAACAGGAAACCCAAATCCACGCAGCCTGTCACCACCATACACCTCTCCCCACAGTCCCTAGCAGCAATTTTCTCTTCCTCCTAACATTTTATGTTGGCTGCTATGACCAACAAAAGTGATGACCTAGGGCTGCAGAGGGAGGTCTGAGATACAGCCTGTGCCTAGTATGTGTGAGGCCCTAGGTTTAATCCCCAGCCCTGAAAAAAGAAAAACTGCTTCTAGTTTTTGAACCTTAATTGCTCAATGAAGTTGGGGGACGGAGGGCCGGAGGACAGCTATAAAATTCTCTGACTTGTTTTATAGCAGAAAACGCCCTCCCCACTCCATCAGTATAATTCAGTTTCTTAGTTGCCCAGGTAATACTTCCTATTTTAGTTCAGGTTGCACCTGTCTCTTGGAAATGGCTGGTCACTGTGATGCACATTGTGTAAACCAATCCCCAGTTGATAAGCCATTCTGCCTCTGTACTTCCAGCTTGCTTATCTCACGTAAGGCCTAGACCAGCAGAGGTCAGGGCCTGATAATTTGGGAGTGATCCTAATCAGTTCCCACTGACATAAAACAATCTGTCTCAAATTCTGGGGGTTTCAGGTTTCTGCTTGCTGTTGCATCTTCACTACGTGATCTGTCCGCACTCTTCCCTCCTCTGTTCCACGTGGAGGTTATCCCCAGAGTGACTTCTGCTCCTGGGCTGTAGAGGCATCCCTTGAAAGTCCTCCCCTGCTAGAAGCTGTGGCTAATATCCAGCCTCCTTGCTTTCATCTCCGTGTTCTCCAACCACATCTTGCTTCAGTCTCTTCCCTGCCTGGCAGCGTTGTCCGTGGCTCTCTCAGTGGCCCCCTTGGAGCTATATCTAGTAACCGGCTTCCAGAGAGCTGACATCAGATACTCAGGGGCCCTCCTGACCCCCAGTGTCACTCCAGGCACTCCCCCTCGGCTTTCTTCAGGAGCTCGAGAGGACACCTTCTGTCCATCACCTTGTTTCTTTTCGGAGAGTGCCCTCCAGCACCATGATCGATCTCTATGCTGCCAGCCCTGATTCCTATACAAATCCAGCCTGAAATTAGGTGCTTGGCAATATGAGTGAGTATTTGATAAATACTTATTAAATTTTAATATAAACAAAATAAGTAAGAATATGGATGAAAGAATTCTTATTTAAATTTTTTCCTATTTTTTAGTGTTGATGACCCAAACAATGGCCTTGCTCATGCTAGGCAAGCATCCTTAAAGCATGTAATCAACTAGGTATTTATTCAGTGTCATTAAGACCTAGACTTGAGTTTTGCTGGTGCTCATTGTCAGGAGGTGAGCCATCTGCCAAATAGCAAGGGACCTTCACTGAGCCTCTTTTTGAACCTGGTGCTGGGGTATCCCCATCTAAGTAAGGAAGGATTTATGGCGTTGTAGGGGGCTGTAGTTTCTCAAAGGCAAGGAAATGCTATAGTTTGCAACTGGAAAATCCCTCAAAGACCCATGTGTTAGAGACTTGGCACTGTTGGAGGTGATGGAAACCTGAAGAGGTAGATCCTAGGGGGAGGCATTTGGGTTACTGGGGTTGTACCCTGAAAGGTGATAGGGGGTCCCAGGCTCTTCCTCTCTCTCCGTCATGTTCCAGCCATGAGGTGAGTTGTTTTGCTCCTCTACACACTTCCAATCTGTGAGCTGGGGTCAGTGGACCATGGACTGAAATATCTGAAACTGTGAGCCAGAGTGAACTTTTCCTCATAGCGGGTTATTATCTTGGTATTTGCTATGGTAACAGAACCCTGATTGCACAGTGAACTGGCAGGTTTATTTCCTTCAAGACTGAGCTGGACAAGATGAAGAATCTCAAAAGAAGCTGGAGCTTTACTCACTAGTCCTTATGCGCACCCCCTCTGCACCAGTCACAGATCCCAGCTTTGATTTCACAACTGCACAAAATATCAAACTTAATATCTCTCCTGGCCAATGTGGTTTATTACCTAGATTGAGCACTAAAATCTATAGTTAAGGCTAGAAACTAAAAAAACCTTAGTTTTAGCCCTGTGGGTACAAGGTTAATTGTGCGATATTGTGCTCAAGTAAATGGAGCAACTGCACCTTCACAGGTCAGACTCATGGAGACAGCACTGCTTCCTTCTTTCTCAAGAAAAGTAAAGAGAAATCCCTGGGGTCTTGCTCAGACCTCAAGCTCCCTCTCAGGCTCTCTGAAGCCAATCTATCCATGACTATGTCAGAAAACACGCTCTTATCTTTAAACCATACAGGGTAACAAAATCCCGGGCCTGAACCTAGAAAGATTTTTTTCATCAGATAATAAAAAGTAATTGTCACTTAAAAATATTTTCTGCCAAAATGTCAAATTTCTTCTGCAAAATTTTCTTCCTATTTTGAAAAATATGTCACATATTTCTTCCACAAAATTTTCTTCCTGTTTTGAAAAATGTCACCTTTTCTTTTCTTTTTGCCATAGAGGCTATTGAACCCCTGGGATGCTCTACCACCAAACTATATCCTTAACCTGTTTTATTTTATTTTGAGGCCTGGCCTCACTAAGTTACCCAGGCGGGGATCAAGCTTGCATCAGCCTCACAAGTAGCTACAATTACAATTGTGCAGCACCGCACCTGGCTCATAGACTATATTTTATTTTTCAATTAGGAAATGGGGGTCATGGTATTTTCTTAAAATAATCAAAATTATCTGAGTATTTTATTTCATAAAATGTATGTGGTGCAAAAAACTGGCCCGCCACTTCTCCCAAGTTGCTAAGAAATCCACCACAAGATGGCACCACACGTGTGTACATTTAATGAAAAAGCTTAGAGCCTCAGGCTGCAGCTGGTGTTTAGCCCGCTTTAGCCCCGCTGCCTCTGAGGTGGGGAATGCAGCGGAGCTGGTAATGCTGTTTAGGCACAGACACAAATCTGAATTGTTATATGGTTTTTGGTCACTAAGGTATTTCTCTTGTGTTCTTTTTATATGTTCTACCTGTCAAACGAGCCTTTCTAATAACATTTGATCGAGACAACAGCAGGCTGGCACTTATATATCTTGAGCTTAGTTGAGTTAAGCTCTGAAGTTTATCTTTCCTCTCAGGTCCCAGTGAAATATGCGGAGGGTTAGGGACAGGTCCTTTACTATGTCTTGGTGTCGATTTATTTTTAAGCACCAAACACATGATTTTCTTAATTCACCTGGAAGATTGGCTGCAGAATGGAAAACATCTGTGGAGCTTGCAATGTTCACTTCTTTTTGTGTTTGCTGCACGTGGAGCCAGGTCCTTGCACATACTAAGCACATGCTCTACCTCTGGGCTTCATGGCAGCCCCGTGGTATATGTTCCTGAGAATGTGAAGATGAGGCTAACTCCAAGACCAAGCCACAATCATCCAGTAAACAAATGAAAGCAAACCTGATATTTTCTCCTTTGGATGTTCAGGTTCTGGATAGCTATATCATTCAGATATTAAAGGGGTCTGACATTCACTCACATGGATTTCAGCACTTCAAACAGGTGGCCACAGGAAAGGATGTGGCCTTTCATAAGCATGTGGAGTAAATGAAAGGCAGGGCATGAGTCCTTGAAGTTGACTTGTACTGATTTGTACTGCCCTGACTTGTACTGCCCTGTTTCCATGGAGCAAAGTAAATATTTGCAAAGCGCCTACTGGGTCTCTGGATTCAGAGCAAGTCTGCTGGGTATGAAACATCTCTGTGGGCAAGTGAGCCTGCCCCGTTCTTATCTCCCTCTTGCCACAGAGTCCACCAAACATGACACAACCTCCCGAGGGAAGGGGGGTTGTACTTCTTATCTTCTTCTCTCAGCTGTCACTGGGGCCTCCCGTGGCCAAGGCCAGTGAGTCATCCACAAGAGCCCAGGAGACAAGAGGTGGGTCAGAGGTTTATCTTCTGGATAGAAACCCCCCGAGCTGAGGCTCTTTCTAAGGGTTTGTGATGAGAACATACTGAAAGGTAGACTAGATGCCTCAATGGTCACTGGGGGTGCCAGTCATAAGAAATGCTAAAATAGTGTGAAATATGACCAGGTGGAAACCTAAATTGCTCAGACCTAAGTGAACTGTTCTAAGGGGTAAAAGAAACACTTTGTTAAGTAGTTTAAATGGATGTTAAGAGTCTCATGTCCAACCTATCTACTCCCAAGAACATGGCAGTGGTACATTGGCAGGCTGCTTGTATAACTGAAAGCGCCAAAAGATTCACCATCATTGTGCTAGAGTTAACAACTGCAGCAGCCCAACTGCCTTCCAGCTGCAGAACCTGTTAGCTAAGCAAGGCAGACAGTGTGGGACCTGAGCTACACCATTAGGGATAAAAGAGAAGAGGCAGGGTGATCATGCCCTCACCCTTGCATCCTCATAGGGGCCAAGCTGAGCCTGGGACAACTTCAGCGGCCTCAATGAATGTGCCTTCACCTCTCCCACATCAGTGTGGAACTGGGCTGGGTCTCAGACAGGTTTAGGAGCCTAAGTGACCCCTACCACCACACCCACACCCTCACAGAAGCTGGGGTGAACCCCAGACAGCTTCAGGGACCTCAGAGAGCCATTCTTGCCCCTTCCCCACCAATGTGGGGGCCAGGCTGCCCAGGTCAGCTTCAGATGTTTTGGTGTCCATGCCCCCTCTGCACCCTGGAAGAGCTGGATTGAGTGCCAGAAAGCTCCAGGAGCATCAGCTACCACACACTCCCACCACACATCATGGTGGGAGCCACACTGAGCACCAGGGACCTTAGGGTCTTTGTCTCGCCACTCATACACTATCACAGGATGGTGGTTGAGCTCCACAGCACCTCCAGATCTTCAAAAATGACAAAATGAAAGAGCAAAATGCACTCTCAGACCTCCATCCCACCCAGAAAAAGTACAGGAGACATCAGTGCAGAAAAGCGTGGAAGTCATACACCTGAAATGTCTGAAATGATAGCAAATGAAGTAAAGAAACAACTCCATCAGGTCATAGAAGACATCAGATTAGAAATAATCTCTCAGATGAAAAAGAAATGACAACGATAATGAAAGGATTGATCAGCACATCTGAAGAAAGCATACATAAAAAAACAGAGAAGCACAGAAAAACGATGGAAACACTGAATGAACCATACAGGAAAGAATTAGAATGCATGAAACAGGTTCAAACAGATATCCAGGAAATAAAAAAATCCACTGAAATCTGGCAAAACCACTTGAACAAAGCTGAAGATAGACTTTCATACTTTGAAGGCAGCACTGTAGCTAATGATCATGAAAGGACCTCCTAAAATAACAAGAAACCAGGAAATAGCAATTGAAAGCTGCAAGATGACATAAAGAGAAATAATGTAAGATTAATAAGTATCAATGAAACAGCAGCAAATGACATAAAAAGACTGTTTGCAGAAGCAATAGCAGAAAATTTCCCAAGCATGGAAAAAGAATCTGACATATAGGTAAGTGAGGCATATAGAGCTCCAATTAGCCATAACCAAAATAAGTCTACACCCAGACATATAGTGATCAAGATCCCAGAAATTCAGCAAAAGAACAGAATAGTAAAAGGTGTTAGAGAAAAGAAACAGATCACCTATTAAGGAAAATCCATCAGAATCACAGCAGATTTCTCAACACAAACCATCAAATCAAGAAGAGCTTGGAGTGAAGTATTTCAGGTACTGAAAGAAAACAACTTCCAACCCAGATTGATATACCTTGCAAAACTATCCTTTAAAATTAATGGGAGAATTAAAATATTTCCACAATAAAGATCAACTGAAGAAATTCATGAGTGCCAAACCAAACCTACAAAGAGTACTACAAGATATGCTAGAAAGACATAAAAATGACCACAATTTCAAGAACAAAAATAAAAAGGAACCACCAAGCAGAGCAAGCAATCAGAGGGGAAAGAAGGGACAAACAGCAAGAAAATAACATGACAAAGATAAGACAATACTTATCAGTTATCACCATCAGTGTAAAAAGTCTCAATTCACAAATCAAAAGAAGCAAACTGGCAGAGTGTATCAAGAAACAAAATCCAACTATATGCTGTATACAAGAAACACATTTAACTCAAAAGGAAATTTATAGACTGAAAGTCAAAGGATGGAAAATAATACTCCATGCAACAGAAAGCCCCCAAAAAGCAAGGGTAGCTATTCTGTTTGCAAACAATGAGAATTTCAAACGAAGAACAATCAAAAGAAATGAAGATGGTCATTACATATTTGTTAGAGGAAAATTGCAAGAGAAGAGATGATAACAATAAATATCTATGCACCAAATACAGGAGCACCCAACTATATAAGACAAATTTTAACAGGCATGAAAAATAAAATAAGCAGCAACACAATCATAACAGGGGACTTTAACACACCATTGTCACCAAGACATAGATCAACTAGACAAAAAAATCAGCAAAGAAATAACAGAACTAAACAAACATGTGAATAAATGGACTTAGTAGATGTTTACAGAGTGATCTACCCCCCATCAGAATACACATTCTTCTCAGCTGCAGATGGGACATTCTCTAAAATAGACCATATACTAACCCATAGAATATATTTTAAGTAAACACAAAGGAATTGAAATTATCCCATGCATACTGTTGGACCATAGTGCAATGAAATTGGAAATTAATGACAAAAGAAATCACAAGAGCTCCATAAACACAGACATTAAATAACCTCCTCCTGAACAACCAATGAGTCACTGATGAAATTAAAGAAAAAATTAAACAATGTTTACAATCAAATGAAAATGCAGATACAACTTACAGGAACTTATGGGATGCAATGAAAGCAGTCCGCGAAGGGAAACTTATAGTGGTGAATTCCCACATCAGGAAAACAGAACAAGAACAAATAAACAACCTTATGCTGCACCTCAAGCTTCTAGAAAAACAAGAGCAAGTCAAGCCCAAAGCCCAAAGAATGGAGGAAGATTTAAAGATCAGAGCAGAAATTAAAGCAATAGAGACTAAGAAAACAGTACAAAGAATTAATGAATCAAAGAGTTGGTTATTTGAAAAAATATATAAAATAGATAAACCCCTGGCCAACCTTATCAAAAAAGGAAAGAAAAAACTTAAATTCATGCAATAAGTAATGAAAGGGGTGAAATCACTACAGCTCCTGTAGAAATTCATAAGATCAATACCTACTCTGAAAATCTTTACTCTCATATGATGGAAAACACAAGAGTTGGACAGATTCCTAGATACATATGAATTATTAAAGCTGAATGAAAATATAAAAATCCTCAATAACTCAATACCAGCCATTGAAAATGTAATAAAAAAAACTTACCAACAAAGATAGCACATCTTAATGGATTCACAGCTGAATTCTACAAGAAATTTAGACAAGATGTAATGCTAATTTTTCTCAAATGCTTTAATGAAATTGAAAGGGAAGGGATTCTCACTAACTCATTCCTGGAGGCAAGTATTACTCTGATATCAAAACCAGAGAAAAATGCAACCAAGAAAGAGAATTACAGGCCAATCTCCCTAGTGAACATAGATGCAAAAATTCTCAATAAAATACTAGCAAACAGAATGCAGCAAATTATCAAGATTATACACCATGATCAATTAGGGTTCATCCCAGGAATGCAGGGATGGCTCAATGTATCCAAATCAATAAATGTAATATGTTATATCACAGAGCCAAAGATAAGAATCACATGATCATCTCAATAGATACCGAAAAAGCTTTTGATGAAGTTCAACACTTATTCATGATAAAAATACCCTACATAAAACTGGAATATATGGACTCTACCTCAATCTGGTAAAAGCCATCTATGACAAACCAACAGCCAACAGCATACTAAATGGACAAAAACTGAAGACTTCCACTTCAAAATCAGGAACAAGACAACAATGTCCACTGTCACCACTCCTATTCAACATAGTTCTGGAAACATTGGCCAGAGCAATTAGACAAGACAGAGAAATAAAAGCAGTAAGGATAGGAAAGGAAGAAATTAAATTATCATTATTCACAGATGACAAGATACGCTACATAGAAGACCCCAAAAACTCCACTAAAAGACTCCTAGAATTAATAAATAAATTCAGCAGCATAGCTGGATATAAAGTCAACACTCAAAAATCAATAACATTCCTGTACACAAACGAAAACAGATTGAGCAAGAAATTAGAGAAAACACACCTTTCATAATAGCATCTTAAAAAATGAAACACTTAGGAACCAATCTAATGAAGTAAAAGATTTATACAGTGAATATTATGGTACTCTCAAAAAAGAGATAGAAGAGCATTTTAGAAAATGGAAAGCTATTCCTTGCACATGGATAGGTAGAACCAACATTGTAAAAATGGCCATACTCCCAAAATTGTTCTACAAATTCAATGCAATCTCAATAAAAATGCCACTAGTATACCTCCAAGATCTAGAGAAAATATTCCTAAAATTCATCTGGAAGCGGAAGAAGCCTAGAATATCAAAAGAAATCCTGGGCAACAAAGGCAAGGCAGTAGGCATCATAATGCTTGACTTCAAATTATATTACAAAGCTACTGAGATAGAATCAGCATGGCACTGGCAAAAGAAAAACAGACTTGAAGATCATGGGAACAGATTAGAAGATGCAGACTCAACTACACACACACTGAGCCACCTTATCTTTGACAAAGGGGACAAACATGTTCACAAGAAGAAAGATAGCCTCTTTAATGGTGCTGGAAAAACTGGCTCTCCACATGCTGAAGACTAAAACGAGACCCATGTCTATCACCATGCACTAAACTAAAGTCAAAATGGATCAAAGATCTAAATATTAAAACAGAAACATTAAATGTAGTGTCAGAGAAAGTAGGTAGAAATCTTGAAGATATAGGAGTCGGTAGAGAGTTCATGAACTAAAACCAAACTGGACAAGAAATACTTCAAAGAATCAACAACTGTGATCTCTTCTTATTGAAAACCAAGAAGTCACCAACAGAGTAAAAAGAAAAACCATGAATTGAGAAAAAATTTTACCCAACTGTGCCTCAAACAAAGGACTTCTATCTAGAACATATAAAGACTTTTTAAAAAATCAGACCTGCAAAATTCAAAGACCCAATCCAAATATGGGCATCTGAGATGAACACACACTTCTCAGATGAAGAAATACCAATGGCAAATAAATATATGAAAAAATGTTCAACGTCATTGGTCATTTGAGAGATGCAAATTAAAACAACACTGAGATTCCATCTCACCCCAGAGAGAATGTCTATCATCAAGAAATCAAATAACAATAAATGCTGGAAGGGCTGTGGGGAAAAAGGAGCCCTCTCCGCTGCTGGTGGGAGAATAGACTGGTGAAACCACTGTGGAATCAACTTGGAGATTCCGCACAAAACTGAGATTAGAAGTCCCACTTCACCCAGCTATTCTCCTCCTGGTATTTTTCCAGAAGAATTAAAAATATTATACCACGGTGATATATGTGCACCCATATTTATAGCAGCACAATTTGTCATAGCTAAATCTTGGAAACAACCGAAATGCCCATCAACTGAGGGATGGGTAAAAAAGATGTGGCATTTTTATACAATGGAGTATTAGCTATAAAAGAGATAAACTCGAGGCTTTTATAGGTAAATGGATGTAAGTGGAGACCATATTCATAAGTAAAATAAATTGGATCCACATATGTAAACATCATATTGTCTCACTAGTGTAAGAACCTGAAAGAGTAAATAAAACCCAAAATGTACAATAGATATTACGAAAAGAAAACAAATTGCTCAAAAAAAGGAATAACTAGGATGAGGGAAAGGAGAAAAAGAATATATATACTGCTGATGTCTAATGATCTATTGAAAAGGGCAGTTAATGCTTAATTTTTTGGACCAATTTTGCATGCCTATATCTGGTAATTTGAACAACTAACCTGAAGACAATATGCAATATAACAACCACTGCTGAATTTCTACCATCTTATCTCTGTATCATTTCTAATATTTTAAAAATTATTTTTTATTCTCTTTGTTTGGTCAGTCTTGCTTTCTTACATCTGGTAATTGGAGCAAGTTCATTGAAGATAACAATATGTAATATAACAATCCCTGTTAATTCCTATCATTTTGTTTTGAAACCTTGTATCATTTTTATTATTTTTGCTTTGTTTTGTTTTGGTCTGTTGTTTTAATTTTGTTATTCTTTATTCTGTTTAAAATAAAAAAGTAAAAAAAAGAGAGAGAGAAGAGGCAAGGTTAGACATTTTCAATTTTCTGTCTATGTCCTACCCAGGCTCTCATTAAGTCAGTCATCATACAAATTTGTAAGGCTGGCTTGGATAGTGTGCCTAGTTCTGAGCCAGATAGAACACCATGCATCTTTACCTCTCTCAGGTGCGGGAGAGTCTCTGGGAGTACTCCTCCAAGGTCATCTAACCAAAAGGGCTTGTGGGAAAGGGATTTGGGAGCCCACAGCTTTTCACTCCTGCCTTGTCTCTCTCCCCAAGGCACCTCAGTACAAGTACGGAAACCATTCATCCTGACTTGGCAGGAACTGCCTACTTTTAAATATCCTGTCCTTTTGGTTCAGGAAAGTATTCTTACTTGCCCATCTATTGGTTTTTTATCTTGATTTTTGGCTCCAAAGATTAGTCCCCACAAGCTGCAGACCTTTGGATTCAGCAGTTTCCTCTGCTACAGTAGCAAATCCCCTGTGAGATGATCTGAGACGATGGACCACTTGGCAAACTGTCAGCCAGGGCTAGAAGTGGTCGTGTCACCCCATGCAACAGCATTATTGACGTGCAAGTAAATTTGAAACTGTGTCTTGGTTACTTTTTTCTCGTTGCTGAGACAAAATACCCAACACCCAAAATGAAGGAAGGAAAGGTTTATTTAGCTTACAGTTTGTGGAGGTTTCAGTCCATACTTGGCTGGTTCTGAGGCAGAGTGGCACACGACAGAGGGCAAACATTCATGGTAGCAGAGCATAGCAAAAACGACCAGTAAAAGGGAGGAATGGCTCCAAGCAGCCTCTTTTTCTCCCTTACCTTGTAAACAGCCTACCCCCACCCAGGGGGCGTGTAGCTCTCACACAGTCTCCATGCCCTCCTCTTCCACAGGCTCAGGATGTGTACAAAGTAAGCACCCTGGCTTCCTGCTGAATCACTGAGTCAAACCTCTAGACACAATGTATCAACCGTAACACTGTGGAAAATGAGAAGGATCAAAAGCCAAGCTTACCCGAGGTAAATATTTTCAGAAAGCATAAGTTACTGGAGAAGGGCTCTCTCAAAGTATAGATGGACCCACAGAACCAGAAGAGTCAGTCTTCTGGCTCTGGAGTTTTGCTGCTGACAGAAAACTCTCTGGATCACGCAGCCTAATGACCACACATTCTGGGTCACAGTTGGCAGTGCCTCTTTCTTTTATCCTATTTCTCTCTCCTTTCTTTGACTCTTTTATTTTGCCAGATGTTTTTTTCAGTAACTTTTTCATGGCAGGCACATGGGTAGAAAACATTCTGAATTCTTGCATGCATGTCCAAACCTGTTCTTTGCCCCTTCGTATTCTGTTGATCTTTTGAATGGGTTGAGAAGTCTGAATTTGAAATTATTTCCCATAAAAATTTTCAAGGCATTATTTTACTGTCTTGCAGCATAATTGTTTTTAAGTTCTAAAACTTGAAATAAGTGTTTTCTTTTAGCTCATTTCTTCTAACCATCTCACTATGCCTCTTTATGTCTGCTTCTTAATGTAGAGCATTCATGGCAGGGTGGGATAACCATTTTCTGTCAGAACTCCTGTGCACATCTGCCTTGGAGGACCAAGGGGATCCTACTGAGGTGAAAAGCTATTAATCTTTAAGGCAAGGGCCTGGAAGTTGGGTCGTTCATGGAACCTGTGACTCACCACCCAAGAGCCTGAAAGATTAATTTGCTCCTACTGGGCTCCAGACTGCATATGCTGAATGTCAGCTAGATGCCTAAAACCTAGCACCTTGATATTATTTTAACAATCTTGGGAACCACATATTTCTGACTGGTGTCAAAAAGCAGAACACCTGTTTTATAAATTATCCAATGCCAGGTTTTAAAAAGGCCTGCAACTTTTGCCAAGTCACAGTGGGAACGGGAGGTAACTGGGACATTTAGATGCTAGTACAAGACAGGAGCAGTTCATTTTTTTAGGAAGAAGTCACAGTTCAATATGTGTGATGATGAGTTTAGTAATGATGATGAGTTATGAATTAACCCAAGGGAGGACTGGGGATATAGCTCAGTAGAATAAGCGCCTGCTTGGCAAGTGCAAGGTCCTGGGTTCAATCCCTAGTTCCCCCCTACACACACATACAAAATAGCAACGAAAGGGAGAACTTGCTAAAAGTTGGAGCCAACTAAAAGAGCGATTCGATTGTCATGAAAATTTGTGAATTACTGGTCAAGAGTTTTGGTGGAGGTGGTGGAGATGAATCCAGGGTTTGCTGCATACTAGGCAAGTGATGTACCACTGAGCTACATCCCTAGCCCCTAAGAATTATTCTTGGTGATTAATCAGATCTAAGAACCTACTGGATAACTGAAATATATGAACTTTTAGTTCTTCTCAACCAAGAAAATGTACAATTGGAAACCAATCGATGCTCAATATATGCTAAATAAAATGTTTGTGGACTTCACTGTGCTGTGGCCAGGTGAGTAATTCTATCACTGTTTTTTCTTGCTGTAATTAAAGTTTATACTAAGTATGTTTTAACCACAACTTTTAACCCTTAGTTACTTATATTGGAGAAAGAATTTTCACAAACAATGGCTGAGTTGAAAGCGGGGACTCGCTTTTAGGCCCAGCTACTTTACTGCTTGAAGCAACATCACAAACTTGGCATCCTGTAGATATAGCCAACACATGGAGGGCATTAGACCATTACATGGAACCCTCTTTAGTCATCTTTTTAGGCACGGCTGAAGGACTTTTGAATAATAAGAAAGGAGCTTCCAGAAAATACAGTAGTTGGCCTGGATAATAAATAAGGCTTTTCTTGCCCATAGAGGTTGAAGCAGTCACCCAGAGTGTGCACCACCCTGTGTCTCCTTGTTTACCTGTGGGTACACGTGAGAACAGACTCTGTTCACAACTTTGTGGTGACCGTGCCCATTTAGTGTGGTTAGAAAGCTTGAAAGGTTGGCACCTTTTAGTTAGACCTAATAGTAACCCACAGTGAGCATGACAAAGTTAATACCTCAAAAGCCCACTGGCCTCCTGGGCCAGTTAATGACATGTGTCAGGGCCAGTTGAGAACAACAAACAAGGAAGGAATCTGCCTTGCTCTGCTTTCTCTTGACTTCTGAATCATGAATTAGACTATATGATCTGATAGAGGGTATGTTTTGCTATATGAATTCATTTATTTATTGCTGCACTGAGGACTGAACCCAGAGCTTCTCACATGATAGGCAAGTACTCTACCACTGAGCTATCCTCTCCAGCGCTTTTTATCTTATTTTGAAATAGAATTTTGCTACACTGGCCTTGAATTTATGGTCTTCATGTTTCAGCCTCCTGAATAGCTAGAATTACAGGTAGGCACCACTGGTGAATTTCTTTTTATGTATGAAAATACTCTAGTTTTGTAGGAAGTTGCAAAAGGAAAAAAGTTATTCATAATCCTATTCATAACCCTAACACAAATCTACTGTACCCTTTGTTACTTTCTAGGCTCTCTGTAGTCCTGTGGCCCCACAAAGTTTAATAGATGTAGATGATTTGTTATAAATTTATTGCACTTATAGGCTCTGTAATTGGATTTTTTGCCTCTTTAATATATTGTGGGCATTTTGTTAAATAGTCTACCAACTTGTGTTTTGTCTTTCTAGCTTCTTGTAGCTAAATAGTATTTCATCAGGTGACAGGATTAATAATGTCCCAAACGTACTGTTTTTATGTGCAAAGCTGAGAGCTGTGTGCTCTGGGTATTGTCTCATGTAATATTCATGGCAAGCTTATGATGACAGGTGATAAACTATTTTCTTCTCTGGTGAGGAATTTCAGGGAGGTATTCGTAATCCAGACTGTGAGTGCAGAGCGGAACTTCAGACCAGTTCTGCTTCTAGTTTCTGAGCTCTTAATTAAGTCTTCCAGTCAGTCCCTTTCTACAGTGGCCCTTTAAAGTGCTGCTTCTGTCCCCACAAGGGACACGATTGTCCATGGCCATGTCCCTATCCCTCTTTACGTCTGCTTCTTAATGCAGAGCCTGTTTCGTAAGTTATCCATTTCCAGGTCTTAAAAAGACCTGCAACTTTTGCCGAATCGCACAATGGGAACAGGAGGTAGCTGAGACGTTTAGTTGCCAGTACAAGACAGGAGCAACTCATTTTCTTTGGAAGAGGTGGCAGTTCAGTACATGTAGTTTCCTGAACGTGGTAATGATGATGAGTTATAAATTAACCCAAGGGAGAACTTGCCAAAGGCTGGGGCCAACTAAAAGAGGGATTCAATTGGAATCCCTGTAGGGTGATGTTGTTGACTCTGTAGGTGACACAAAGAGTGTATGTGAATAGCTTTTGCGTTTTGTTAAAAAGTTGTTTATTTTGGTTGTTGATTTATTGATTGATGCTGGGGATTAAGTCCAAGACCCTGTGCATGGGAAACATATGCAGTCTGTGAGCATTTTGATGACTACCGATGTCTCGCGCCAGAATGATTTTGAAAAGAATTATGCATTTGTTATCAGTTGATTTCTTGGTGATAGCCATTCTTTCTGGGATGAGATGGAATCTCAGTATTGTTTTAATTTTCATTTTTTGAATGACCAGTGATATTGAACATTTTTTCATATATTTACTTGCTGTTTGTATTTCTTCATCTGAGAAGTATCTATTCATTTCAGATGCCTATTTTTGGATTAGGTCTTTAAATTTGGGAGGTCTGATTTTTAAAAATTCTTTATATATTCTAGAAATTAGTTCTTTGTCTCAGGATTAGCTGGTAAATTTTTTCCCATTCTGTGGATTGTCTCTTCACTCTGCTGGTGGTTTCTTTCACTGTGCAAAAGCCTTTTAATTTGACATGATCACAGTTGTTGATTCTTTGTAGTATTTCCTGTGTGATCAAGGTTTTATTCATAGTCTTTGCATATACCTAGATGTTATGGTTTGTGTCTAGGTGCCCTCCAAGGCCACAAGCAGTCACGGCGTGGGCTTTTAGAGTTTATAATTGATTCATGGTCCAATGTTGCAATTATGGGTGTGAGTGCCACACCTGCCCTGGGGCGGGTAGTTTGCATACAGTGTAAGGGAGGGAAAGACGCTGCTTGCCATCCCTCCTCCCATTTTGCTCTTGTGGCTTTTGCTGTCTTCCTTTGTCATGAACTGCAGCTCTCTGCCATGTGTCATCCTCCCTTGGAGCCAGCTGACTGGACTGAAGCCTCCACAAACTATGAACTAAATAAACATTTCTTTTGTAATTTGGGGTATCAGGTATTTTGTCTCAGTAATGAGAGAAAAGTAACCAAGACACTATGTTTTCAAAAGTTTTACCTCTTCTATCTTCCAGCAGTTTATGTGTTTCTGTTTTTATATTTAGGTCTTTGGTCCATTTCAGTTTAAATTCAGTGTGTGGTGAGAGATATGGGTCTAGGTTCAATCTTCAGCATGTGGAAAGCCAGTTTTCCCAGTATCACTTATTAAAGAGGCTATCTTTTTTCCTGTGAAGGTGTTTGGTCCCTTTTCAAAGATAAGGTAGCTGAGTGCACTTGGAATTGTTTTTACATCTTCTATTCTGTTCCACTGATCCCTGGGTCTATTTTTTTAATCAGTTCCATGCTGTTTTTATCATGGTAGCTTTGTGGTATAACTTCAAATCTGGGACTGTGATGTCCCCTACCTTGGTGATTTTGCCCTGAATTGTTCTTACTATTTTCAGTCTCTTCTAGTTCTATGTAAATCTTAGGATTGTTTTCTCTAGTTCTGAGAAGTATGCTATTGGTATTTTGACTGGGTTTGTACTAAATCTGTATAATGGCTGAGTGTGGTGGTGTGGGCCTGTAATCCCAGCACTCAGGAGGTTGTAGTAGGAGCATTGATGTGAGTTCAAGACCAGCCTGGACTACAAAGTGAGTTCAAAGCCAGTCTGAACTGCATGTCAAGATCCTGTCTCACAAAGACAAAAAAAAATCTCTGATATTTTCTTCAATTATCTTTTTCAAAGTATTGTAGTTTTCAAAGTATTGTAGTAAAGGTCTTTCACTGCCTTCTTTAGGTTGATTTCTAAGTATCTTATTTTTCTTGATACTATTGTGAAAGTTGATGTTTCCCTAATTTCTCTCTTAGTGAGTTTGTTATTTATATATAGGAATTCTATTGGTTTTTTTTTTTTTTGAGTGTTGATCTTGTATCCTGCTACACTAGTGAATTTGTTTATTAAATCTAGGATCCTTTTGGCGGAGTTTTTGGGGTATTCTATGTAGAATATCATGTCATCAGCAAATAATAACTTTTCTTCCTTTCCTATCTATATTTCTTATATTTCTTTCTCTTGTTTAATTGCTCTGGCTAATGCTTCCAGATCTATTCAAGGATACACTAGGTGTCCTCTTTGTCCTAATCTTAGAGTGAAAACTTTCAGTTTTTGACTATTTAATATGATATTGGTTTATGGTTTGTCATAGAGGGCTTTTATTAAATAGAGATAAAGACATTCTCTTCCAATTTTCTGTACAGTTTTTAAAAGTATGGTCTGTTAGACTTTGTCCAATTTTTTTATGTCTATTGAGATGATCATGTGATTTTTCTTCTTGGTTCTATTAATGTGGTGTGTTACATTTATTGATTTGCATATGCTGAACCATCATCCCAATATCCCTGGGATAAATACTACCTGGTCAAGGTGTATAATCTTCATGATGATTTGCTACATTCTGCTTGCCAGTATCTTATCAAGGATTTTTGCACCTATGTTCATTTTGGTTGGATGCTTCTCTGGTTTCCTATCAGGGTAATGCTTGCTTCTAGGAATGACTTCGGGAGTATTGCTTCCCTTTCAATTTCATTAAAGATCTTGAGGAATTGTAGCATTAGATCTTTAAAATTCTGTGGAATTCATCACTGAATCCATCAGGGTTTGGGCTTTTCTTTGTTCATAGTTGTTTAACTACTCCATCAATTTCATTGGCTGATACATTATTTAAAATTATTATACTTTCTTGATTCAGCTTTGATAACTCATATGTATCTAAGTATCTGTCTGTTTCTTCTGAATTTTCCATCTTGTTAGAGTACAGATTCTCAAAGTGGTTACTGTTGATCTTCTGTATTTCTGTTGGACATGTGATTTTCATTCCTAATGCATGGACTGTGGTCTTGTCTTTGCTTATTTTGTTTTGGTTGACTAAACCTTTGTCACTTTGATTTACTCTTCCAAAGCACCAACTCTCCAATTCATTGATTCTGTGTATTGCTTTCTCAGTCTCCATTGCATTAATTTCTGCTCTGATCTTTATAATTTCCTTCATCACTTAAGCTTTGAGTTTAATGTGCTTTTCTTTTCCAGAAACTTGTAGTTCACACTAGGTTATTTACTTGAGCTTGCTCTGTTTTTCTGATATGAGAAATCACCACAATAAATTTTTCTCATAGGCCTGATTTTGTTATGTTCCATAAGTTCCAGTATGTCATACTGGCACTGTCATTTAATTATAGACACTGTCCAATTTCTTCTTTAATTTCATCTATCACTCATTGGTAATTCCGGAGGGTATTATTTAATTTCCAAGTGTTTATGTTCTGTTTTGATTTCTTTTGTCATTGATTTCCAATTTCACTTGCAGTATGGTCTGATAATATGCATGGGATAATTTTAATTTCTTTGCGTTTACTTAAGTGTGGTCTATGAGCTAGTATGTGATCCTGTTTGGAGAAAGTCCCATGTGCTACTGGAAAGAATATGTATTCTGTTGTCTTGGTGTAGAACACTCTGTATGTATCTACTAAGTTCATTTGTTCTAAGGTTTGGTTCAGCTCTGATATTTCTTTGTTGATTTTTTTTGTCTAGTTGATCTGTGTATTTGTGACTGTGTTTATTTGAGGCCCTGCATTACAAATGTATTAGTCCTTATCAGATTTTTCATATCCTTTACTGTTTATTTTATATAGTTGGTTGCACCAATATTTAATGCATGTATATTTATGATTGAGATTGCTTCCTCTTGGACTGTTCCCTTAATAGGTATGTTGTCATTTTATCTCTTTTTATCAGTCTTGGCTTAAAATACACTTTGTCTGCAAATAGAATAGCTATCCCTGCCTTTTTTCAGGTTACGGTCACATGGAGTATTGTTCTCTATTCTTTGATTTTCAGTCTGTGAATTTCTGTTTGTACTGAATATATTTCTTAGATGCAGCATATTGTTGGACCTTATTTCTTGATTTATTCTGCCACTCTGTTTCTTTTTACTGGTGAATTTAAACCATTTTATTGATGGTTATAACTGATAGATATTGAGTTATCCTTGTCATTATATTATTTTCCTGTTGTTGGTTCCCTTTTTTTCCCATCTGTTATGGTTTGAATTTAGGTGTCTCCCCACCAAAGCTTCATGGAATTATGAAATTTTTTGAAAGGCGGCTGAACCTAGAGGGTATGATGCTGGGAGTAAGGGTGTATGAATAGTAAATCAGTCTGCTGATTGGTTTGGCATAGTTCTGGCTAGATTTAAGGGTGTGAGTGCTACACCCATTCTCGGGTGAGTAGCCTGCATACAGTATAATGGAGAGAAAGAGTCTTGCTTCAGCCTCTTGTTACTTTTCTAAATACCATGCATGTTTCTCCTCTGTGTTGCCTGTCTGCCATACCATGCTGACTTGGAGCCACCTGATTATGAACTGAACCCTTTACAAACTGTGAACTAAATACACCTTTTACCCTTTCACTTTATGTGCTGAGTATTTTGTCTCAGCAATGAGAAAAGTAACTAAGATACCTTATATTTAATTCCTAGCCTTGCCTGGTGGATTTGTTTATTGGGATTCTTGGAATTGTTGTGTTGTCTTTTTGTTGAATATCCTTCAGAACTTGTTGAGTGCTGGCTAGTGGTCATGAATATCTTCAGATGTTCTTTTTGTTGCATTCAGTGTGGCTCCTGAAATTTCTTGGGGGAAGACAGTCAAGGATGAAGAAATGAAGACAAGAGTCAGAGTGCAGAAAGCTGAGGTCAAGTGGAGCCCCCTCTCCTGATAGGAGAAAGGAACTGCCCAACACTGCAGTATGTTTATTTATATGGTCAGCAAGAGGTTGACAACAGATGAAACCCTTCTCCTAATGGAAGGATCTGCCAAACAGCTTATTTGTCTGGCTTATTGGTGCTCTTTGTTCTGGGGGCTAGCCTTCCTTTAGCCCACATTTATAATCAATTCCAACTCAGCCACTTCCTACATCTCCGAGTCCTTTCCTCTTTTGTAGTTGCATGTGATAGGTGGTCAGTTGGAGTTGAAGGAGCTATGTTTGGAGGACTCTGTGGAAGACCTTCCTTTTTGTGGAAGGTTTTTCTTCTCCACTCTTCTGCAAGTGTGCCCAGCCAAGCTTTTTCCAATGAAGGCCTTCTTCTCAAACCTTTTCCATTCAGTGTGAACTTACTTGTTTAGGCAAAAGATTCCCAGTCCAAGAATTTCAGGTCCCTGCACTCAGCAATTTAACCATACATAGCCCATTAGCCCATAAGAGTAATCATTTTCCAGTATATCTGGAAATTGTTAGAAGGTGTCAATGATTTGAACCTCTTTCATAGCTAACATATTACTACGGCATTGTTTTATATATCTTGTGGTTATACTTTTCTGCTGGATGTTCAAGACCAAGTTAAAGTGAGAACTATATTAATTAAAATTAATTTCTTGCTATTTATCAAGGTCAGTTAAGTCTCCTCAGGATTTACTTTGGAACCATATATAGCATCTCTCTGTTGTGTCATTGTCAGCCATCTGGATGAGCCACAGTCATTGCTTGACCAAATTGCTTCCTATGAAAGACTGTGAGACTTTTCTCTCCTGGTGACTTTCCTTAAGCACATTATATACTACTGTTCTCCATCTGTGGTCCAACCATCTCCTTGGTCTGGAGGTCAGGGACCAACTGAGTCACAGGATGTCACAGCAGAGACTCTTATATCCTGGGTTCTCATTGACCTCAGAGGTTTAGGGCCAAAAATTTGGCTGTTTTCCTAGCCTATCTTTCTAGTTTTTGATCTCCAAGCCCCTGAAGTTGAACATCAAGAACAGATTAATGACATTACATTGTAATGGGAGCAGTGAGCTTAGTATTATAATTTTATCTGAATATCAAGCACCTTGAAATACAAAGTAGAACTGCTATTTCCTACCAACCATGAATGTTCTAATAGTTGAATTCCTATAGAATGTTAACAGACAACAGTTATACAGTTTTGGGGCTCTTTGTCTTTTTGAGACAGGGTCTCACTATGCAGTTCAGTCTGGTCTTGCACTCACTTTGTAGCCCAGATTGGCCTCGAACTCGCAACAATCCTCCTCCTGCTTCAGTCTCCAGAGTGGTGGGATTACAGGTGTGTGCCACCATGCTCATCTCAGTTATACAGTTTTACACTGAGATCAAAAGCCATACACAACATTTTAGCATGATAATCATGATGACATTTTTATAACACACTTAAGTTTCTATTTTGACATAGAATAACTGTTTTAGTCAATCATCTCTATCTTGTACATAAGTTCTCACCTAATTTATTGTCCTTAAGTAGGGTGTCACTGAAGTGTGTGACATTGTCTGGACTGCTTAATGTCTAAACATCTCTAAATGTAGTGGCACATATATAGCATACATATCACATAAATTTTCATTAAAATATTATTATTGATGGGTGACCTCATGTTGGCTTGGAATGGGCCTCCTATCCCAAGTAACTGGAGCACAAGAGAAAGGCAGATGTCTAAATCTCAAAGAAAAGTCTATCATCATAAACAATCCCAGTTTTGCATTTTGGAAGACCTGTATGTCCAGAAGGTATGTATACCTTTAATATACATAAAGTTAATATCAATCAGTTGTCACAGCTATATGAAAACTTTTGTTTCTTAATTTAATTGTGTACCAAAGCATCTTTAAATTAGAAAACCTTACTATTTTATTTCTAGAAAACTTAACCATTTGATGATGACCAGTGTAAACATATCACAACAATATATTTTGAGCAATATTTTTGGGGTGTCTCCCATAAGGCTATGGAGATCATTGGGGCCTCCCATTAATGAACAAGACTGGATCATCCTTGTTCATCAACTTGAGTCCTCTCCAATAGTTTCCCCCCACCCTAAGGACTTTTTGTTTATCTTAACAAATTTTTGATTATTATGAAAACCCAATGATGACATTCAACACATTATTTTTGAATAATAAGAGACTCTCAAATCATAATAGATAAACAATAATATGTATTACATTTATACAATTTAACATCATTTTGGTGAACCCAGGTGGAAGCACATCTTTAATTTTGATAACATTTATCTATAAGTGGAATTAAATTATAGACAACTATTTCAAATATCCAAAAATAAAAAAAGAAGAAAAATTTGCTGAGCTCAAATAAGGCAGCTGTTTAGATATTGGACAAACACACAAAAAAATTGATACACAGACAATCTCCTTACAGAATCAGAGTGCATTCAAATGTATTTTTGCCAAATTATAACTGTTTTATAATTTTAGAAGTTTGTAATTATAGACTAGTCAGAATTTTTTGTAGGTAAATTAGCAGTGATTTCTCACAAAACATTTCTAAAGGAACAAAAACCTTTTATCTAATATGTATACACACACACACACACACACACACACATATATATAATTCTCTTTTGTCTTAAGATTACTGGTCACTTTCATATCCTTTTTTTCACACAGCCCAATCATCTCCACACACTTTCACTTACTGAGACCTTCGTTTTCCACTTTGGTTACCATCTCTTGAGCATCCTGGGTCAATTTCTTTAATTGAGCCCAGGTTGGGTTCTAGCTCTGTCCTCATCTTTTGGCTTCAGCTCAGTCTCTGAGGCATCACTGCCACAGGACTGAACATCAGCTTCTTGAAAGGGAGAAATAACTCCTCCAGGTCTGGGTCTATGATACAGCTGGACAGCATGATGAGGCACCCAGAAAGTCTATGCAGCATTCTCTAGAAAGACACAAGCACACCACTGGCACCATATGAGTACTAGTCTGGGTCCCTTCCAATTGTAGAGTCCGGGTACGGAGGAATTAGGGAAAGTGCTCCCTCAGTTTGGTGAGGCCAGAACACGCCCCACTAGAAGTTTCCTGGAATGGGTCATTCTTTCATATCAGCTTTGGATAATATGCATGGGATAATTTTAATTCCTTTGCATTTACTTAAGTGTGGCCTATGAGCTAGTATGTGATCCTGTTTGGAGAAAGCCCCATGTGCTGCTGGAAAGAATATGTATTCTGTTATCTTGGTGTAGTACACTCTGTATGTATCTACTAAGTTCATTTGTTCTAAGGTTTGGTTCAACTCTGATATTTCTTTGTTGATTATTTTTTGTCTATTTTGTTATACTACATTCATTTGCCCAATGATATCCTTGTTTGCACTTTGGACAACTACTAGAAGGTTTTGTTGAAGGGGCAGATAGGAATTGTGCTGCCTCCGCAGGTGCAGCAGAGCAATTTCAGGCCAAATGTCCTTTGTCCCCTCAGCTGAAACAAGCGATACAGCAATTTTGGGCAAGATGCCCCTCACCCCCACAGCTGGGACAAGTAACTGTGTTCCTCCCCTTTCCTTTAGGCTGTAGGTGAATATCCTGAGTGATAGCTACTGCCAAAGCAGCCCCCTTAACATACAAAGGGCCAATGCCTACACAAATTCAAATCATCTCAGACAGTGTCACCTGTTGTTTTGTGGCCTCCTAAAGCCTCTCTACACCATTTATTTGCGTATTCAAAGGCCAATTGTTGAACAGTTAACTTGCTGGCCTCTGTTGTTGATAATTCCCCCACTAGTCTGCAACAGACATGCCACACAATCCTGAAAAGTTTCATCAGGACCCTGGTGAATAGAGGTCAGATCAAGGGGATGCCTTACCCTTTGAGGGAAGTTCTCTCCAAGCTCTTATGGCAGCTATTTTAATTTGCTCATATGCTTGCAGTTCAAAACTAAGTTGCATATTTGTGGGAGCAAAGGCACCTTCTTTGGTTAACGTGTCTTTTTAATGCCCACATTGTAAGTAGCATTGTAGGTAGCATTATAGGTGGCCTGATCTGTGCATGAATCTGGAAAATTTCCCTTCCATAATAAGTAATCCCCTGGATAATGCTTTAGCATTCCTTTCCAGTCCTTAGGGGAGATAACATGCTGTCCTATGAGCTCCAGAAAACCCAAGGTAAAAGGGGCTATGGGGCCATAGGTACCAGTCACTTGTTTTAGTTCTTTTAAGGTCTGAAAGGGTACAGCTTCATAAAGATGTACAATTTTTCATGGATTATTGGGATCTTGGGCTCCAGCAACAGGGTGGATCCGTTGAAAACCCTCCAAGAATCCCTCTCACCTGGCTTTTTTAGCACCAATTGCAAGGGAGAGAGAAAAGGTGACTGTACTCTGTGAAAGGTGGAAGTCTCAGTCTGTGTTGCAGCAACATTTTTCTGAACTCATAAAATAGAAGTAGCCATTGTGTTACAGGTACAGGTGTCGGTTTTCCTATGGGGAGCTGTGGAATGGAAGCCACAGTGAAACTCTCCTCTACTGAGGAGAGGTCCGCCCTACCCCCACAGCTCCTTCCTTATCTGACTGTGTAAAATTAGAGGGTTCAAATTCTATCGGGGGGACTATTGCCCCACATCCATTTGTTGCTTGGGGCTTTGTTTTAAGATAGTGGTCCAAGCCAAATCCTCTGTGGTTATCTCAACAGGAATACAATCATCAAGACACTTCCTGATCAAGGTCCACAAAGAAAAGTTAAATATGAGAGTGCACTCAGGCCCCTCAGCAGTAAGTTGTGTGCACTGTTATTGTCCTACACATCTCTATACCTCTGTGTTCACAGTTCTTTATTCCAGGAATCAGGGACAAGGACATGTCTCTTGCATAAAGGTGAGAAATTCTGTCAGTTGAGAAATCTTTACATTTGCATCTTTTGCTTTCAATAACACAGCAAGAATTTCTATATGCAGGTGTTCTTAAGAACCTGTTTGCCCCATGTTTTACATGTAATGGAATCAGTATTGATGGTATCAATATACTTCTCTCCCCTATGCCTCTCATGAGCCTATTTTTTCACTTTTGCTCTTCTGAGCTTATTTTGTTTGTGTGTGCACATCAGGATGTTGTCACACCTACTACATGATGAGTTTCCTTGTACCCCCGCTCCCTGTTCAGGTGCCAAAATGCCATATCCAGCATGGCTCTTGAAATTATTGTTGGGGGTACAGTGGAGGGTGAAGAAATAAAGACAAGAGTCAGAATGCAGAAAGCTGAGGTCAGGTGGAGTCCCCTCTCCTGATGGGAGAAAGGAACTGTCCAACAACTTCAGTGTGTTTATTTGTACATTCAGCAAGAGGTTGATAGCAGATGAAGTTCTCTCCTAATGGAAAAAAGGACCTGCCTAACAACGTGTTTGTCTGGCTTGCCTTGGGTGCTCCATGTTCTAGGGGCTGTCCTTACTTTACCCCCACATATGTAATCAATCTCCAGCTCAGCCACTCCCCACACTTTCATGGAAGCATCCCATTTCTCCACCTATTTTGAAAGATAATTTTGCAGAGTATATCAATCTGGGTTGGAGGTTTTTTTCTTCTAGGGCTTGAGATACTTTACTCCCAGCTCTCTTTGACTTAAGTTTTCCAGCTGAGAAGTGTCCTGTGATTGTGATGGGTTTTCCATTATAGGTGATTTGCTTCTTTTCTCTAACAGCTTTTAATATTCTGTTGTAGTCTTGAATTTCTGAAATCTTGACTAGTATACACCTTGGATTTTTTCTGATCATGGATATTTGGAATTCTATATGCCTCACTTATATGTCAAATTCCTTTTCCATGCTTGGAAAGTTTTCTGCTATTACTTATGCCCTTTGTGCTATCTTCAGTTTTTGTTGATTCCAATTAACCTTATATTAGTGTTTCTTGTTTCATCTAACAGATGTTGGGTTGATTTTTCACAATCCCTTGCTATTATTAGGAAGTCTTGCATTTGATGATTGCCAGTCATAACCCTGTCTTCTAGATCTGATATTCTTTCTTCACATTGGTTTAGTGTGCTATGTATTGGACATTGATTGTTCTCATGTGTCTCCTAAGCTATTCCATTTTTTTATTTTAAAAGTAAAAGAATGAAAACATCTTAACAAGCAGACAGCCATTTACAAAGTAGCACAATAATAGTACAAGCAAAACCTGAATTACAGGCAAAGTGACAGGGAATTAACAATGGGTGTTGTATTACATATTGATAACTTCAAAGTGTATACTCAGGAAGACAAATATAGACATGCAAGATTGATCAAATAACTAATCATTAACTGTTCCTTACAATAAAGCAACAAAAGTCAGTAGTACAACTATGTTAGCTATCCTGCATATAAATGTATAGTTATCAATTTCTTCCTTTTCTCTTTCCCCTCATCCCAGTTGCTCTTTACTTTTGAGCAGTTTCCTTTTATTGCACAATGTTTATCATACCTCCTAATTTGTATTCACACTTTTAGATTCTCACACTAGTGGTACAATACATTGCTTACACCTGCACATCTGATTTATTTCACTTATGAGTATGGTCTCTAGTTGAGTTCTTCTATTTTTTAAAACCTGTATCTACTCTAGATTCACTAACCATTTCCTTCATTATTGTCATCATCTCTTATTTATATTATTGTTTTTTTTTTATTGAGGGTACCAGGAATCAAACTCAAACTTGCCAAGCAGATGCTGTGCTGTGTAATTATTTCTGTTTTGGTTTTGTCAGGTGAATGTTCATTTGTTTTGTTACTTCTGCTGCTATCATTTCAAGAAATTCAGCTGGGTGGATTTTGGTTTTTTCACCTCAGTTCCTCTTGGATTTGCCTTGGGCAACATGAGGAGTATGTGTTGTATGTTGCTTCCCTGTGTTCTTTCTCTGTCTCTCTGTCCCTCTCTCTCTCTCTCTTTGTCTCTCTCTCTCACTCTGTTTCTCTCTGTTTTATTTATTTTCTGCATTGAGGCTTATAAATTGCTTATGGTAGGTACTTTATTATAAGTATTGAGACCTTTTTAGGAAATGACTACTTTTCAGAGATGTCTTCTAGGCATAGCTGGCTTTTGGCTTTTGAGTCTGTCCCAGAATCATGCCTCTTCTATTTATTAGGAGTAAAAAGTTACAACCTTTTTCATCTAGCACCTGGTTCTTGGTACGGGACTGTGGTCTTGACTGTGGTCTTGTTTATGACCCCCAGATAATCTAGGTATTGTAACACAAGTAAAGTGAATTGGTCACAACAACTATGTCACCTTGGCTAACATAGTACAGTCACTAATAACAATAGCATCAGACAGGAAAATGACAAACCATGATAATCAATAATTTGCCACTTTTTACCATAGACACAATATTTATAGTTATATAATAGATTCTAGGACAAAAGATAAAATTATATGCAGTAAATATCCACTCAATAGAGTGGTTTTACCCTAGGGGAAAAATTTTACAGGAAAAAATAGACACATGAAGAAAAAGAGATTAGAATCAAGGCTGAAGGACAAAAAAGAAAATCACCCACACCTCAAGAAACTGATGAACAAGACAGGAAGTAAGGAAAAAAGAAAAAATAAAAACAAAATCAAAACAAAAGGAAAATGTTCACAATGTTGACACAAAAACAAAAATAAATGCTAAGAAAACTAAAAGAACAAAATTAATGAAAAAAAAAGCAAAGAGAAAAAAGAAAAAGAAATTTCTCTGAGATATCAAACCTGCAGTTATTTTCAAGGATCTACAGTTTCATGCAGTGTTCAATTTAAGGTATGGCTCTTCTCTCACTGGTAGACAAAAGAGGTAGTCAGAACCCAAATCCATGCTGGGCAACCCTCAGCAGGCTGGCAGTAAGATTACTGTGGGGTGTCAGTTCTGGGACTTTTGAATCCATAGAACTTCAAATTGAACCTGGCTTCTGGTCATGGGGTTGAGGCCTGAGTGATTTAGCTTATAACTCTGTGTGTCTCTTGTTCCTATGTCTCCCTGACCATAGATGTCACCTGTGGTTATCTCTCACCCAGTCACTGTGGGAGTTTAATGCTGGGATGAAGTCAACCCACAGCTGCTCTGAGTCCCAGCTTCAGTTGGCACCTCTTCAGTTGGCACCTCACCCCTCTTGGCATCTGACCAAGCACTGTCTTCAGGGAATATGGTAGTTGCTTGGATTGGAATCACTCACTAGCTTTGTGGTACACAGCATTTACTGCTCTGTTCTACTGGTGCATTTCTCCTTTAAGGGCTTTGGAGTCATCCACTTTTACTGTGCCTTTGTAGATTCAAGTTTCCTGTCTCACACCATGAAGCAGGAGCCAGGAGGAAAGTGGAGGTTGCCCATTTCTTTCTCTGCAGTGTGATCTGTTTCTCCAGTTTCTTTGTAGGCTACAATTTCCCTTCAGATAACTTCTGGGTTCTAGGGATCCACCTCCCTCCTTCTTTTCTTCTCCAAGTTGCTCTTTTTTAATGTCTGGATTCCAAATCTTAGAGAGGTTGATTTGTTGCTTCTTACCACTCTGCCATATGTCTGGAAGTCTCTCTTTCCTCATGTAGGTAATTTGTATTCTCTATTTTTTAATATATACAGAAAAGAGATTATCATAAGAAGCAAATTGAAGCTTTGATTTGTCATCAGCTTTTAAGTTTCCCTGATCATCAGTGTGACCTTCAATATTTTTCTATTTCCTTTGGATTTAATTTGATCTGTTTTATTTTGTTATTTTTGATTTATTTTGGAGACAGAGTTTTGCTATGTGGTTCAGGTTGGCCTTGAACTCACTTTGTAGCCCAGGCTGGCCTGGAACTAACAGTGATCCTTCCGCCTCAGCCTCCTGAGTGCTGGGATTACAAGCATGCGTCACTATACCAAGCTTTATTTGATCCTTTTTAAAGCTTATTAAAAAGCAAAAAGATAATTGTCTCTTTTTTATTTCTAATATTAATTATTAAAATTATAATTTCAGTTTATTGCTTTGGCTACATATCACAAATTTGGATATAATTTTTACTTTTACTAAATTCAATTTTTTCTGATTTTTTTACCAATTTAGAAATTTTTCCTTCCTTCCTCCCTCCCTCATTGTCCCTCCCTTCCCTCCTTCCTTCCTTCCTTCCTGACTGTTAGCTGTCAAACCAGGGCCTAATGCATGCTAGGCACACAATCTACCACTGAATTATACCCTCAGCCCCAGAAACACACGGATTAATTTCCAAATATTTGGGAATTTTCTTCAGCACTGTCTAAAAGCACTTTCAGTGATGACAGAAATATTTTTGTGCACCATCCAGAAAAATAGCTATTAGCCCCTTGTGACTACTATATATTGGAAATGTGACTAATGTGACCAAATAACTTAATTTATAATTTTAATTTAGATAGCCACTTATAGATAGAGGTTATCATATTGAATATATAGTATTGGATACCTTCACTGTCATTTTTTCTAATTTAGTCTGTCGTGGTCAGGGAACACATTTTATGTGATTTCAATCCCTACACATTTATTAAGATTTGCTTCATTGCTCAATATATTGTCTATCTCAATAAAGTTTCCATATGCAATGGGAAAATGGAGTCTTCTGCAATTGTGCAAGTTTTTCTTGAAATGTTAGTTAAGTCCATTAGGTTGAGACATTTTTCACATATTTTCCACTAGGATCTGTTTTTTCTGTCAGTTACCAAACAGGCTTTTGACATTTCCAGAATGATCATGGCTTTCTCCAATTTTTCTTTTAGTTCTCTTAATTTTTACTTCACATTTTAAACCTGTATTATTATATACACAAACATCTAGGGACAGCTTATCTTTTTGATATTTTGATCCTTTTATCATTATGAAATGACATTCACCTTTGTTAATGCTCATGGCTTTGAGTGATATAGTGATACTTTGGTTCACAACCTTAATTCATTCCACAATTCTGGGGAAGATGACCACATTCATGTTTGTGTGGGGAAGATTGCTGCAGTCATGTTTGTCCCCCTGTGTGGAATTCATGAATGGAAAATTTTGCCAAGTGCTTCTATCAAGAACTGAATTGTTCATGAACTGAGTATTACTGTATTAACATAGATCTACCAATATTTCCTGACCTTCATTGTTTCTGATGAGAAATCAGCTATTGTTACTAGTGTTTACCTTCTTATACTGTGTCTATTTACCTACTCTGAGGTATTTATTCTCTTGTTCAATAGTTTAGCCATAATACGCCTACATTAGTTTTTCCTTGCACTTAAACTGTTTGTAGTTCACTGAGCTTCTTAGATCAATACATTGTTGTTTTTCAGAAATCGAATTTGGAAAATGTTAAACCCATGTTTATTCAAGTATATTTATTCCACTATTCTCATTCTCTTCCCATGACTCCAGTTACATTTGAGTTAGACTACTTGTGATAGTGTTAGAAATCAGCGAGTCTTATGTAGTTTTTCAATCTTTATTTTGTTATTTAGTTAGAAAATTTCTGTTGACCTGCCTTTCAGTTCACTAATATTTCTTTTGCAGTGGCCAATTTCCTATTATGATGTGACAAAATTCTAACTTCAGCTATACTTCTAACTCTGGGATTTCCATATGATCTTTTTTTAAGAGTTTCTTTCTTTCTTTCTTTCTTTCTTTCTTTCTTTCTTTCTTTCTTTTTTCCTTCCTTCCTTCCTTCCTTCCTTCCTTCCTTCCTTCCTTTTTTCCTTTCTTTCATTTCTTTCATATCTGTCTTTCTTTTTCTATGGTACTGAGTATTAAATGTACAGTCTTGAACTAAGGTACATCGCCAGGCCTTTTTATTTTTTGTTTTGAGACAGGGACTCCATAAGTTGCCTAGGCTGGCCTTGAATTTGCCTCAGCCTCCCAAGTAGCTGGCATTACAGACTCATCTATTTTCTTGTATTTTTATATTAAACAAGTCCTAGTAAGTTTTAAAAGTCATAAAACTTTTGTTCTAATCTCAGCTCTGCTACTTAATAGCTCTGAGATCTTGGACAAGTTATTTTTCAGAGCCACAAAAATGTCTTTGTCCTTAAGAAGAAAGAATTAGAATAGTTGTTCTTCAGCTGCAAGATTATGAGAGCTTATGATTATAAGGTATTTGCTCAAACATTGTGCTACAATTCAAGTACATATTCTGGGGACCAACTTTTAAATCTTTCACTTCAGAAAGTTCTGCTGAGTATGCCCTTGACCTCTAAGCAGCTTTGCTGGAGTGACTTCCTTCTCCAGTGCATTTAACCAACAATAAATCACCCACCCCAAAGGTTTTCATCTTTGAAGCCCTTTCATATTCCTATCTCTCATTTAGAAAAAAGCCATCTTTAAACAGGAAAAAGCAACTGTGTATATAATCATTGGCAGAGAAAGTCACAGAGCAACAAAAATTGGTGTCACTAGAAATCCATCACTAATGCAGTGCTGACAGTGAGAAACAGTGTGTGGAGGGTCCTAGACAGAGCAGGAACACAGGCCAGAGTCTTGGGGTCAAAGAGGGAGGGGAACAAAATGACACAACTATCCAGACTGATTTTTTTCTTTTATTTTACTCCTAAAGTTAGAAACCAGAGGTATGGGTTGTAGCTGAGTGGTAGAGCACTTGCATAGGAAGTGCAAGTTTCCAGTACCCAGCACTGACCAGGATAGGCAGGAAGGAAGGAAGGAAGGGAGGGAGGAAGCGAGAAAAAGGAAAAGAAAGAAAAGTAAAGATGAGGGAAAAGAGCAAAGGAAAGAAAAGAAAACAGAAAAAGAGAGAAGAGGAGGAGGGGATGTCTGCGTTAGCTCAGTTTCCATGTTTTAGTCCCTGATTCCTTGGCCCAGCTGCTTTGGGCCTGTAGCAGCACCGTACACCATGATGGCAGTGCATGGCAGGAGAGAGTGTGCCCTTCGTGGCAGCAAGAAAACCAAAGGGGGAGAAGGGAGCGGGGGAGAGAGAGAGAGAGTGACTGAGGTCTTAGTATCCCAATAACACCAAGGGCTGGGACAAAACCTTTGACATGTGGGCCTTTGTGAGATAGTTGTCCCAACCCACCCCAGCAACCCTGATCCTCTTGTGGAGCCTCCATTCCTGTGGTGGCTGTGAGTAGCCTCCCAGCCGACAGGGAGGCTGGGCAAGCAGTCCTAGGTGCACTCAGGAAGGCTTGGCTGACTTGCTTAGGGCAACACCAGGGCCTTTGGCTTTGGTTCCAGTTAGAAAATAAAAAGATACTTCTCTAGCTGAAGGATGGGAAAGCATTTTGCCGCCTCAAGCCAAATTGTGTGGAGCAATTGCAAATACAAAGCAGAAACACTGGTTAATAATTGGGATTAAAACAACAAAAAAAGTCTTTGTTTTACATAGTCCAAAGCCACAAAGCTTTGGTGAAACAGAATGTAGGCTCGTCCAGGAGACCGAGTGTGCTCTCATGTGTTTATGGGTCTCCTAGGGATTACCATCCTTAGCGTCTTGTGTTGAGGAACCGTGTTACTTGGTAGAACATTGCTTTCATCACATCGTTCTTGCTCAAGGGCTCGTTCTTGTTGCTCCTACAAAGGCTGCCTCTTCCTATAGTTTCAGGCCGGGGCTCTTTCCCATGCTTTTAACCACCTTCTTAATTTGGCCCAAACCCACTTCAACCTCATCCCTGAACTCCTATCAACTTAACCTGTGCTTCATCCAAGGCAGTGTGAGGCACACACGGCTTCCTGCTCAGCCCCAGGCTTCTACTTGCCTATTTTCCTTCCATGCCTCATACTTCCAAGTTCAGACCTCCCCCTCTTCACACTATTTGTGTGTGTGTGTCTTTTTGAGACAGGGTCTTGCTATGCAGTTCAGGCTGGCCATGAGCCCACTTAGAAGCCCAGGTTGGTCTCAAACTTGCAACGATCCTCCTGCCTCAGCCTCCTGAGTGCTGGCATTACAGGCGTGCACTGCTATGCCGAGCTCCTCTTCACACTTGATACCAACTCCCCCAGCATTTGTAGGCCTTGCCACCAACTTACTAAACCTACACAGCCTTGCATCTGTTACTAGTAATTAGCTCAGCTAGCCGGTTTCTTTGCCTAGAGAAAGAAGCTTGGGATCAGCCTAGCTGGGGGTCAGAGCTGGCCCAGGTCTGCAGTCCTCATGGAGCATGGGAAATGTTTTCCACTGTCTGAAGACAGCAGAATCTCAAGTTGCCTCCCCAGGTGCCCTGAGAGAAAGCTTCGCTGCAGAAAGAAATGGTTGTTTTCCTAAAAGTTGAGCAGAGATAAACCCAGAACTGGAAAGGCAGTTTTAATGGGCAGAAATGATACCTAAAAAAACATTCAAGTACCCCACCGAGGAAAAATCCTGGAAGCACAATATAATTGGGAGGAAATAGTAGTAAAAGTTTATGGAAGAGAGGAAAGGAAAAATGAGGGGTCATTTAACGTATAAAGAGTTTCAATTTTTTAAGATGAAAAGTTCTGGGTATCGGTTATAGGATCATGTGAATATAGATAACAATACTGAACTATTAAAAATGGTAAAGATGGTAAATTTCATGCTGAATAGGATTTCTCTTAATCACAATTATTTTTTAAAGTTTATGAAAGGGGCTGGGAGTATAGCTCAGCAGCACAGCGCCTGCCTGGCAAACGCAAGGTTCTGAGTTCGATTCCTGATACCAAAAAAATAAAATAATAAAATAAAGTTTAGGAGAGGTTAGGAAAGAAGGATGAGAGAAGGGGTGCACATACGTCTGAAAAGCGAATGCCTAACGGTGAGTAGGGCTCACAGAGGCACTGTCCTAGCTAGGGTTGCCAGAAGCAATGCAATGTATGTGAGGGTTGGCTGGGAAGGCTCAGAGGATCAGGGGCAGGAGAGGCCACAGTGGCCAGTTATAGGCTGGAGAGTCTGAGGAGCTGCTCAGTCCAAGAAGCTGGAAATCACAGAACAGGAAGGACACAGTCAGGTTGAGAGCCAAGACCAACAGGCACAGGTACCTAGATCTAGCTGATAACCTGTAGCAAGAGCACAGCATTTTCTGTTTTGTATTCCTTCTGTCTCTCTTTTCTCTCATCATTTTAATGTGAAAAACTTTCTAGATAAAACTAAGATGTCCTGAGAGGAGCACAGTTATTCTGGCCACTCCTTTTCCGGGAGACTGAAGCCTCCCTGCTTTTTCCTTACAGTATTCCAGGCATCTCAGACAGCTTAGAGTGCTTGATTCTCGCAATGCTAAGTCACTGCTTTGGACCCAAGGTTAATGGATGGGGAAAATTAATTCATTGATTAATATGCTGGGTCAGAGCCAGGCCTTTGTTTATACTTAACCGTGCTTTGCACTCAGAAGCTCTGCCAAAAAAAAAAAAATCCTGACAAAAACGGTGATGATGCCATCCAGTGTGAGATTGGAACAATTACTGTAGCTGGAAATAAAATCAGCTTTTCTGTGTTGTTTCTCAACTCCACCAGTAACCATGAGCGTCAGTCCCTCCCTTTATTCAAACTGCCAACTCTGGGTGTCTGATGAAATTTGGGCTGTAGGTAATAATTAGTATTATAATGTCTAACGTGGTCATGGTTGATAGTTTGCAACCCCTTCTAAATCATCTCATATGTTTCTGACAAAAACCATTTGTATCCTATCCTACCACCCCTTGTGAAGTTCACAGTGGAAAAATACTTGCCTAAGGACTCATAATAGTTTCTCTAAGTTTCAGTGATGTGGCCAGGATTTGAACACTGTGCTTTTGGCAGGAGGTGGCATGGTGACTATGACTATGAATGCTGTGGAAGTGCATTAGTAGAACCAAGAAGGGTTTTGCTTGTGGGAGAGACCTACACATTAAATCCTTCTTGAACTGTGATTTCTTGTTTGACCTCACTAATCCATTGTGCTGTACGGTTCTCAGGGACTTTAAGAGGTCATTTAGGCTACTAAATAACACAGTATAAATGTGGATGCAATCTTAAGGACAATGGGAGTAATTTTTGTAATTCTGATAAGTGTTCAGTCACTTTCCCAGTGTGAAGGCCTCATATAGAGAAAGGGTCCTCTTTGGTCCCAGCCTGGAAAATCATTGCCTAGTAGCCTGATGGTAGCTCACTACTGACACAGGGTTGATCAGCTTTCTGCTACTGTAACTGATTGGTCCCACCTGAGACCCACTCAGCCCTTATGGCGATGGCTCAATGTCGAGACATAATGGCGCCTGGCTCCCTTTCCCCAGAAACCCCTGTGATTTATCTTACCCAGCTGCCCTCGCCAAAGCCCCTGTGTGCTGAAGGTAATCCGATCTCTCTTTAGTACAACACCTCGAGCTACCTACATCAGCTACCCTGTGGTCCCTCCTCTCAGAGTGCATATAAGCTCCAACCCTGTTCTGTGTCTGCAGAGACCCAGCACAGTTGTTTTGGTGCTGACTCCCTCTGTGCCTGCATTAAACTTTCATCTTTTTCTGTTTATCTCTCTCTCCTTCTCTGCATCATGTTAGATTGCATACCTAATTCTCGCTCAATCAGTAACAATATACCTGAGGTAATCAACTGTGTTGGTTACTTTTCTCCTGTTTCTGAGACAAAACACCAAACCTCTACAGTGTGTAGAGGTTTCAGTCCATACTCATCTTACTCCAAGGCAGGGTGGCGTGGCACAGGGGCAACAGCTCATGGCAGTAGAGTACAGCAAAAGCGACAAGAGCCAAAATGAGAACCAGCCTCTTTTCCTCCCTTATATTGTAAGCAGGCTACCTGCCCTGGGGCAGGTTTAGCACTCATACCATCTCCATGCCCTCATCTTACACAGGCTCAGGATGTTTATAAAGTGAGGACCCTGGCCCCCCTCCTGAGTCACTTAAATTTCTAAACTTCTCAAGTTGACACAATGAATCAACCATTACATCAAATTTAAAAGAAGAAAGGTTTATTTAAACTCTCAGTCTTAGATATTTGAGTCCATGGCTTGATTGGTCTTGCTTTGTTTGGGCCTGTGATCAAGCAGCATATCATGGTGGAAATATGTGGTAGAGCAAAGTGCTCAATTCATGGCCTGAACACAAAAGACAGTGAAAGAAAGAGAACAAAGTCACACAGTCCCTTTCAAGGCTGAACCCCCAATAATCTAACTTTCTCCCAGTAGGGCCCAATTTTTAAATGTTCCACCAGTCTCCATATAGCACCAAGGCAGACACCAAGCTTTTGACACATGGTCCTCTGGTGGAAGGCCAGGGATGTGGTCAATGGGGGTATGCTCCAACCTGTGAATGAGCATGGCTGTAGAGGGCCAAGGGCAAGAACAGCTGGGCTTCCAGAACATTCTAGGGATGGAGCTGGGTTATGTGGACAAAGACCTCTAAAAATTAGTTCTACTTTCTTCTGCTGGGCAAGGATCAGGCTGCAGGGACAAAGGATAACAATTACTGTGTTCACCAAATACGTTCAATCTCTTTCACCTCTGGATTGCTCTCTCTTGCCTCACGCCTTCCCAGATAGGGAAAAGAAATGTTTCTTCCCCCAGTTCTCCTTTTGTGAAAATGATTTGTGATGGGGTGAATGTGAAATGACTTTGTATCTGTCTTCGCATTTACCACAGGTGGTAATACATCCTTAGGATGCTGTACCAAGAGCCTTTCAGTTTGTCACCACCTTCTCTTTTATTCTCATCCCTGGCAGTGTCCCCCAGCACACACTGTACATGGGTAGAAGGGGCAATTGTGGTGTCCCCAAACCATGCTTCCTCATTTTTGTTGTTTTGCTGTTGAAGTCCCCCTGCCTTGAGTGTTGCTGCCCAACCCTTGGCTACAGAATTCTCATTGACCTTTACAACCCATTCAGTTCCTGTGTACTCCCCCAGAACATATTATAGAATCTGTCAAAATGTCACTGGATTATATTCTCATCAGTCTCGCCATTCACAATCAGAGGCTTTGTGTCTGTCAGCCTCTGGGTATAACTACATACATAGTAGGTGCTCAATAAAATTAGCTATATATTTTCAATATAGAATATACATTAACAGTAAAGTAGCTATAAATTGATAATAGATCACTCGGGGTTTTGGCAAAAGCTGCAGTGCAATGGAAGAGTATAAGAAAGGCCTCCTAAGGATGCACTGTAGTTTATCTTCGAAGTTCCCAAGCAGGGCATGTCTTTCACTACATATGAAAAAGATTGAGATATCAATTTGTTTTAGAGGAAGGGTCCTCATAAAGTCAGTGTGTCTGTGCTCACAGGTTTATTGACTGAGAGGGCACAGCTGTAGGCACCAGGAAGTAGAAAGTGCCTAATTCCACCACGGTAGCTGATGACCTCCACTGATGCTTCCTTTGAGACACTTCTGCACAGCTAAGAGCATGGTATGTATTTCCCCTTTGAAAAGCTCCACTCTGTAGAATCTTAAACTTGGTCTGTATTAGACTTCTTTTAAGTGGTCTCTGGTTTTCAGAAAGGGATTTCCTTGAGTACAAAGACCAGGAGAACACTTGGAGCTTTGTAATGATAGAAATACAACAAGCTTCTTCAGCTTCTTGTCTTAAGAGGTCCTTCTTGTACTAAGCCATAGGATTTCCTGTTCTTCAGTACTTAGCATGGTGCCCAGCCCCTACAGGTGTTCAATAAATATGAAGTTAATAAATAGATGAGTGGTAACAACTAAACAAAATGTGCAATGGATCCATTTGAGAAAACTGCCTTAAGGACTGAATCAATTAGAATTTTAAGCCAAATAATCCTCCTGCTTGTTTTACTATTAAAGATTAACCCAAGGATGATTCGAGGAAGGCATGCGTTATTTAACTGTGTTCATTAGAATAATGTGGGCCCCAGGAACAAAATTCAGACATTTGAGGGCCAGGATTCAAGCTTATTTTCCCCCTCATCTCCCAAATACCTGCCACTGATGCTATGAGGGTTATGACAGGGTAAACTTGAGTTAGGAAATATTTAAATGTGAATCTGCAATATATTAATAAAATGTTTTCTCCATTAATTGTATTACTGTCCACATAGTGTACTTTGCCAGTGGAAATGGTCCTAAGTGAACTGGGTACATATTTGATCTCCTTTTTTTTTTTTAACTGAAAGACAAAAAAGTGCTTTTATTGGTATTATCCAAAGAACTTCTGATGCACTTATGCTGCAGAATCAATGGTAGTTTTTAAAAGAACATCTAAAGGGGAAGATTTCTTATTAATAAAAAGAAGAAAAAATCATGCAAGAGGTAGAGATTTCATTGTCGGATATGTGATAATCCGTCTGGAGAAAATTCTCCAGTTAGTGAGGAGGAGTTCTGACTGAGGGACAGGACACTCCCCTGACAAATGTTCTTATAATATTAAGTAGGAAAAAAGTTTCCTGACTTTAATTTGATTTCCAAAGATTTAAACATATTTTCTTTGCAATCATGGCAATGAACAAAACTGGAAACTATGAAAAGGCAAACGGAACCTTGAACAGAGTAATAGTATATCCATGAAGAGCAAAATAACATATCTGTCAAAATGTGCATCTCTCAGAATCTATAGCTTTTTGACTTCAACCTCCAAACAAAGCCTTGGGCCTGGAGAAGAGTGGTGCAGGAGAACACTGTTTTGAGCAGAACTAGACTTTAACCATGGAGGATGTCATTGCACTCAGTGAAGCATATTTTACCTCTGTCCTAGGGTGAAGATATTACAGTCAATCAATGTTTACAGCCAATAAATTCTCCCTAACACCCTAAGCATTGGGTCCCAGGTAGAGAGACAGAAAATATCTGCTTATTTAGGTAATGTCTTACCTTTTTAGTGCTAGTGGGTGTTTGTCACCTTTGGTCCTCCTGAAATTTGGTCTGCTGCCCCAAGAGGAACACACCTCTTGTAGGAGGCTGCTAAGATCCTTCTACTGCTACTGCAGGTGACAGGACCTTTCCTTTGCTCAACGAGTCTGGTCCATCTCTCCACTCTAACTCCACTCAAATTCTCTAGACTGAATTTTCCTCAACTGATGGCTTAAACATCATGATGAGCACTCAGAGGAACCCCTTTTCCTCCTCTGGTTCCCCACAGGCGCAGCATTTACCACCTTTTTCCTTTGCCTCTCAGGGGAGCAATGATCAATGACAAGGCTCCTGAAAACTCCATGCACTGCATACTTCTTCCTGAATTGCCTGGATAGGTAGAAGCTTACGCCACTTTCCATAAAAACTGACATTTAGCAACTGTCACTGCCAGATTCCCCTCTGATACCATCTGTAACTTTTGTGTCACTTCCCCTACTCCAGGCACTGGGTGTGGACCCAAGAGTGAATGGGATGGGATGGCAGTGCACAGAGACTGCTCTAGTCAAGCGCAAGACAAACCGGGCCCTTCCCCAGAGATGCTGATTACGCGCTCCAGAGAATGGGGCTTTTGGGCCGAGTTGGAGTAAGGAAGGACATTTCAGCTGTCTTCTCTCAAGGTATCTGATAGTTGCTGGTGTTTTGCCTTGCGTGAAAGTCACTGACGAACATTCTGCTTGCAAAGGCAACTCCTACTGTAGTGGATTGACAACTGGTGAGCATGAAACAGGCCTGCAGGAGACTTTGTCATGAGCTCTGGGCCTCCAGCTGGACTCGTGGGAGGCGTTGTTACGGGCTCTAGGTCTTCAGCTGAACTCATGCAGGACATTATCAGGATCCAGGCCCTCAGCTGGATTCCTTGGTCTTTAGTGTGTGGACAGATTTCCTGTACTCTCTTGTATATGATTTGGGTGATTATTGTAAATAACCTTATAAAATATGTGTTCTGTATTATATTGTTCCCCTTGCAAAAACCCCAAATCAAAACACCTATTTTCTAGGTCTGTCAACTGAAGGGCTGCAATGGGAGAAAAGGGAATGAGAGCAGAAATCTACATGAATTCCCTTGCCATCCCGGGCACTGCTTTTCCCTCCACAAACTAGAGGTCATAGTGATCATAGAAGTAACTCCAGAGAAGCTTTGTTGGCAGGGGTGGCAGGAGATGATACCATCCATGGGCACGCTGTCCACACACATGATTCTGGCACGTGAGAAGACTCGGGCAGGAGGATTGCAACTTCGAACCCAGCCTGAGCAGCTTGTCAAAACTGTGTCTAAAAATAAAACATAAAAAAAAAAAGACTGAAGATGTTGTTTAGTTTGCACTAGCTAGTTAGCCTCTACCTTCAATCTCCAATATTACAAAAATCAATGAATTAAATTTTTTAAAAGATCATGCCTGCAAAGCTCTTAGTGCTGTGTCTGGAACATTGTAAATTTTCAGTATATAGCTGGGTGTGATAGCTCATGCCCATAATCCCGGTGCTTGGGAGGCTGAGGCAGGAGGATCACCATGATTTCAAGGCCAGCCAGGGCTACATAGTGAACTCAAGGCCAGCCTGAACTGCATAATGAGGTTTTGTCTCAAAAAACAAAACAAAAAAATGAGTTTACACTATTCAACTGCCTTGCAAGACCAGTCCGGCTAAGTCCTTCTCCTTCACCACAGGGCTCTTGCATACCCTGGTGCCTGGGTTTCCTGCTGCAGTTACTCTGAGCTTGCTCTTATTTGGTCTCACAGCCTTCCTGATAAAGATGGTAGCTAATTTAGTGAGCATTTACTACATGCCAGAGACTTTCTGAAAGTATAATGTTTTGTTTTTTCCCCGCTCGGTGAATGTTTTATATGCACACACTCACTTAATCCTTGCAACTATGCAAAATAGAAGCCCTGTTATTTCCAACTTACAGAAGTAGAAACTGAGGTGCAGGAAGGCTTTACCTGCATTTTGCTGCCTTGCTGTTCTTAGACACCAGTCCCTGGTTACAGGGCTTGGGCGTGGGCCTCCTGCTTCCACCACAACTCAGACTTTAGAGTCTTTGCGGACGTGATCAGAAAATGCCAAACAACTCTTTGTAACACCTTTTTGAGAAAAATGTGCTTCAAGTCCCAAAAGCCAAATCTCAGAACAAGGTTCCTTTGTGTAATCAGGGCTGCTGGTATTTGGGATGCGAAAGGGGTTGGGCGAGCTGAGCTCTAAGAGGGTCACCCCAACCCCCCAGGCCTTCAGCTGAGAACCTTACTTCCCACATGTCCAGGGGCCGGCTCTGACTTCCAGGGGTTCCCGTCACACAGCTCCCCAGAAAGCTGTGCCGTCTCCAGAGTGGACTCCCAGCTGGGAGGTCGATGAACCAAATGGATCTTTGCATTATCAGATATTTGAAGTATTCCTTGTCACTGGCCTGTAAGCATTTCCCATGCCCCCTTCCCATGTTAGCAGCAGGGAGATGGAAGAGAAATGTCGCCTCCTCTGTTCCTTATTAAAAGACAAGGGGAACTTAGGCAGCTTTTCAGGAATTCTTCATGGCTGCTTCTGAGAACAATGGTAATTTTGTCAGTCTACTCGGTCCTGGATGATTTGTCCATCTGGCTCTTTCGCCAGTTGACAGAAGGGGAAATCGAGGGTCAAAAGATTCACTTACACCATCAGTAGCCTTGGCATAGACACTCAGTCCTGTGTGGTCAGAGTCCGTTTTCCCACCCACCAGGCTCTCATGCCCTGCGCTGCCGCTGGCTGGATGCTCATGGGGCAAATCCAAACACTAGGCAACTTATAAAATGGCCCACTCACTTTTGGAATCTGTAATTGATGGGCTTTACTGGAGTTATTTGGGCTGATACTGACATTAATTTGCATTTTGTGAGTTTACAGCAGCCCAGGGTTTGGAGGCCAGGAGGAGGGATGAGAGAACAGGATAGAGCTTGGGAATCAAGGAGGATACCAGGCTGAGGTTAAAATTGAGCCTCATCAAGCCAACAGAATGTGGCTGTAGAAGTGGGTAACCAGGGTTAGCTACATGTGGGAGTTTTATTGTAAATAATAAAGTGATGGACCTCAATCTATAAGTTCAGACAGTTGTGGTAACCCAGCGCAACTAAACTGAAGTGTTCCTGTATTACTTTAAAGATCATATGCCCAGCTACTCAGGAGGCTGAGGCAGGAGAGTCTCCAATAATTTTAAGTATTAAGTACATGTCTTATTCCTAGTTTACTTAAATGGACCACACAGAAGCCTCTATTGTACATTATTCTACTATTTGGCATTGTCATCTCCCTTTTTAAAATGCCAGACAGTGTGCACCTCTAATCTCAGCACTGAGAGAACCTGAGGCAGGAGGATTGCAAATTTAAGCCCAGCCTGCGCAACTTATCAAGACCCCAACTCAAAAAGTACTGAGATTTAGCTCAGCGGTATAAATCCCTTGGGTTCCATCCCCAGTATTACAAAATGAATAAATTAATAAATGTGAGGACCAGGAGATTTTCTCTGATTTTGACCAAGCCTTTCTTGTGAATGAATACGGTTTGCCTTGTTGCTGAAATTCCTGTCTCCAAAATGCCCTCGTAATGGTCCCCAGATACATACATATAGCAGTGAATGTGTCGCTGTACACAGCGGAAAACCACATGCGGAGGTTCCTCACCTTGGACTCCCTCTTTGCTTATGGACATGTCTGGAAAAGAGGAGCAGCCCCTAGGTTTATGCAGCTCTAGGGTGAGACGGGAGCTCAGCTGTGGCCAACGCCGCCTATTCAGACATTCCTCAGGAACATCAATTCCCTGGAAACACAGCCCAAGAAAATAAAAAAATCAGACATCTCAGTCCTCCTGGGCCAGGGCACATGCTTGCTTGGTTGCTTCCTTCTTTATTTTTTTTAGTGGTACAGGAGATTAAACCCGAGATCTTTGCACTGCACAACAGCCCCAGCCCTTCGTTTTTAATTTCGAGACAAAGTCTCACTTGAGCTTGCAGTGCCTCGCCTCCTAAGGAGCTGGGATTAAAGGTGTGCACCACCACACCTGGCTCTAGTGATTGTTTCTAATGCGGAAACGTCTGCACATTGACTCCTGTATGTAACTCTCTCCCTGCCATTTATTCCATTCTTATTTACTTACCTACAGAAAAAAATACCAGGCATCTCTCTCCCCAAGGAGACTAGGGTACAGCTTGCTCATCACTTGCATTTTTAAAAATCCTTTTTTGATTGTTGTAGTTAGATAGATGAAAGGAAGTGCATGCATATTCAAGGATTGTAAAAATTTAGCAACTGCCAAGATTATGAAATTGACTAATGTTGACTATTAGTCCATGGTCTGGGCTGCTTTTCACCAGTCTTCATCCACCCACTCATCCATCCATCCATCCAACCATTCACCTACCCACTCATCCATCCATCCACTCACCCATCCATCTATCCACTCACCCACCCACCCACCCATCCATCCGTCCATTCACCTACCCACTAATCCATTCATCCACCCATCCACCTATCCATGTACCCATCCAGGTAATAAGCATGCACTGACTGACTGATGGCTGCCATCACTGAATGCAGAGCTGTCAATAAAGACCATGCCTGCCAAAGGTCCCAGCCTTGCTGACAATGCAAGGTGCATTGTCTTCCCCTTCCTAAAAGGCTGGGCTCTTCGAGATGTTTTCTGGGGTTGGCTATATGTTGTCCTGACTCACAGTTTCCCAGTTTTCTGTGAACTAATGCACGCATTTCCCAAGATAATTGAGTGGGGATTAGAAGAAAGACTATCAGTGTAGGAGAATCTATGACCCAAGTATTGTAGGGGACGGTGGCTTTTAACATATAATCTTAAGGTAGAATACTTTTAGCCTTAGTGCAAGCCTCAAAATGTGTCTTGAGAAACATCCCAGAGGGGTGGTAAAAAGTTAATTTTACAACCATCGGTGACCCTGCTTTGGTTGTTTCATCCCTTTCCGGGCCCTAGATAAACATTGTAACCATAAAGTAAATGTATGGTTATCTGAAGGGGGACATATAGAAGAGAGTACAGAAAGTATATATCATTGTGGTTGGGCTTATGACCGGGGCCTGACCCAGTCACATGGGACAAGTAAAACAATGTGTGGCCAGGGCTACAACATTTCAATCTGTTACCATGGAAACCAAAAGTGTATATAAAGTGGAAACAAAGTTAGGCAGGGGCCCCACATTCCTAGTTGGGGATGTGTGGTGACCCGTCTAAAATTAATAAACTCTGTTTGTCCTAAAAAGGGTTCTTTGATCTGTGGAATTCAGCCTGTTTTTGCTGTTACAGTATCACTAGCACCAAGTTTTGATGGTGAGGTTGAGTAGACCTGGCTGTGATGTGGCTTGTGGTGACAGCAAAGGCTATGGTAGTAGTTGACTTGCAACATTTGATTCTTAGATAAAGAAGTCTTCCCTAAATCGCCGACAGCTGATCCCAGATGGTGTGTGCTGCATAGGTGTGTGGTACCTACTGCTGCAGACAGGCCTTTCGAGACCGTGCACCCGGTAGGTGAAGTTCTTTTTACGCTCGATGACTCCTGTGTCTTGATTAAAAGACAGTAAGTGGAATCCACTTCCAGCCGTTCTGTGCTTATTCTGAAAGGTTTCTATTTAGGAAAGCAAAGTTCAGACGGTCATAACTTTGTTTTTTTTTTTTTAGGCTCAGGTTGACACCCCCATTCTCAATTTAAAAAAATAACTGGAGCAAGCTTATGCCCAGGTTTTACTAGTGTTTTGCTTCGATTTTTCCCAGCTCAGTAAGTGTTCCATTTTAAAAACCAGGCCGTGCTTTTTATGTTCATTTTCTTTCCACCAAAGAAGAGGCACAGAATCGCAAGATCCTTTCTTAGGTTTAGTCCAGACATCTGTTTCTCAGAACATTTTTTTTTATATGAGTAATAAATAGGAGAAAAGAAATGAGAGAAATGGATGATGCCTATTTTCATGGGGAGTTACTTATAAAAGCACATGAAAGATCTCTGAAACTGAAAAAGTCTATACAGCAACATCCCCCCCATCTTGGGGGACACTTTCCAAGATGCCCTGTGGAGACCATGAAGGCCCTGAGTTCAGTCCGCAGTACTGCATCAAAAAGTAATATGTAAAAATAAAACCTTAAAAATTAACAAAAATATAATCTCAGAGAAGATGTTGCAATAAAAATAAGTGGAACAAATTTAACCAGGAAAGACTAGACCGAATTGTATAAAAGGTAAAATCATTCCTGATCAAACTATCGAGCAAAATTTAATAAAAACATTACAACCAATAATCACATATAATTAAGAGCTCTTTCTTTGGTGTATTTTTTTGTTTTGTTTTGAGACAAGTTCTTGCTAAAAATTCTTGCTAGGCAAGTTCTCCACCACTGAGCTACACTTTCAACACTAGAGCTTTAAAATACAAAATAATATATGCTTTGCAACAAGAGAAAAATAAGCAGACATACAGGTAACTCAGAAAAATACACATTAATGAAAAATAGGGGGCTGGGGATATAGCTCAGTGGAATAAGCGCCTGCCTAGCAGGCGCAGGGTCCTGAGTTCAATCCCCAGTACCGCCAAAAGAAAAAGAACAACAACAACAACAAAAAAAATGAAAAATACACTTTGAAAAATCCAAACCCACAAATAACAGAAATGATTAATTGAATGGAATTCTGTTATTCTATTTTCTACTTCTCAAATTAGTAAAGATTTAAAAAGCATGTAACTCTAGGGTACATATGCTGGAAAACAAGTGCTTTCATGTACTGCTGACAAACGTCCAAACTGGTAAAAACATTTTTGAAAATAATTTGTTATTGTATATCAAATCCTAGGGGCTGGGGATATAGCTCAGTGGAATAAGTGCCTGCCTAGCAAGCTCAAGGTCCTGAGTTCGATCCCCAGTACCACCACAAAAAAAAAAAATCCTAAAAATATTTATGTCCTTCATTCTAAGAATTTCATATCATGAACTGGAGTGATACAGACTAATGTTTATATATTGGGATGTCCACTATAGTATTGTTTATAATAATTAAAAATAGGAGACATCTTAAGGGTTCAACAGAACAATCACTGATAATATGGGCTACCAATAAAAGAGAGTATCACACAGCTAGTAAATATCTTGTTCTTACCAAGCAGGCACTGACATGAGAACATCTCATGATAGGATGTTTAGTGAAAATTGATGCAACGCTCCTGTGCTTTGAACAAAATGTTCAGAAGTAAAACAGAAGAAAGTGGGGAGAGAGGGGAGGGGAAAGGGACATTAAAAGGATTAATATGTGTTACATACATGAACCAACTCCTTATCATGAATGTAATCATGTACTATAAACACATACTAATAAAAATAAAAATTTGAAAGAAAGCAAACAGAAGGAAAATATGCTAAAATGTTCACCGTGGTTATCTCCGATTAGCTGGATTACAGGTGCATTTTCAGGTGTTACTTTCTTACAGATTTTCTACAGAAATCCTGTCTGGTGTAATGTTTATAAAATATGAAGATTGAGTGGAAATAAATAACAATGTTTATTCTCAATAAACTGAAAAGCCCTGGTCACATGTGATTTATTATAATTACCATCCCCTCTCACTGAACTGGACAGCCCCAGGCTCTTCATCTAGAAGTCAAGCTTCGTGATTGCTCCAGAGGCAGACTCTGTTGGTCCCAAGTTGCCACCGAAAGGTCCCATCTGGCCTGGGTATATGCCCTTTCCTCTCTCTGGAATTTCCTGGGTACTTCTAACTCCCTACCCAGATCCCTGTGGTTCCAGCGATGTCCCCACTGCTCCGGGATCCCTTGGCCGTGCTGATCCCTGAGTTCCTCTGTTCCTGCTCTGTGAGACCCAGCATTCGCCTAGGTGTCTGTTGCTACCTTGTAAGCACCTGGGTCAACACCTGTAGTGTCAAGTGCAATACTCAGTATTTGGGGGGAGCTGCTAGCACAGTAGGTGCTCAGTAAGATCATCTCAGTTTTAAATCTTATTTGTGGAAATATGGTACACCATGTATTTTGACATTTTATTTTATTTGATTTTTTACATGTTTCGCCTCATGGGCATCCCAAACTGAAGAGAAATTAGACTACAGACATAGCAGACACGTATCCTCCTTCTTCTTGTTTGTCACTGTTTAGAGAGATCTGTGCTGGAAAGGAATCACTTGGTATATTACCTTGAGGCAGATACTTGGACTGTGTGTGTGTGTGTGTGTGTGTGTGTGTGTGTGTGTGTGTGTTGCTGGGGATCAAACTCAAGGCATCACACATGCTTAACAAGCTGTCTACCCTGAAACTACACCCTAGGCCCTCTTCTATTTTTTAACCTAGCAAAGAAAAAGGAATTATAAGGCATGATGACTCCATCAGCTTGCTCTGGGCATCAGGGTGCGTTCCTGTAGTCCAGGAGGCAGAGGCAGGAAGATCCCAAGCTCAAGACCAATCTGAAAAATTTAGGAGTATAGACCCTATTTCAAGATAAAAGCAACAAAAAGGAGTAATGATGTAGTGCAAGACTCTTCCAAGATCAATCCCTTGTACCTTGGCTTCAGGCTTTGGGGTGTGGATTCAGGGTTAGACTTTGAGTTGCTAGAGTAAGGCAGGAAAGCCAGAGCCCAGCTGTATTTTATACTAGAACTCAGGACTCGGGACTAGATATGGTGGCAGGGGCTAGTGGCCACAAGGGGCAGATAAGAGGTCGTAGAAATGGCCACCTATACCACGCCAGGCAGGTGGACACAGGAACCGGGTGAGGTGGGAAAGTAGCTGTGCGTGGGCAGGTGGAGATGCAAGGTGCAAGCTTCCCAAGTCCACACCACTCATGCTGTGGAGGGGCCTAGCAATTTTGTATTTGTACATCTATTTCTTTTTCTTACAAAAGTCACTGCAAATTATGTAAGCTGCGGGCCCTCAGAGCCTGACGCTGCCTGGGAAGAACTGGTGCTGGGCAAGGCCCTGCCTCTGCGCAAAGGGCTACTTTACTCAAAGGATGACAGCTGAGCAGAAGGGCTGCTCTAGCTTCTGCAGCCCCAGAGCAGCAGGAATCCCTCTGAGTTGTGAAATCACGTCCCTTTCATCCATCATCCTTTGCTTTCTCTCTCTCTTTCTCTTCCTTCTTTTCTGTTGTTTTCTTTGTCCTTTCCTTTCCTTTCCTTTCCTTTCCTTTCCTTTCCTTTCCTTTCCTTTCCTTTCCTTTCCTTCCCTTCCCTTCCCTTCCCTTCCCTTCCTTCCCTTCCCTTCCCTTCCCTTCCTTTCCTTTCCTTTCCTTTCCTTTCCTTTCCTTTCCTTTCCTTTCCTTTCCTTTCCTTTCCTTTCCTTTCCATTTTTCCTTTCTTTCTCTTTCTTCCCTTTCCCCTTCCCTCTTTCCATCCCTCCTCCCCCTCCTCCTTCCCTTTCTTTTCCCTTCCCTTCTCTTTCCTTTAGTGGTACTTGGGATTGAACCCAGAGCATCTGCATTGAGCTACATCCCCAGGCCTTTTCTATTTTGTGATAGGGTCTCCTTAAGTAGCTAAATTGCCCAGGGTGGACTTGGACTTGCAATCTTTCTGCCTTACCCTCCCAGTATTCTGGGATTACAGGCCATCACATCAGGCTTGAAATCTACACTTTCAACAAAACCGAAAACCTCTCTCTAGCCACACAGGCCACATGGACTGCCAGTGTAGGATTTCAGGTGACTTGAGTCTGGAGGACTTACAGAACTAGTAAACTCTGGGGATGGCTCTGTGGCAGGATCCTTGTCCTCCTGCTCCTCTGCTCATGATGAACAGGCTTGCGTAGGTCTATCCTGGTGAGCTTTGGTCTTCTTCATGACTGTAGCCAACAGCCACAGACTCTCTGAATATCTGCCCCTGGTCACAAGGAAAGAAACAATGGGGTGGGATAGGGTGAATAAATGGATATGAATTTGTCCCCACAATTGGCAAAACCATCCAAGGTAGTTGGTGCTCTGATAGATATAGCACCAAAGTCATATGGCCACTGGAAAACAATGTGGAGTGGCTCTTCTTTTTCCTGGGCACTAATCAGTCTTGTAGGTGGGCACTGATTGCTTTGTGCTCTTTTGTGCTGCAGGAGAGACTTCTGTGACCAAGTGAGTAGAGAATTAGTTTACTTTTCTAGAACCCCCTCAGCCTCCTGAGGCCAAGCACAGCATGTATGACTGTAGGCTCCCAGGTGACCAATCCTTTGAGACTGTAAAGAACTCCTCAGATTACAGGGACTACTTCTCGAGTACTGTTGCATGTTCAGAGGAAGGATGCTCTTCTACATTCCCAGGGTGGCAGAGGACATCAGGACAAAGTGGCATGGCACCACAGGCTGGGATCTGAGGCAGAGCATGACTGTGGATACCACAGAGGAGAGACAAGGCCAGTGTGAGCCAAGAATTGCAAGTGCCAGCCTGCAGGGTCCTTCTGCTGTCAGCTCAGATTGGCCAGCAAGCTGCCTGGAATGGTCTCATTTTGATCACTAATTAGCTTGTTGCAGAAGCTGCTTTACCACAGCGTGGCTTTAGGGGCTGCTGCTGGCTTCTCAGCAACTACTAAGTACCAGAAACCTCCATAGAAATGAGTGGGTGAGGCATGGTCCAGAGCCAGGGGAACTGCTGTATAAGTTCCTCTTATGCTGCTAACCCAGGCAGAAGTGATAGGGGATAGAGGGGGGATATATAGACCACTTAATTCCACTGGAGGCTAAGGGCCCATAATCTTGGACATGGGCTCCTTCTGGGGAAGGATAACTCCTGGGATGTTTTGAACTACACATGTCACCTCTCCCTGGAGAGCATGGCCCAGAGTACCACTCCACGAGTGCTTCCATACCCCTCGAGTTGGCTCAGTTCTAACAGCTGGGCCCTGGGCCTAGAGAGGGCCCTGCCTAAAGTGCACAGGTGGTGGCAGGACTGAACCTGGACCACCCCATCACAGCTGTGCACCTGACCTGCAGCCCAGGGCCTTCATTCTGTCCTCCTGCTCTCAGCAAATGGGAGCAGGGCTTCACTGACAGAAGGGTATGTGTATTTTTCTGAGGACAGAGGATGAAGTCCACCAGGAAGCCTGCTTTGGCAAAGAAGTGGGGGATCTGCCACAATGCTGTGATTATCGCAGGCTCCCATACACTTTAGTGCTGGTTCTAAGTGCCAAGTACAGCACTTGAAGGAACTCAGAACCCAGACATTTCATAAAAGTATTTTTGTTTTCTTTTCTTTTTTCCTTTTCTTTCTCCTTCCTTCCTTCCTTCCTTCCTTCCTTCCTTCCTTCCTCCCTCCCTCTCTTCCTTCCTTCCTCTTCCTTCTTTCCTTCCTCTTTCTCTCTCTCTTTCCTTTTTCTCCCTTTCCTTCTCTTTCTTTTCTTTTGTGATGGGCATTGAACACAGAGCTGAGCATACGGCAAGACACTATAATTGAGCCAAACCCCCAGACCAAAAAATATTTTTAAAAAAATAGTTTTAAAAAAGTTTTAGAAGCTGCAGTATAATGGGAGAAGATTAAAGAAATGTGATAAAGACTTTTTCCATTCCACAGGGAGTTAGACTATCCATCTATTTGTCTGAAACCTTCTAGGGAACCAATATCCCAGATGTATGCTTGGTACAGTCACCTGACTTTGTCTTCTAATTCATTTATTCACAAACTAATACATGAATTGCTGTGATAATCAGGCCTTTTCAGATGACAGGCGTGTACAGTGAGTGAAACACAGTACATATATTCCCTGTGGTTGAGAGCAAACATAATGAATAATATAAAAAACAAATGTCCCCCTCCCTGACCATCACCCCCCCTGGCCTGGAATTCTGTTTTATTTCAGCATTGATGTGCCCTTTGATCTCACAGGTTACTAGTGACTGAGAGAAAAGTGGATGATTTGGATTATTTTATATCCATCATGCCCTTGGCGAACTTTTGCTTTTATGTGACTTACAAATCTACCCCTCTTGCCTGTGGGTATGAAACCCTGCTGACCAGCTATAGCCCTTAGAAGCATTCTAGACACCAGTGTTTTCTGTGTGCCTGAGAAACCAGGGCCACTTGAACATTGATGCTGGCTGCTGTGTGTCCAGGCTGAGATTGGCAGGAACAGGGAGGAATGGGTTTTGATGCATATGGGGCCTTGAGGAGGTAGGAAGCAACCAGACATGGCTGCACATGATGGAGGGTTTAAGATTTCTTTTTGTGGGCTGGGGGTACAGTCAGTGGTAGAGCACAGGCCTAGAAAGCATGAGGTGTAGGGTCTGCCCCCAGCACTTTCAGGACAAAAGTTTGGTTTTGTTTGCCTCTAGTTTCTCTACATTGTGTCCTGGTATGGGCTTTAAAAACCTTATGTCATGTTAGGCTCGTGAAACTGCTAGTTGATGTCTGCTCTTTGTTATGGACCATTCTTGGTTCTTATCTATTCAAATATTAACTTTGCTCAACTATCCTTTTTTGGATGTCAGTTAAACCTGTTAGATGGCTTAAACACCCTTTTAAAAAATGAATCATTTTTTTCTTTTTCAGGCTGAATTCTGGATAGTTTTTCCATTTCACTAATTCTCATTGCAGCTGTGATAATGAATTAGCCATTGGGTTTTTAATTTTAATGACTATAGTTCTCATTTCGAGAATCTCTTTCTATTTGGCTTGTGTGTGTGTGTGTATGTGTGTGTGTGTGTGTGTGTGTGTGTGTGTGTGTGTGTGTTTGTGGCACTCAGGATTGGACTCAGGGCCTTGCAAATGCTAGGCAAGCTCTCTACTGCTGAACTACATCTGTAGCCCCTAATTGGCCCTTTAAAAATATCTCAAGGGGAAGGGAATGAAAAACATAAGTAAAGTGTGTTATGTACATGCAAAATCTCCCCATATTGAATGTAGTCACTATGCACTGCACACATATGAATAAAATAAGGCACAAAAATATTTCACGTCATGTTCTATAGCTTCCAGTTCCCTATCAAATCTTCCAAGTCTGGCTTTTGTCCTTCTAAATATAGTAAACATGATTTTATAGTCTGAAATTTAGTTCTCAGTGTGTGTGTGTATGTGTGCGTGTTCTGAGACAGAGTCTTGCTCTGTAGTACAGGCTGGCTTTGAACTCACAATGTAGCCCAAATTGGCCTGGAACTTGCAGCAATCCTCCTGCCTCAGGCTCCCAAGTGCTGGGATTACAGCTGTGCACCACCGTGCCTGGCTCTCAGTTTTCATTGCTGAAGTCTCTGTGAGCCAGTTTCCACTTGTATGATTCTTTTTCATTACTATAATGAAATACCCAAGGCAGCATAGCAGCATACTTTACAAAGAAAAGAGGTTTATGGTGGGTTCCAGTTCTTCAAGGTTGCCATGCTGGAAGGGACTGAAGCAGCATGGGCGTCACACAGCCAGAGAAGCGCACGTGTGTGTGTGTGTGTGTGTGTGTGTGTGTGTGTGTGTGTGTGTTCTGGTCTCCTTCCCTCTTCTGATAGTTACCAGGATTCAGTCACAGGGACTCTGTGCCTTTCTAATCTTGATCCCCCAGTGGACTTCAGCTCTCAACATGGTGGTCTAATTGGGTTAAGTTTCCATTCTCCTCATGCCTTAAGCTGGGTGTGAAATTCCAGCACATCAGCAGAGCACCCAAGGGATGCACTCCTGCCACAGCCCCACGGCACTCCCCACCCCTTTCTTGCTCATAGTTGCCCTATTGTCTTTGGAGCCATGGGTCCTAGGTGGTGTCGCGAGTGGCACACCAGTGAATCAGCACTCACGTGTCAGGAAGGGTACATTTGCTTCCAGGGAGGTTTCTCATTGTCTGCCGGCCCTAGGGGTGGAGGTAGGGCCGGAACCACCTCTAAGTTCAAAGCCTTGATGCATGGGTGCAGAGCTGGAGACTGTACCTGACCAACATCCAGACATGGCTGTTGGCCTGCAGCCTTGTGTCCTCACCCAGAACATATTTTCAAGTGTTGAGTGGTTTTCCTGATTCCCAAACTTTGGCAGTCCCCAGGGCTTTGAATCTTGTCTCCTTATCTTTATGAGAACAAAGAACAGCTCATTCTCCAACTTGGCCATTTTTCAGAGGGACAAATGCCTTAGGCCAAAAGCTCCCCAAGCTGGACTAACTTCTTCTGGTTTGCCCCTTCCTTGCTCCTGGATTATTATTGCTTTGATGCTTTAAGAAAATTAAACAAATATTTCATCAAGATTTTTAAGCTGTCTTTGATAGGAAAGATCATCTGAGCTACTTAATCTGTGATTGCCAAAGCAGAAGAGTTGGGTGACTGGGGCTCAGATCTAAGATGTCACTTCCAGCTGCCTGACTTTGGGCAAATGTTTTCCCTTTTCACTTAGATGTCAGCATTAACCCTTATCTCCTAGACACCATGGCTGTAAAATATGAAAGAAAAATGTTTTTGAAAAGTACAGTGTTATTTATTGACTGTGTCTCACACTAGAATGTAAACTCCAGGATTACAATAAACCTGCTTTTTCTAATGGTTTTCCCCCCAAAATACCTGATAGGCAGTAGTTGCTCAACATGTAAGGAACATGAGGAAGAGTTACTTTGTAAAGATCACCAAAGACTTAGTCAAAGCACAGACACTGAAAAATAATCACATATTGGGAATCTGCATTGGGGGGGTTAAATTCAAATCTTACTAGCAGTATCTTCTGTTCAAAGAATTATCCCTGTATGACTTTGTAAGCCTGGTTGTTAGATCAGTGCAATAGTGGTTTGTTTTGGTTTTTATTTTATGTTAGTTTCAATAGAATCTTCACCTGAAGCAACAGTCTAGGGAGAACACAGTCCTGACCTATTGTACACCTGGGTCATTTCTGCTTGGGGCTATTATAAATAATGGTGGCTTCTTTGTCTGCTGCTACCAGTGAAAAGGGAAAAATGTATCTATTGTCAACCCTTGACACTGTGTTCAGGCTCATTCCAGAAAAGCATCTTTGTGTGGAGAGTCCAGCATCCTCTGTTGTACAAACAAAATCAACAGAAATTGATTGGAGTCTCTCAGGAAGTGGACAGTTCCAGTGGAACTCAGGGCCACCGATGAATCTCAGTTATTTTAACAAATGCTGTACTAATCATTGCTGTAGGTGTGTATGTGTGTGTATGTGTGTGTGTGTGTGTGTTAAGCAAGAAGTGATTTAGAAAAGGTTTACTGTAAACCATAGATGCAGGGGTGCTGACTTAGATTTTTACTATTAAGTTTATTGGAACATTTTAGATATACACATTGATTACACTGCTCATAGGGAATTTGTACCTGTTCATGATATATCTTGGTGCCCTTCCCCCCCATTGCCCTCCCTTCAACACCTCCTCCCCTCATTTACAAAGCTTTGGGTAAAATGGGGGGCTGACTCATTTTATACAGTTCTGTAACATTTTAGATAAAGAACTAAAACAATTTCAATGAGTAACCCAATTAGGTAAACAAAGTATGTTTTTATTTAAGGATTAAATGATCAAAAGTTTCAATTTTTCAAGTGGAAAAAGCTATGACAATCATAATAGCTACCATTTATTGATTTCCTTTGTCTTAGATGCTTTCATTGTCTGTAGAGACCACTATTATTTCCACTTTTCAGATAAGGAAACTGAGGCTGAAAGAGATTATGTAATTTGCCCAGGTCCACAAAGCTAGAAAGGGGCAGAGGGAAGCCAGCGGCACCCAATTCACTACCTAGTTGTATTCTACTCATTCATTACCCTTAGAAAAGATGTCAACTTTGTGTCTGTTAATGTTTTGGTTCTTTTACTTTTAAAATAAAAAAAAAAAAGATGTCATTTCCATGTGGTTTGGGTGTCAGTTAAAACTGAGAGTTTATGTAGGACCCAGCATAATTTACCCAGAGGACTGTGGGTAAGATGTCTTTAGAAGGCTATGTGGGGTTATGAGACCCATTGGTATCAGCCCTTGGGGGCTTGACAAATTTAGACACCTGCCCACACAGAAACTATAAGCAACTGATCTGGGAGGCTGAAGCAGGAGGATTGCAAGTTTGAGCCCAGCCTGGAGATTTAGTGACTTAAAACGGGCTGGTGATAAAACTCATTATGAAGGCTTTGGTTTTGAAAACAAACAAACAAAAAAAGATGCAACCCAATGGGCAATGGAGTGGTCTGATCAATAATAATAAGGATGAGCACACAGAAGGCTGGGCGTGTTGGCCATTGGTTTGCTCATCAAGAGACAAGGATTTACAAGCTCCGTTTGCCAGACGTAAAAGCTGCCATAAAGTCTCCCTTGCGCATAAGAACACCAATTTGAATTAGCAACCAAAGCCAAGTTTGATGTATTTCATTTTTACCGTATGCACAAAGGACGGGACAAACCTAGGACTGGAGATCGGAAAACAAAAGCTGTAAAGCAGTCCTTAGCCGGGCCCTGTCTGCCCCCTTTGCACCCCTCTCCCACTCTCTGGCCCTTTGTTGTTTGTGGGGGAGGATGAGAAGGCAGACGGGAAAGGAGCAAGCTGGAACTCCGGTCCTTCTGGCTCCTTGTGAATTGGACCCAGACCCACACTTCTGGGAATCTAGGGACATTCTGATTTCTGCAAGGGGCTGTGTGCAAAGAGAGGGTCTGCAAAGATCAAATTAAAACTTTGGGCTTCATGTAGGCACAACAAAAAAGTGACAGTGTTTTCTCGAAGGCTCCATCAGGCCAAAAACTAGAAGTTGGAGCTCTGGCCTGTCAGTCTGGGACCACACTCCCTGACTGTAGGGTGGCCTCTAACTGAATGTTCCACATGAGTCACAGATGGATCTGGAGCAGGAGGCAGCTCAGGGGCTCAGCATCTTTTCATAACCCTCAGGAGCAGGATTGAGAGAAAGAGAGAAGTTTTTGCTCATGATCTCATTCAGATCCGAATGTGTCCAGACGCCCAAATATTTGATTTGAGCCTGGTTGCTAAGAGACCTCCCACTGGGACCCAGCTGCCTGCGGGCAGGAGGGCGGTATTGGCATCACTTCAGATTTCTGCCAATTTATTTTGGAACCAGAAAACCTAGATCTGTGGTTTCCTCAAGGAAACTATGGGGAGAGGACAGATTTGAGTCAGCCGGCCACCAGAGGAAAACCCCACTGACCTTTAGCAAGGAGCTGTCGGAGGGTTGGGGATGGAATCCTAACACTGCCATTGTTTACTTCCTGTTCCATATGCCGTCAGGGCACAGAAATCAGAGCTTTGTGCTTGGGAATGCAGGTGACATCCTGAAGCAAATGCAGGGATCGTGAGCAACGCTGGAGTTCTGTGTGTGTAGCTGGGCGTTGTGAAGGCTGCTGTGGTCCAAAGCCGTGACACACAACCCCGTGCCTTGGGCTTTTACTGCTCTGTGACTTCCAGGGCTTCTGGGATGACACGAGCGGAGTGGTTGAGACGTGCGTGTGAGCGCATGTGGCTGATGGGAAATGGCCCTCTGGCCCCCGTCCTAGTTCTCCACAGAACCCAGACAGCAACCACAGCAGGCTTCACAGCTGCACGGTAAGAGAAGACTGAAGAGGCTTTCTCAGCCCTAGATGGGACATACAAGGACTGGCTGCTTTTCCGTAGCTTTGATACTGACTTTGGCTTTAGGACTGACTTTTACAATAACTGTATTCATGTGAGAAACCTAGTTTTGGTGTCAGGATCTCTCGATGAGATTTGTAGTGTGTACATTGTAAATAGTTACCCTTGGTTTTCATCCATACATCAGGGTTCTTCAGAGAAATAGAACCAACGGGATGAGAGAAAGAGAGACAGAGACAGATGGAGACAGAGAGACAGACAGAGAAACAGACAGAGAGACAGAGACAGAAAGAGATTATTATGGGGAATTGGCTTATATGATTATAGAGCCTGAGAAGTCCTATCACCTGCTGATTTTGAGCTGGAAACCCAGGAATCAGAGGTATTATTCTAGGGCAGGTCTGAAGGCCTGAGAACCAAGAAGGTAAATGATATAAATCCCAGTCCAGCTCAAGTGATCAGGTTGGAAGGGAAAGGGGTGAATTCTTCCTCCCACTGCCTTTCATTCTACCCAGACCCTCAGTGCACAGCACTGTGGGCTTTGCTTTCAGATCAGATCATGTGGCAGGCTCTGTTCTTTCTGGGCCAGCTGTGTCATCCTCAGAAGTGTCTAATGCCTCAGTTTCCTTTCCAGGATGTCAAAAGCCATCCTGAAAGATGTATTTGCTGTGTTTCAAAAGAGCAGGTAATAGCTTGGTGCTTGGGAAGAAATCAACAGAGAATAGGAGGGGACTTGAAATTGTATTTGGAAATAGGAGGTCATGGGGCCTGGGCCTGGGCCTGGGCGAGGCAGTGTGGACAAATTACCAACAAGAAGGCTTTCTGGGTTTGCTTTGAGAGGCTCTACCACGTTTGATCAGGATGATGAGCTGGAAGATGTGTGCACACTTCCAGGAGCAGAGGACTTTGTAAACCGAGAGTAGTTTGGATGTAATGAGAAGAAAGTAATGGAGAGACCCAGATGCATTACACTGCCAAGTCTCAGGGTCCGGAAGGCATCAAATTGGAACACAATATAATTTCCATCTTGCAAACCAGGGAAAAGAAAAATGAAACCCAGAAACAGTACCCTTCAATAAACAGGTTTTTCTGGTGAGTCTGTGTGCTGAGGAAATCTCTAGGAAATATTAAAATATGTGACCCAAGCCTGCCTCCCCTTGATTATGTATACCATGTCATGCAAGGGACTGTGATTTATTTCCATGAAAGAAGCTATGATGTCACAGTGCTGCATTGTGATGTCATCCAGGATCCCTGAGATCCCAAACCAAGAGAAAGCTCTTGTTTTGAATAGAAATATTCTGCTAATGAAGAACATTGGCAAGGAGAAGAAAGTCACTCCAAATAAGATAAATGCAGCAAACAGAGGGCCAAATTTTGCATGATTTTGAATATTCTATTGAGTATTCAGCCAAAGCCTGTCTCTTAGTTTTTCAGTAATGATAGATGACATGGCCTGGGGTAAAAATAAACCCACTTCCAGTGTTGTTCTGGCTGGTTCAGTGGGAAGCAACATCATTAACCTTCAGGGGACTGTGGAGATGTTTGAGATCTGGAAGCCTAAGGCTCTCTGGGGAGGAGGATTGGAGAAGGTTAAGAGGATGTAGAGTACTCAGGTCCAAGTTCCTCACCCCTTTGCTTAGTTCCAGTGTACATTTCATTAGGAGAAAAGCTCTTGTCTAGGCTGGTAATTTAGACAGCATCCTAAATGTGTTGCTCTAGGCTCTAAATGCATTAGGGAGAGCACCCATACCACCAAGGATATAGTGAGTGTCCAGTAGGCACAGCCTGGTTTGTGTGCATCTGAAGTGTGAATTCCACAGATGTCTCAGCTGGGGAGCCCTGGGAGAAGCAGCTGGGCCAGGAATGCCAAGAAGCACTTAGCTACATGGGTAGATAATTTCTCCTCAGCTTCCCTCTGTCTTTAGAAACGCTTGGAGAAGTAGAAGAATCACAGCTCAGTAATGGCCCTTTGTCAACCTAAAGGAGAGTGCCTTCTTTTCCTCCCCACGCCCCCCTTCCCTCCCCCATCTTCCTCTTCTTCCTCCTCCTCCTTCTTATTCATTACAAAGCTAGCACGTTTGAGGCCCTGGGATTAATCCCCAGCATCTAGCTATCTATCTGTCGTCATCCTCATCATCATTAGTTGAAAAGCTATGTATCACTCGCCTTTATACAAATATTGGTTTTCACATATAGATCTATTGTTTGAATAGAAAACCATGCTTCCTGTTATGATAGATTTTAGAAGTTTTGTTCTAAAAGAATTAATGACTATAAAGCCAATGAACTCATAGAGAAAAATGTATTGGCAAGGTCTTGCTGATTGATAGATTTTCTCCAGTTAGAAAACCCCTGCTAGAAAAAATGATCTTGAAACGTTCTGAGATGATTTACATCTAATAAAAAATGCACCCATATAGTGGAAGGCTTGTGGGTGGATGTGATTTAGTAAGATTTTTTTTTTCCCTTTTGAAACCAGTGGTTGTATATGGGGCTTTGGCCATGAGAGATCTCATGAACCCATTCATTTTATAATCCAGGCAGAAAACAAAGAGCCAGATGTGACAGCTATTTTTAAAAAGTTGCAGACTATTAATACCTTATGTTTATCTTTTGTCTTTCTTGTGAGAAGTCCAAAGTGCCTTGTATATGTACCTCACCCATTCTCATGTGTTACTCCCACTTGAAGAAAGGACTGAAAAACGCCCCAAGTCAGGGAGTGTGTTAGATGTTAGATCGACCTTGGTTATTTTGGTCAACATATTGCTCTGGTTTGTACCCAGTATTTAGGGCACCAACACTGGGACATAGCAAGATGCCTTTCACCTAAGTTAAAACAAAAAAGCCCTGAATTACACCTACTCGTTTCACTCTAGCCCTAAGGCAAAAAGGGGGTACTGCCAAGCATATGGTTCTCACCAGACCAACAGACGAAGTGGATTACTTCTTGTCTGTTTCTGGCATCAGACTCCTTGCAAAGTCCCTTATGCTAGCGTACCAACCTGTTCACTAGTGACACAATTCGGGGGCACAACTCTACGGAGCTGGAGTTAAGATTCATAAATAGACCTTGGTTGTCTCAGAGCCACTTGTGCCTGCAGGGATGTCCCACTAGATCACAGTTTGTAATCCTGGCTAATTGGACTGTCTTTGGCATATCCTTAGGACTGTACCCCAGGCCTTGGGATTCCTTAATGATTAGAAATTGAAATCCACTACTAACATCAAAAGTAGGAAGCAACCCTGTGTGTTTTCTTTCTGAAGGTCTGAATCCTTCAAAGGTGTTCAGAGTCGTATTGAGGCTAAGACTGTAGGGGGAGAAGAGTAATCACAGGCTCATACAGTCCTTAGTGGGGACAGAATCACAACTGCACATGGACTGGGATGTTGCTGTATTTTCCATCATGATAGGTACCAGGAATTGAGGACCTTGTGCTTGCCAGGTAGGGGCTTGTGCCCCTGAGCTATATCCCCAGCCCCCAGTCACATTCATTGAAACATCCAAATGTTTTACTTTTTGGACATATATAGTGTGATGGTTGGTACATTTTATCAACTTGAGTAAGAGGCTTAACTAAGTAACAGGGCAGTTCTACATCCTGGGGTGTAGAGGACACAACTTTATGCCCTTACTTCTAGGATATTGTTCATTGTGTCAACTTTAGAAGTTTAGAAGTTTAACTAAGTGACTCAGCAGAGGGTCAAGGTCCTTTGTAAACATCCTGAGCCTGTGCAAGAGGAGGGCATGGAGACGGTGTGAATGCTAAACCACCCCAGGATGGGTAGCCTGCTCATAATATAAGGGAGGAAAAGAGGCTTTCTCCTCTCCCCTTTTTGCCCTTGTTGCTTTTGCTGACTTTTGCCACCATGACCTGTTGCCCCTGTGTCATGCCACCCTGCCTTGGAGCCAGCTGATTATGGACTAAAACCTCTATAAACTCTGAGGTAAATAAACCTTTTCTTCCTTAATTTTGGGCCTCCAGTATTTTGTTGCAGCAATGGGAGAAAAGTAGCTAAGACACATGGCTTTCCACAGACAGATCCTTCAAGGTTTCTCCAGCCTCTTCAGCTGTCCCTTCTAGGTTTCCTGTTCTCCGACCATGCATACACCACACACCTGCTGAACACAGTGTTAGACAGAAGCTTTATGGCAGGCACTGGTGCTGTGTGTCAAATATAGTCAGCCTTCTATCCATGCATCCCACATCTGTAGATTCTACCAAATGCAGTATGAAAACATTTTAAAAAAATTGGACCTGTTTGGAACATTTACAGACTTTTTTCTTGATATTATTCCCTAAACAACTACTTACATCAAATTAGGTATTATAGGTAATTAAGAGATGATTTAAAGTATACAGAATAGTTGTATGCAAATACTATATTGTTTTATAGAAAGGACTTGAGAATTTGCAGCTATCAGTATGGGAAAAGTTAAGGGAATGGCTTAGCAGATGCCAAGAGACAGCAATATTTCTGGCTCTCTACTTTCAGCGTGCAAGATAGGATTGCACTCTGGTTCCTTTGCAGGTGGGTGGGATGGAGACACTAGCTCTAGCCAGTGTCTTGTGAACAGAAGCAATATGTGTCACTTCTGGGAGAGAACAATTAATTGTTGGTGCAAGATTGAATTTCCTCTGCTCTAGGAACCAGCCAAGTTTAAGGTGGGCGGCTACTCTACCAGCAGGTTCTCAACCTGTTTTATGGGGGATGACAGAAATAAATCTTTGATGCTAGAAGCCACTAGCAGATTTGGGGTTAGAAACAAAGCTACACTCTTCTGATGACTATTGCACCATTCTTTGATTTTTTGTATCCTTGCATATGTTTTCCTTTCAGCTTGAGGTTCACATTGTGCTCTTGACAAATTCCAGCTGACCTGAGCCTTCCAGACCACTTCACAGGTCATTTTTTTCTGTGAAACCTCTTCTGACACCTTCAGGAAATATACCTTCTAAGCAGTTTCCAATTTGCTCCCTATGCAAGCTTCCCTTATAGCCTAAACCACATTTTACTTTTGCTACTTACAAGTCTGCCTTCCTCTTTTAGGCTTTGAGCCTCCTGAAGGCAGGAACTGTGCTCTGTTCATTTTTCTTCTTCTTTTTTTTAATTTTAAAAGGTAAAAAAAACCCTAGAATTTTAAAACAAGACAATAGGAGAGTAATAATAATTCATACATTGCATATTGCTATCTTCAAAGTAGTTACTCAGAGTACAAGATATAGGGATGAAATATTGTCCAAACAATATTAGTACAAGCCTTTCTTTTCAATGAACTAAGAGAAACTAGCTGTATAACTATCTTGTGTATATATGTATATATGTTAATTTTTCCTTTTCCCTGTCCTTCCTTTCCTCATCACAGTTTCTCTTTTCTTTTAAACAGTTTCTTCCCAATTCACAATACCTACTGTACATTTTGCATCCTATTTACTTGTTCAACTTCTCACACTAGGAAGACAATACGGTGTTTATACAGGTGGGGCTGATTTATTTCACTTATGAATATGGTCTCAAGTTACATTCATTTACCTATAAGTCTCCATCTTTTTTATCCATTCCTCAGTTGATGGACATTTGGTTTGCGATGTGTACACCCATGTTTATAGTAACACAATTTGTAATAGCTAGATCTTGGAAACAATCTATTCATTTTTCTAGGTCCATTTGTTGAGCTTGTATTTTGAAAATACAAGCTCAACAAATGTCTCACAGAGCAGTGAAGGCACTCAGAAAGGTTGAAGGACTTAATTAATGTCAGTACATCCATTTTAGAACTCACAGTCCTGAAGTCACCAGATATACTGGCACTGGTAACTGACCAGTCCTGGAAGATATTTGTTAAGATTGGTTTCTTTCTTTGCTTCAGCTTTATTTGTCTGTAGTTCAAACAGAAAAGAGAAGGAGAGTAGGACAGAAGAAAAAAGATGAGATTTTGGATAATTTTTCAAGGATAATTTTTTTGAAATGGTTGTGGTTGTTTATATGAAGCTCTGGCTCTGCTTATATGAGAAAGCATATTTGTTGATGTAGTGTCTTGAGTTTTTATAAATGCATTTATGCACGTTATCAATTGCACCTCTCTTGGCCGCTTATATACTATTAAGTTCCAAGATTCTGTTTCAGTGTCTGTTGCAAATGAAGTAAAATTCAGCTCTGGATAGAGAATCAGGGGAGATTCCATTTTTGTTTGGATTTAGTTCCCCATATAAAAAGTAGCATATTTATTGTTAAACTGTCTTTAATTTTACAACTGTATCTGTGCATATTGTCAAAGGCACCTCATTGAATTGTTAAGAATAGACTCTGAATTCTAACATGAACTGACAAGATTGTGTTTCAATGTCAGGAGCGGAAGAAGTAAAATGCTCATCTGAGAGAAAGTCAGGAAGCTCTGCACTTTTTTCAGGTCTAAGACAGACAGACGCTAATGTCCTCTGTGTAAGTACCCACAGGGACAGCCAGGGTGTTCACTTAGAAATCCTTTGAGGTTTGAAAAAAAATGAAAGTAAAAAATAGTTTGGGTAATAAAACTGTATGTCTTAGTGGAGATTTAACAGTCATTTGATCCTATTATTTTGGCTTTGAACAACTGTAAATCCTATTTATTAATCAATTTATTTATTACAGTGCTGGGGATTGAACCCAGGGCCTCATATATGCTAGGCAAATGCTCAACCACTGAGCTACAGCCCTCTTTACTTTTTAAAAAAATATTTTTACATTATGCTGGACAGCTATTGTGTTTGTCTGTTCAGTGTCGATTTCTTCTCTGTCTAGTAAGAGCTTCTCTGTTTTCCTGTTTTGCTGTTTATTTAACTAAGATTTGATGGTTGCAATATGGTGTAATAGTTGGCAGAATGCTCTGGTGTAAGTTGCTTCTGTTTGATTGATTTGTGCTATATGACCTGTGGTGTGCTACTCAACATTTCCAAGTCTTAGTCTTCTCCACTAAGGAATGGGAATAGCTATCACTGTGGAAGTCTTACATGACAAGTTGTTTCCTTGAGTGTGTGTATGTGTGTGTGTGTGTGTGTGTGTGTGTGTGGTATGCTAGGACTGTTAAATCTCCACTAAGACATATAATTACCCAAATATTTTAATCAATACATTTTGGGGCTAAGGAATGCTCATATTTTTAAAGAAAAAGTAATGATATATGGTTTTCATCATATGAAAAGCTACTGATTTAGGAATCTTGAAAATCATTTAGTTTACATATCATTTTCCCTTCTACAAACTGTCACCTATACATTCAGGCAGGGACAATGCCTCACACACAAACTAAGCGGCAGACCTGGGACTTTCTGGACTTCTAGTTCTTTCCATCACCCTCACTTGCCTTCCTGGCTTATCACTTTAGGTATGATATGCTAAAGAGAGGTAATTTAGACATTTCAATTTAATCTGTGGGTCTGCTGTAGGCATTCATTTCCCCAACACCGTCTGACCCATACTGACTATGGGCTACATAGGCACGAGCTGTTGGCAGGAATATCGGCTGGAAAGGAGTTTGATGGGTGTACAACTCATAACTCTGATGATGGGTTATTAAAGTGCCTCTTCTTTGAACTCCTTACAAAGGCTTAAGGGCTTTAAGGAACTAGAAAGACTTTGAACCTCTGTTAGTGAGAATTCTGTTACTATAACGAATACCTGGTGATACAGACCTATAATCTCCGCACCCTGGAGCCTAAGGTAAGAAGTTTCAAGTTTGATCCCAACCTGAGCAATATAGTGAATTAGTGAGACCCTCTCTTAAAAACAAGCAAATGACAAAAGACAGGAATTGATGGTATAGCTCAATAGTAACACTGAGTTCAATCCCCAACACTCTCCCAAAAAAACCCAAAATACAAAACACCTGAGATAATCAACTTACAAAGAGAAAAGGTTGATTTTGGCTCGTAGATGGGAGGTCTGGGTCTGCGATTGACTGCCCTGTGATGAGGCTGCACATCATGACAGAAACATATGGTGAAGTTAACCTGATTGTCTCAGGGGTAGGTAGTGAAAAAAAGGAAGAAAGACCTAGGCACCCCAACCCTCTCAAGGCATAACTCCCATGACCTAACTTCCTCTCTCTAGCCTCCTTTTTTTTCAAAAAAAGTTTTTGTTTTCATTAGTGCACATTTGCAGCGTGTAATGATTACAGTCACTGTGGGGAGTTGATGCACGTACACAACTCATCTTAATTCTTTTTTCATCCCCTCCACCTCGTAGTCCCCTGCCCACATGCATGAGATCTGTTTCCCTGTTCCCATTTTCTGTCTTTAGTTTTGCTCTTTATATTTTGGGTTTCTCATATAAAAGAAACCACATTGTATTTAAGGTTGTGCGTCTGATGTATTTCACTTAACATTATGGTTTCAAGGTGCATCTATATTCCTAAAAATTATTCAGATTAATCCTTTATGGCAGGATAGTACCACACTGCATGTAATTACCACATTTGCTTTATCCATTCATCTGCTGATGGATATTTAGGCTGCTTCCAAGATTTAGCAATTATGAGTTGTGCTGCTATAAACATGGGTACTGAGGCAGCACTGTAATGTCTTTAACTCTGTGAAGATACCTAGAAGGGGGATAGCTGGGTCAGAGGGAATCTCTAGTTCTTGAGGAATCTCCGTACTGATTTCCATAATGGTTATACTAGTTTACATTCCTATCATGGGATCTTTGGGGGACCTTAAGATTTAAACTATAGTAGAGCCTAAGCCTTTAGCCTCTCAAACATTTGTTATTATTTGACTTCTCGGTAACAGCCATTCTTTCTGGAGTAAGATAGAATCTCAATGTTGTTTTAATTTGCATTTTTCTAATGTAGACACTACCCCTTAAAGATTTCAGTACCTCTTGAGAGTGCAGGGCTATCATGGGATCTTTAGGGGACCTTCACGTTTAAACTATAGCATAGCCTACGCCTTAGTAATCCATAATATCTGGAAGTGATTTTTGGAGTAGAATTGTTAGGAAACAGACAGCTTTTCATCAAGAGGTAATAGTTTATTGGTAATGAAGTTAAGGATGGAATACAGGAAGAGAGTGATAGCTATCACCTGCTCAGTGTATCACGTGGTAAGTTGGAGGAATGGTCGGCTACCCAGGCAGGGGCCCTGTATACAGAATTGGGAAGTTCACAGGGCAAAGGTTTAACTATTCTTAGGGAATATGTGTGCGGAGACTTTGTTTTCTTACTGCAATTTCCAAACAAGAGCATTTATTTACTTATTCATTTATTTGTTGAGACAGGATCTCACCATGTGGTCCAGGCTGACCTTGAACTCACTATGTAGCCCAGGCTGGCCTTAGACTCAGCCTCCTAAGTGCTGCGATCACAGGCGCGTACCGCCAGATCTGACCAGGAGCTTTCATTTTTACACGCGGACTGGTAAAGGGGAAATGACCAAAATACAGCCAAAGTGAATGTTGGCATTTCCATCTTCTCTGGGTCCTGGGATCCATTTTGCTCAGCCTGACATCTCCAAATTCCCATTACAAGTTTTTTCTAGTTCGGCTGAGAATAGCTTAGTACTGTTGAGTATTGTTAGACTTTGTCAAGGAAAACAAACTCTCTATAGCGTTTTCACCGGCGCAGAAAGTATCTAACAGTGACACAATTTCCGGCCTCCTTTCTTTCTGCAGATTGAAATCAGGGTCTCCCACGTATAGCACCACCAGTGAGTGCTCCAGCAGCGAGTGTATGTAGCACTTTGTAAACTCTGAGACAGGGTCTCATGAAATTGCCCCGGCTGTCCCCGAATTTACCACCCTCCTGCCTCAGCCTGCCAAGTAGCTGAGATTACAGGTGTGTGCCCCCACACCTGACCTGTTTCATTGCTCTATCCATCCTAACACACCATTACAGAATGGTCACCACATGTAAACCACTTGGTCGTGTGCTAGGGATACTGTGGATGAGACTGCAGAGCCCACAGCCTGGTAGGAAAAGTCACGCTCCAAAGCAGTGTCGAACGTCACCCCTAGTCCCTTCACCTCTCTGCTCTAGTAAAACTGTCTCTTTTTGGTAGACAGAAGGGAACAGGGGAAGGTGAAGAGAATGAATATGAATAAGCACTTTAGCTCTGAGTTCAGGAGCCCAAGCTGAGAGTTGTTTTCCTGAGTACTGAAGCCTGTTGCTTGAGCAAGAGAGTGACAGCGAAACAGGGGGAAGAAAAAACACCGGGAGCAAAGGCAGGAGAGAGAAAAGACAAGAAGACGTTGACTGAGGGTCATGGGAGAGTGTCAGCTGAAATCTCAGCGGACTCCTGCTCCGGCTCCCACGGTCGGATACACGGCCGTTGATAGGTTTTACTGCTGAGCGGCGCTTACTGAGGGGATGCTGTGGGCTTGGGCGTGGTCCCATGCTCAACTCTGAGTCAGGGTCCTTAGTGGTCCGCAAGATCTTGGAAACACGTTGTGGGTTCAGTTTGCATTTCTAACAGCATGTATGGTCCTGCAGGCATAATAACAGTCTGAGGGGGGTCCGTGAGGTGATGTTGGATTTGAAATACCTATGGCCTAGTGACCTGAATGTCAAAATCTCATAGCACAACCCATTACTCATGTGTTTGTGTTGGTGTTGTTAACACACCTACAGGGCTATTTTTTAAAGGTATTGCACTTACAATTATGCATAGTATGTAATACTTTATAATGATGCTAGGTGACTTACGTGTTTACTATACTGAACTTTTTATCATTATTTTAGGGTGTACTCCTTACGAAAATTACTGTAAAACAGTATGCTCATATTATTTCATATTTACCATGTCTCTCAGTTGCATTATTTTATCTTGCACTTAATGTTTTGCTCATATTTTCTTATAGCCCAGGAAACAATGGGCCATGTACGGTCTCTATGACACAGCCTATGTGTATAGCAAGTGGTACCATCCGGATGTGTGTTGAGCCCTCTGAAACGTTCAGTCATCCAACCCTGAGCTCTTGGGATGGGTCCCAGCCCTAAAGTGGTTTAAGGCTCTATCTACCCCCACCATTTGATTTTCTCTGATCACAGAGCCACCGGCTGACAGTTTCCAAAAGATGGGAAACAGCATGGAAGTGGTAGGGATGGGGAGGTCAGGTAGGCTGTCCTTTGTTTTTGAGGGTCAACAAGGAGGCCAGGGGAGATCAGTCAGCTGGCATCCAACCTGTCAGAACCAGGTAGAGGTGCTGAATGAAGTTTCCTTTTCCGAAAGCAGATTTATTTTTTTCATTTTATGGCGAAACTGGATCAGTCCTGGGAAAATGGGTCAGCTGTCCCCAATCAAGAGACAAGGCTGTTTACTCAACTCCTAGGGGAAAGGGAGTCTTGATAGAAAGAAAAACTAAAATTTTCCTACCAAGAGGCCGTCACTGCCAGCTGGGAACTAGGGGGCCAACGCGTGGGGTGTCCTCTGACAGGTGGACCCCAAAGGGCATGGGTCGGAAGGCCACGTTTCTCCCTGGAGGTGCCAGGTCGGAGGAAATTCTCAGGGTTTGCACAAGCCTCTAGGTGTTTTAAGGTACATGCCCCGCCCCAGTCACCCCACAAAGGCAGTTTCGGGGGCAGTAAGGAGAGGCAACTCTCCTCCAAAGGGCGTGTGGGGCTGACACCGACTTTCCACAGTCCCTGGATCCGCAGACCGCACAGCGCCGAGAGGTGAGAGGAAGAGCCCGGAAGGGCTCCACGTCAGCCAGAGCAGGGCATTCCTCGCCGTCAGTATCCACCGCACCGGGCGCCCAAGAACCCCCGGGAGTTCAGTTCCCCGAGGCACACGAGGTGGCGAGGTAGCGGCTGGCGTGTCCAGTGTGTGCCCGATCCCAGGGCTCCCTTGCTGCCTCCTCGGCGGTCCCGAAACTGACATGAGGCCCATTTTGGTGCAATGCGAATTAGCTCCAGCCACCGAGTTAGAAGGGGACTCCCGGTCTCTGGGCACGATCACCGGGTCCGGGAGCTGAGACTTGAGTCCGCGCGCCTCAACCTTATCTTCGCTGCAGCCTGTCGCCATAACAACCGGCCCTGGCCAGCCCAGCCCCGGGTGCCGGAGACTAGCAAGGCGCCCCGCCCCAGGAGCCCCGCATCCGGCAGCCGCGCGCCCCCGCCCCGCGCGGCGCCTCCTAGAGCCAAGCAGAAGCGCCCCCTCCCGCCGGCGGAGGGAAAGCCCGGGCGCCCCCGCCTGCACTTCGTAATTAAGCTCCCCAAAGGCCAGGACTCCCCCGCTCCCGGAGGCCGGCACCTGCCCGGGTCTCTTGCACCTGCCCTCGCCGAGCTCTAAGGAGCGCGGCCGTCGCGAAGCGTGGCGGGGTGGCCAGGGCGGCTCTTCGTGCCCGCGCGGGCTCTTGGGGAGGGGCGCAGGACATCCCCGAAGGCGGGAGGCGGGAGGCGGGAGGCGGGAGGCGGGAGGCGGGGAGGCCGCTGGGACGCGCGGGAGGGCGGGGAGCCTGCGGGAGGAGGCGGGCGCGGGGAGGGCGCAGGAGGCGGCAAGAAAGTAGCAGAAAGTGAAGCTGGCAGGCGAAGGAACCCGAGAGCGGCAGCGGCAGGAAGTCTGTGCCGGAGCCCGGCAGAAATAAGAGCCAAGGAGGGACCGCGGCGGCGGCGGCGGCGGCGAGAGCGAAAGAGGAAACTGCAGAAGAGGAAGCGCTGCGGCAGCCCTTCGCCCGCGGACCCGCGCCCCGCATCCCCGCGCCGCCCCTGCGCCCGCGCCGCGCCCCCGGTGCCCCCTCCCCAGCGCGCCCCCGGCCGCCCCGCCGCGCCTTGCCGCGCCGCGCCGCGCCCGTCTGCCATGGCCCGCGAGAACGGCGAGAGCAGCTTGTCCTGGAAAAAGCAAGCCGAAGACATCAAAAAGATCTTCGAGTTCAAGGAGACCCTCGGAACGTAAGTGGGCGCCGGGGAGAGGGTGGAGCTCGCACGGCGGCGGCGGCTGCACCTTGGTCTGCTGCCACCGCTGCTACCGCGGCAGGAACCAGCTCTTCGCCGCGCGCGTCCTCATTGTCCGGTTCTGCTCCACAGAGCCCCCGCGCCGCCCCCGCGTGGGTCTGCGCTCCTCTCCCCTGTGGCCCGGCTCCTGGGGGGGGAGGGGAGCACTGGGCTCTCGGAGAGCAGCCCACGCGGGCGGGTGACTTCCCACTTCCCCGCCACCGCCGCCATCGCCACCGCTTTCTCCCCACGCGTGACTGTGGGCTGAGCATGGTGAAGATCACTGTTTACTGTGTGCGTTTACTGACCGTGCGCCTGTGGATCAGAGACATGGTCACGGGAAAATTCAGTCTTTTGGTCATTCCTGTTTCTGCCCTTAAATATGGTATTTACATGAAATAGACGTTTGTAAGTCCTAGGTGTGGGCAGGAGTTTGAGAAGCCGCGCAATTGTGGAAGGGAGGGAAGAATTTTGCAGAGCTCGGGGGGGCACAGGTAGGCAGAGGCACATCTGAGTGTGTGTATATTTCGCTGGGGCTCGTGTCCCATGACGGTCTCAGGGGCTTGCTGCACTGGCCATCCCTCCAGGGCTATGCTGAGAGGCATACTGAGGGCTGCGTCTCCTGAAGGCAGAAACTGTCAGTGGTGGACTCAGTGCACTAAGCATGTGCTATTCCGTTCGCTTGCCATTCCCTTCCTGCCCCGAGTTGGTTTTTGTTTTGTTTTGGAGCGCCTCAGAAAGGTAGAGGGGCTAATAGTGAAAGGAAACTCAGCACTGAGAATGAATCAGAAGTTCAAGTTATCCACCTCCGTATCGATTGTACCAGTCATAGGGGTCAGGGAGCTGTTGATTAGACCAGGAAGAAAGAGGTGTTCATGGCTAAATCATCGTGTGGATAGGCATTTGCTTTTCTTCCTTTTCCCTCTACTGTTTCTGAGGTTGCCTTGCTTTTCCAGAGCCCCGTTCGCAAACCCATTTTGCCTGTGCTCGGGGTCCACTGCAGTTGTTAGTCATTCCCCTGTCCCCACCCCCGCATCTGCAATGGGTCTCCCGGAGAGAAGTTGTGAAGATGGCATTCCCAGCCTAGCCAGCTTCTGATTCCTGGGAAAGCCAGCGTGCCCAGGACTGGACTAGGGTCTCCCAGTTGTGGCTGCTGGGACCCTGGAGGGCACCTGTGGGTACTGACTTGCTAATTATTGTTGAAATGCAATTAGAAAACATTTAGCTGTTTTTTTTTTTTTTAAATAAGAGGTTTCCTAGTTGAGGGTTAGTTTTGGTCAAAACTTTTGAATCCTGTCTTTGGGGTTTATCCAGTTTTGGGGTTGAGATGCTGGAGTCTGAGACTCTGAAGTTACAGGGAAATAAGGAGTTTTATCCTGTGCGAATGTGACCCTCTTCATGGCTTTTATCCGCTGAGGCCCTTTGCCTGCAGCCTCTTGGCAGGTTGATGCAGTATCCCCGGACTGACTCCCGCCTCCTGGAAGAGTACTTGCCATCCGGCTGCATCTCTGCAGTAGCCTGGCTGCTGGGGCTCCACTGAGCGGCTCCTGCTGCAGCATGCTGTTGGGGTCACTGCAGTGGCTTCCACTTCTGGGAAGGATGGGGAATTGCCTTCTGACTCTACAGCTTCTTGAATTCTGTCCCATTCTGGTGAGCTCTGAGTATGAGTCTCTCCTAGGGTCTCAGAATGTTGCCTTCTGCCCTGGAAATTATTCTTTGCAAAGATACTTTCCACTGTAGTGCTGGCAGGAGTCCTAGAAGAGTGAAAATCATCAAATAAAATGACAAAGTTGTTTTTTACTCATTGATATAATTGTATGGTAATCATGGTAACATCCTTCAGTGTGTACCAAATATCCAGTGTTTGTTTTAAGTGCCTTATGTGTATTAACTCATTTAAATATTATGATAACCTTATGATACAGTTATTTACTATGATCCCAATTGTCAGATGAGAAAACTAAGGTAACAGAGCAGTTACGTGACCTGCTGACCATTGTTAAGTGATGGAAATGTTGTGAAAAGCCAGGCAGAACCTTTGATTATCCACACAGGGGTGAGCCACTTTGTAATAGCAGATGATGAATAGTAATTTGACTTGGGCTTGGGATGTAGAATTCAGTGACAGAGCTCTTGCCTAGCATGCATGAGGCTCTCTGTTCTATCCCCAGCATTGGGAGAAAATATATATAAAGGGCTTCATTTTAATATTTGGAAAGCTAATTTCAATACTAACATAAATAGGACATAATTATGGGATAATCTATTCTCTCAATGTGTAAGAATTTCAGTACATTTGGATTATTAGCATCATTTTGTCCCTTGGACTTGCTGGAGGTGTTTCCAGGTTCAGGATGTCTGTTTTACCTGGGCCAGGTCTAGCAGCCTCAGCCTGAGTCTCAACACGGAGCTTCCTTCCTGTCCTTTCAAGGTGGGTTTGGAGCCAGGCTTTTCTGTTGTTTGTAATGAAGTCCAGCAGGCACCAAAAGTATCCATAATTATAATTGGTGTTCATTCCAAGAGCACTCTTCGGTTCCACTCATGTTGTTTGTCATACCTTTACCATATGTCTTTAAAATCCTAAAGCAGGAAAGCCCAGCAAGAAGTGAGGCCATCAGCTTATAGTCTTAAAACTCTTTTGAAATAAAGCACCATAAAACCTGGGGAGGACTTGCATGCCCAGACTCTGGAATCTAATACTTGGATGCCTTCCCTAAACATCTTCCTAGTCTATTAGGACACTTACTGTTGGATGTTAGGTCAGGTGTCTTAGTTGGTGTAGTCAGAGGGACCTTGCTGGGATGCGGAGGCCTAGGGCTAGGGAATATTGGTATAGGAGGTAGAAAAAGATGGAGAAAGCAAAGGGCAGCAGAAGGGAAGGATGCGAGTTGTGGTTTAGGGCTGGGTTGTTTGATGAATCTCTGACAAAGCCTCAGGGAAAAAGCTTTCAACCTGGGGCTTCATTTTTAGCCTCTTTTGAAAGGGAATCCCAGAACCTAACCATATCTCTGAATTAGGTGGTGAGACTTAATTATTGTTTATTAATCAACAACATGTTTTCAGATCCTTGGCACAGAGAGACAACAAATGTTGTATAACAGCAAGTTAGGGATGGTAAACATTCTGTGGCACATTTTTGTGGGATGTTCAGGCCTTCTCTGCTGTAGGTGTCTTTCATTGACTTCTGAAGCTGCCACAGAAACCTAACACATACGGCCTTGACCAGTGTGTCGGTGGGGAGAGATTCCTCTGTGGTGGCCAGGAAGTGCCCTAGACCTGTGCAAGTATGTCTGCAGTTTCCAGCCTATGAGATGCATGTGGACAGGGAAGACCTTAATGCTTGGCATCACCAGAATGGTTTTTCCAACTTGGAGGATGGGAAGTGGCATAACCTAGGAAACAGATCTCCATCTCTGCAGAGTCTGAATACAGGTGGAATACAGACTGAACATTTGAAGTGTACTGTCTGTCAGTGGCTGGTCTGGGTCTGGCTCAGCCCCTAAGGGGTTGTGTGGCTTATGTCAGGAATGGGTGCCCTGTGTGCCTGAGAGAAGCTCGTTTGGGTTTGCAGGGGCATAGTTCGGACTGTGCAGGAGCATAGTGAATCCGCTCCGGACTAACAGCCCTATCCCATGAAGCATCAATGGCAACTAAATATCTGCTGAATGCTGCTTTAGAAAGAGAGTAAATGGCTATTTCTGTGGGGCAGGTCCCGTCCCTTGCTGGCGTGTCTCATACTTACACTTCTTATTTTGAAGATAATCTGCTCACTGAATACACCTATTGTCTGAAAGTCAATATAGGAGACAGACTCAACTTTTGCCTTTTGGGACTATGTGTGTAAAAGGAGAGAGAGAGAACGCAAAGCTACTTGAAATGTTTTGAATATTTGGGTGGCTGATTTAATTGTATGTTTTCTGGAATTACTCAGAATTGTAGCATCTATGAGAAGCATTTGAAAGAATATTACTAAGAGAAAAATAGAGATAGGAAGCCTTAAGTTTCTACCCAAGGGTGTCCCTGCTGTGATCACTTTGAATTCCTTCTTGTCTAGAGACATGATATAAATTCAACCTCTCAGATATTTAAAAAGATTTCTGGAACACTGGCTCCTTGAGCAAATAGGCAAGAATGCCTGCTCTGCTAGGGCCTATTTTCTGGTGCAGAGCCAGAACATAAGAAAGATGAAGTAAGTGATGCATGTTTGTAATCCCAGCATTCTGGGAGCTAAGGCAGGAGGATCATAAGTTTGAGCCCATCCTGGGCAAATTAGTGAGACCACATCTCAGAACCAAAGAGCTGGGCGTGGGGCTCAGTGGTGGAACACTCTTGAGTTCTGTCCCCAGCCCTAGGGAAAAAAGTGGGAGAGAAATGTTGGAATGGGAGGGACAGGAGCTCTTCAGTTGCTCTGACTTAGGCTTTTCACACTCCCTGCTGCTGCTGTGTTGAGAACAGACTGTTGGGGTGAAGAGCAGAAGCTGGGCAGCCGGTGCAGTGATCGGGTGACAGATGATGGTGCCCTAGGATGTGAAGGCAGCTGTGCAGATGAGGAGAAGCGGCTGGATTCTGGATCTGTTCTGGAGGTAGAGCCAGTAGGATTTGATGGCAGGCCAGACATGGGGATGTGAGATTCTCCAGGGATTTGGGATTTAAGGGATGGTACATTGGCTGGTTTTGTTCAGCATGTGTGGGGATTTTCTGAGTGCAGGCTGTGCACTGCATTCCAACAGCGGTTTATAAGGCAGACTCATAGCCTGGAGGTGTCTCTGCCCTTCTTGCATTTCAGGTGAAGTTCTGGCAGGAAGAACTGGGACTTGGTGAGAAAATGCTCTTTTATGTTTTTAGAATGCCATCATCAGAAGAGCTAGATCACTGTGGCAGGTGGACCGATAACCTGCAGCTCTCCCACTTGACTTAGGATTGTGTGTCCTAAACCTTTTGTGGAAAATAATGTAGAATAAATATGGTATATTTGGAGAGAAAAAGTCAAAAGTTTTCCTTGATTCAAAACAGAGAACCCACTCAGGTGTCCTTCTTGCTGGGACTGAGGGAGTGGTACTTTCAGGTGGAGTTTGTGCCCGGAGGGACTAGCGAGAACTGCTCCCAGGTCCCAATTTCTGGTTCAGGCATGCCAGCTGAGTGGAAATAATTGGGTTTGGCTGGTGGTTGGGGGACATCTGTGCTCTCAGGGGAGCATTTCAGGGGTTAATTTGTTGAGTTTTTCTTTGGCTGGGTCTCCATAAATCTGTTTAATCTTTCCTTTCCCCAAACAAATCTCCTTAAATCCCCTTCATCCTTCTACCCGCTTTGCCTCTCTCCTCTGGGAGAGGTTGCGCATGGCTCCAGCTGGGAATCGTCACTTTACTGGTCAACTCGCCTGAGGATTGGTAGACTTAGCACCTTGGGGCTTCCTGTCATTATAGCATTGCAGATTTCTTGGGAGTCATTAGGGAGCCCCAAGCACACTGGGGACAAGTTTCTTTATTAATGAAGGAATAGCAGCATATAGGTGGCCCACAGGAGCCTCATTTGCTAGACAGCTGACCCAGGTTTCTTTGCTCACACAACATGGCCAGTTCAGTGGTAATGTGTTTAACCCAGAAGGACATGTGTGTTCTTTTTTTGTGGGGGGAGGTTACTTTTTCTTTGGGCTAGTTTTTTTTTTTTTTAATTAGATCTCACTTGATCATTTTAAAACTTTCATTATGCAACATATGGATTATTCAGGCTCCAATCTGACCAAGGGTAACCTCTAAAGATGTCAGGGGTCAAATTTGTTCTGTGGCAGGCCACATTCATTCTATGTGTTCAGCCATCAACTGTTTGTCTTGTAGTGTTTTTCCTAGGACTTTGAGCAGGATTCCCAAAGGCAGGGATTCTGTCTGTTGGTTTACACCAGATCTTGAGGGTAAGTGTTTAGGATGGTATATTTGCTAAAGCCAGGTTGGGGGGCCATGGACTAGAATAGAAAGACAAGTCCAGTACAAATGCTCATAGCTGTGTGCCGCTGGACAGGCCCTCTACCTGAGATGGAGGTGGAAGTGGCAGCCCTCTGGGGTTGTTGTGAGGACCCAGTAATATGTAGGAGGTGCCAGCTCCTTACTGGGATTGAATAAATAGGGACAGTCATTATGCTGTTGTTGCCTGCTGCAGATGCCGTTCACTACCCAAGAATATTCAGGGCCAGTACCAGTGGGAAAGAACATGCCTGCATCTTTTGGAAAGTGATTTTTGGAAGCTCTTGTTGCAAAAATGCTGAATGATGCATATTTCACCTCTCAAAAATTGATGTAAGCAACCATGAACAATTTTTCCTTCAGCCAGAGAACAATTGCTGATCTTCATGCTTTGGTGAGTGGCCAAGAACCTAGGTTTGGGGATTACTTGGGAATGAGTTTGAGTCCTGCCAGGCCCACTGTTGCCTAGCTCTACAGCTTTGGGTGAAATACTTTACTATTATGAGCCCCATGTCTTGATCTGAAAGACATGATAACACTGGGTGCTGATCTGGGGTTGTAGTGAAGATGAAATGAGGGTGCATATGAACTGTGGGAGAATGGTGCTGGCTTGGGAATCTGCTTGTAAGTGCCAACTCTTTTGTTAAGTAGTTAGGTCCTGCTTCCTGGACACCATATGCACAGATTTGGAGACTATATTGGGCCCTTCAACATTTGCTCCCAACAAGTGGTGATTAGTTCATACAGCACCAGCATTAACCAAAAGACTCAGCCCAGACTTGCTGTCCAGCTACAATGGCTTGTTTACGTGTTTCAAGGAGCTCCCGTGTTCTTGGAGCTCCCGTGTTCTTGGGCTGGCTTCGTCTTGCACATGTAATTACTTTCCAGCTTCTGCGGCTCCCAACAACTCTGTACCAGGGGCTCATCAGCTTTGCTTCTCTGCCCCTCTCTCTGCTCACTGAGCTGGGGTTGAAACTCAGTCCCTGACTGTAACAGCTGGGTGCCACTGTCTTCTCACTGCATGGAGGTCTGCATGCAGCAATGGTGGCCTTCCTCAGCTGTAGTATGCTTTTGCTTTTTGCTGTTTCTGCTTGTTTGTTGTTGAACTTGCTTTCCTTTGTTTCTCCCCTCCCCTCCGCTCCCCTCCCCTCCCCCTTCCTTCCCTTCCCTTCCTTTCCCCTTCCCCTTCCCCGTCCCTTCTGTCCCCTTCTCCTTCCCCTTCCCCTTCTCTTTCCCTTTCCCTTTTCCCTTTTTCTTTTCCTTTTTCAGTGCTGGGGATGGAGCCCAGGGCCTATTCATGCTAGGCAAGTGTTCTACCACTGTGTTACCTCAGAGCCCTGGAAATAATGTTTTAATTTGATGCCTCATGTTACTTACAATGCCTTTCTCTTGTGAATTAATGCTTTTAACATCCAGAGTTCCTGAATTTATTTTAATGTTCAGGTGCTTTGGAATGGAAACAGCCATTTATATATATATATATATATATATATATATATATATATATACACACACACACACACACACACACATCACACAGTACACGCAACAGTTTAAAAATGTCCTTATGGGGAGTTTTTGGATAGAAGGTGGAGGCTCTCAAAAAACTTTTAATTTCCCAGGGATGCAAGTATAACACTTTGGAGCTGATTTACAAGTTGGGCATTTTCCTTCTTCTAGACTTTTCCATTTTAGCCCCTTTAGTGGCCACAGTCTGGAGTCATGCTTTATGGAGCCTCTATAACCATGAACTGCAGAAGCTGCTCAAACTGAAAGGTGTTAATATTTTACTTGTTGAGAGAATCTATCTCTGTCTTTCGTGATCACAATGCAGATCCCTGAAATTGCTCTTGCAGTAAATTTGATTTGGTGCTATAGCAGAATCCTGAAGGTATCATATTAAATAAAACCTCAGCCCTTGATTTTCAAGTGACACTCTTGCTTGCTTCCCTGTGCAACTCTGTCCCATCCCACCCAGGCCCAGTGCTATGGGGGTGGGGAGCGGGGAGAAGAAGAAGAGGGAAACAGGCTCTACCCTAGGCCACAAAACTTGGTCACTTTAGAAAACTTAAGGTGGAAGGAAGAGCAGAAGCTGTACAAAACCAGGACATCTCATAGAGTGCATGGCAGGCCAGTGTACCTGCCCCCAAGTGTCTGCCCATACAAGGGCTGAGAGTTCTTTAACCTTGAGGTATGGTCTAAATATGAAATGTCCCCCAAAGACTCGTGTATTGGCTGGGCATGGTGGCGCATGCCTATAATCCCAGCACTTGGGAGGCTGAGGCAGGAGGATGGCTGCAAGTTCCAAGCCAGTCAGAGCTACATAGTGAGTGCAAGGCCAGCCTGAACTACATAGCAAGACCGTCTCAAAAACTCAAAAATTAAAAAAAAGAAATAAAAAGACTTCTGTATTGAAAGTTTGATCCCCAGTACTCATAGGTGGGGGACATAGAGAGGAGACTAGATCACAAGAGGATCAATTCATTGATGAGTTCACAGTGGAATGAGCTGTGACGAATGGGAGGTGATGGTTGGAAAGATAGATTACTGGCACCATGCCTTTGAATAGTGTATCTGGTCCCTGGCCCCTTCCTCTCTCAGTCTTTCCCTTTCTTCCTGTTTCTGAGTCACCATGAATTGAGCAGCTTTCCTCCACCAAGCCCTTCCGACATGGTGTTTCTGCCTTGCCATGGGGCTAAAACGATAGAGCTGGTATACCATGGACTGAAATGTTTGAAACCATAAGCCAAAATAAATCTCTGCTCCTTCGAATTGACTTTCTCACATTTGGTCACAGTGATGAAAAGGTGACTAATCCACTTCGGTAAAAAACAAAGTGCTGAAATTTGCCTTAAAAGTTCACAAAATAAAAGCCAGGTGTGGTGGCACATGCCTGTGATCCCAGCACTCTGGGAGGCTGAGGCAAGAGGGTCACAATCTCAAGCCCAGCCTGGGCAACTTAGTGAGACCCTGTCTGAAAATTAAAAAAAAAAAAAAATCTGTGAGTGTAGTTCAGTGAGGGTGTCCTGGGTTCAATCCCCAATGCTGCACCAAGCAACAAACCTCCCAAAACGAGAAGATATGAATACTGTGAAATAGATCGAGGATCTGCTGGTCATTTAGTATGAGAGTGATTTTGAAGTATTCCAGGATTTAAAGAAATTGTTTCAATGGGAGAGGAAGGGAGAAAAAGTAATTCTGGTCTTGGGACTTTGGGGAAACAGAAGCTCACAGTAGTTGTAGGCTGGGAGTTGAGGGCAGAGTGAGGCACAGGGGACACTGCAGTGGGCCCTTGCAAGAAAGATCACAGCCTGTACAAACCTGGGAGTGGGCTGGTCTGTGCCCTGAAAGGGTGGGTGCTGTGCTGTGACCACCTCTGGGATCTTTCCCTCCTCTCTCCTTCCCCTGCTCCATAACCCGAGGGCCAGGCCAGGCCTGTTACTACCATCCTTCAGCCACATCCTGAACTCTAGACTTTGTCCAGGCCAGGTAAGATCCCGGTTACCATGAAAATTCCCACTTCCCTTCTGAAAGAAAATATACTTTAAAGAACAGCACAAGTTTGAAACGAACTTTGGGAACTGATATCGTATACAAGTTGGAGATAGGCTGAATTTGGAATTAATGTTACAAGAATCATACTTCATGGGTTCTTCTTCTTAGCATGGCCTGTAAAAATGAAGTTCATGGTTCTGGTAATGATAAAAATTTTTAAAAAATTAGCGTTATAGTTGTTATACAGCAAATTGTTGTCATCACATAAGTTGCTCAGATTACCAGATACAAGCATGCATTTGTACAATGCTGCCTAGTGACACTATGTATTGTTGCTAATGTTCTTTTAAATTATTATTTTCTTATTCTCCTTAATGATTTGATCAATCTTCTATTTTTACGTCTGGTAATCTGAGCAACTTCGTTGAAGATAACAATATATAATATAACAAGCACTGTTAACCCCTCTCATTTGGTTTGAAATCCTGTATCATTTTTAATGTCCTTGCTTTGTGTTGTTTGTATTTTGCTATTTTTCCTTTTTTTGTACTATTTTCTTTAAAATTAAAAAAAAATTAGCTTTATGTAACCCTTTCAGCCTGTTGAGGACTGGCATATAGTGACAAGATTCCATATAATTTACATACATATATGAAGGTTTCATATATATACACATACATATATACACAGATGTACATATGTACACACATATGCATATATACACAAATATACATATGTACCCATACATGCATATACAGATGTACACATATACACACATATACATATACATATATACACAGAGGTACATATGTACTCATAAATGTATCTATACAGATATACACATACACACATACATATATACACACATACATATATACACAAATACACATGCACATAGACATATATGTACACAGATGCATGTGTATGCACACGTGTACATATATGCACAGATGCACATATATACACAGATGTGCATATGCACAGATGTACATATATAAACATATATACATATATACATATATGCATATATTTGCTGACCTTATATATTTGCTTTTGAGCAATTGTGTTTAAAACAAAAAACTTGCTGTTTTAACCAGTTTTAGGTGCTTAGTTTGATTGAGAGCATTCACACTATTGTGCAGACACCACTCCCATCCATTTCCAGTGCTGTTCCTCTCCCCAAACTGAGCCTCTGGACTCCTTAAACAGTAACTGCCCCTTGCCCCTGGCTGCTAGCAACTACCATTCTCCTTTCTGTCTCGCTGACCCTGGCTACTCGAGGAGCCTTATGGAAGTGGAATCATGCAGTCTCTGTCCTTTTGTCTCTGACCTCTCAAGCATATTGTCTTTTCAGAGCTCATTCATCTTGTAGCAGGGGCAGGATTCCCTTTTTCTGGCTGAATAATATTCCCTTGTATGAGTATACATGATGTGTTGCTTATCCATTCATTTGTCCACAGATATGAGTGGCCCCACCTCTTGGCTTGTCGTGACTATTGGGTTTATGTGCATGGGAGAATAAATCTGTCTTCAAGACCTTGTTTTTAGTTCTTTTGATCATGTACTCAGAAGTGTGATTGCTGGATCATCTGGTTTTTTTTTTTTTTTTTTTTTCTTTTGTGGTACTGCAGGATTGAACCAAGGGCCTTGTGCATGTCAGGGAAGTGTGGTGTTTTAATTTTTGTGAGGAACTACCATACTATTTTCCACAGCTGTGTGGTGTTTTGTAGTTTGCAAAGTGGCTTTTTTGCAGACAAGATTCCTTCTGATCCTTCAAGCAGCCTTGTGAGTGAGCTTCCATTGTTGCCTTCATTTTATGGGTGAGAAACTGGAGGTCATGGCGGTTAAATGATCCAGGAGAGGTGTTCCTGCAGTGGCAAGTGGAGATTTGAGTGTCTTCTGACTCCTGATTTGGTGTTATTTCTTCTATTTCATGCTGTTTAAAGCTGGTTAGCGGAGTTGATGGAATAGAGAACTATTGACTAATAAAAGGGGAAAAAAGACCAAACTGCACCCTTCTATGGATGTTTACAGGACAACTAGGAGCCCCCAGGGCAGCGTGTGCTGGTGATCCAGCTTGGGGGAGGGAGCTCTGACTTGGATCTTAGTCCCAGCTCTGCCATTTAAGAACCATAATCTTGATCTTATCCTCTCTGGGTCTTGATTACCTTGTTTGTCAAGTGGGGATAATTATTTCTGGATTGCACCTGCTCACATTACAGATGTTTTATAAGTTCAGGGATATAAGCCACGTGTAGGGCTTGCTGTATAGTGAGGCCTAATACAAACAGAATGTATTATTATCTTATGTAGATTGTACCTTCAAAAATACACCTTCTCAGGTGTAGCATGTTAGCATCAGGTGCACTCTTTGAAACTTCCCTCGTCTTTTGGGCAGGTCTTCCATAGAAGTTGGGTCATATGGTGACCTTAAACCTACAAGTGTCAACAAACCCCACAAAATTTCATAATATATTTTATCTGGCTCTATTCAGGTGTTAAGTTTCTTTCATTTTCAGGATTTAAGTTATTGATACCTTAAGAAAAACTTTTAAAAAAATCATAAAGGCAGCATATCCTTCTAGTAGAGAATTTGAAAGATACGGAAAGTATTCTCTTAGTCTGTTTTCTGTTGCTATAACTGGATACCACAGACCAGGTAATTTATAAAGAAAAGAGGTTTACTCAGCTCACCATTCTGGAAATTTAAGAGTATGGTGTCTATAGGGGCTTGGCATTTATTGAGGCCTTCTTGCTGGTGGTGACCTTCTGAAAAGTCACAAGGCAGCACAGGGCATCACATGGAAAGACTGGAGGCATGGGGAGTGTCTTTCTTCTTATAAAGCCTCTTGTAATAATGGGGTCCTGACCTTATGACATAATCCTAACTACTCCCAAAGGCTTCTCTTCCTCATTAACATATGACTTTGTGGAGTAGGTTTCCACACAAATTGTGAGAGGTCACACCTGAACTGTGGCACCTATGTATTAGGGAGACAGAGTAGACTGGCTGGCTGGCTGGATCCTACATGGTGAGTCCCTCCAGGGGTGGAGAGATCTCAGAAGATGGGGGTGAGCCTGTGGAGTACAATGGGGCAATGGATGTTTACCAGTTGGTAGTATTTCAGTATTTTACTAACCAGTGGGTTAAAGGACTGCATGTATGGGTTGAGTGTTGGCTCTGCAGATAGGCGAGACTGTCTATGGAATGTCGTGGGTGTGTGACTTTATTAAGTGTATCAGTGCACTCGCGTTAGCTTGGTGGTTGTGATAGCACTGCTGAGGTTACTGTCACGGCCACCATTTCTACCCTCATCACCACCTCTAAACATGTCCCCAGAATCAGCAGGTTGACAGAACCTGGTGCCAAGGTGAGACCCCCCCACTCAACAGACTTCCACAGAGCTAATTATACATGTGAGAGAAAGAAGATAAAAAAGTACGCATATCCTAGAATGGCTGACTGTCCCTGCTTAGGATAAGGAACAGGAATCTGGCTTCTCAGTCACTTTGTGATATTAAACTAACACTGTTGTACACATAGCCCTTTCTTCTACTAAATGGCAGGCATCCAAAACCCTCACACCAGCCTCTCTCTTACATGTCCTCCAAAAGTGGATCTGGTACCTTTGCTCTCTCTGCTTCTGTTAGAAGCTTGTTTCTAGCTTGGTTTGCTGGGAGGCGGTGAAATTTTTAGAAGTGGGGCCTAGTGGGAGGTCTTTGGATCATTGGGTACAATCTTGAAGGGGAGAGTAGGACCCCCAACCCCTTTTCCTCCTTTTCTCTTTTGTGCCCTGCCACATGTTCCCACCATGTTGTGCTGCCTCACCACAGCCCAAAAGCAGTGGTGCCAACTGACCATGGACTGCACCTCTAAAATGGTGAACCAGAGTAAACCTTTTCTCTTTCTAGATCAGTAGTCTCTGGGTTGGTGCAGCGACAGGAAGCTGACTAAAATTGTCTCTTTAGAATGTAGTCTCAGAACCAACTCAGCCTTTTCTTCTGGTGAGGATCAGCTAGACCATCTAGTCAATGCGTGTGCTAAGAAACAGAGGTGCTTTGAGATACAGTGACCTATCCAGTGTCTCATAGTTAAACTTGACCACACTTAGCCGCTCAGAGCTTTGGTTGGGTCTTCTGTGGTAGCCATCGGGTGGCCACTTTGGGAAGCTTCCTGTGCCCCAGCATTAACACGGTGATTGTTCCTGAGGATACATCTCTGTCAGATTTTCCTGCCTTGTTGATTTTGCATTAGTGGGCCCTTTGAGATTCACTGTACAGGTGTGTGAAATGAGCTCCTGAGGGTGTGAAGCACTGTAGAGAGAACTCAGAGCTGGGTACTTGGTGGCTTTGTTCTCTCTGCTTGCTTTCTTTCTGGCATGCCATGGCTCAGGTAGATGAGAGGGAACCGTAATCAGAGCAGAACACAGGGTCCTGTGAGCCCTGTAGGGCTTCAGTGGCAAAGACCTGAACTAGGATTACCCTGTGCAGAGGCCTGTGGATGCTGTCTCTCATCTTAGTAGACTAGGTCTCACGCATGGGCAGCACCTAGCTTAGGTGGGACCCCCACATGCTTAATCGAGTTTGGTGGAGAAAATGAATGATCAATGGGCAAAGAAAGAAGCACTGGCTTTGATTAGATTAATGGAAATCTTACCTGAACCAGGCTGAGACAATGGGTCAGTGACATCGCTCAAGTTCTGTTTTCTCATTGAAGTGGGGGTAACAGTATCTACCTCTCCAGTTTATGGTGAAGCTTTGTTACAAAGATGGATATAAAGCATGCTGCATATTATAAGCAAAATGAAGAGGTACAGACTTTGTTTTTAAGTAGATAGGTGTTGAAGCCCCTCATGTGATTAAGTGCATTGCAAAGAACTCTATCAAAAGTCTTCAGGAATACTGTGAAAGATGCATTCCTTGAGCTTAAGGCTTTTTTTTCAAGTTTAAGAAATTAAACATTAATAGTAAATTTATAGATCAGTTTATGCTTTTAGAATGAGCTTGGGGAAGGAGATGGGAAAGAGATCTTGAAAACCACAGGGATTAGATTGGAATAAAGAGGTGGCGGTAATGTTGATTATGTGAGGGAAGAGGTCAGAGGTAGGTAGCAGGTAGAATCAACCACGGTTACAGCATTCATTCATTTAGTAGTTTCTGGATGCCTGCTAGCTGAGAATTGCTCAGCCCAGCATGTCTGTAGCCTGAGACAGCTGTATTCTTTGTGAGCTTGGTAGTCTGGGAAGTCCAGGTGAAGAAGAACATGGTTTGTTTCCAGGTGGGCACATCAGTCTTGTAGCTACCTCTGTCGCTGAGATGGTTCTGAGGACAGAGGCTGTGCCTTCAGTTGGGGAGGCTGGGCCTTGATGGGTTGGGGTCCCAGTGGAGGGTGGTGGGGGTAGACATAGTGCTTCTGAGTCTTTAGGACCAGTAACCTGTGATTCCTTCCACTTAGCTCTCATAGGGAAATTTTGTAGGAGTTCTTGAATATATATCACCTGAGTGAGACCTCATCTTGGGAATGTAGAAGTGATCCACATGGATTCAGGGATCCCCAAAAAGCTTGCTTATCCCTGACAGTTGTTAGAGCTGATGTCCTTCAGAAGGTCTCCAGAAGTTTGGAATTTGCTGTGTGGTCTCCAGCATGGCCATGAGGTGCATTCAAACAGACCATAGCCTGGAAGAAGACTGAACTCTGGACAAAGCAGGCCCCTCATCATAAACCCCTTGGAAATGCACGAGACTTGATCTAGCCACAGTGCTAGAAACTGAAATGCATTGGTCTGGCTGGGGCCACCTGGAAATAGGCCATTGTTTATCCCTCTTGGCCAGGCATCACGTAAGACTTGAGAATTACAGGACTGATTCACACTGTTTTTCTTTAAATTTATCAGATTTTATGAATGGAGAGTCACTCTGTGCCACCAAGGAAGTGTTGGTAAACAAAACATGGTCCTGTCCCTTAGGGAACTTTTGAGACAGACATGTAATTATAATTCAATGTGACAGTGTCCCTTGGAATGGGACAGTAGGCCTGGCTTTTGCCTAAGGAAGTTCCAGAAATCAGAAGTGGGAAAAACTTAGCATTCCCTAGTAAGTACTCAGTGAGCTGCTCCGTATGTGCTGTAGAAATGCTGACCTTTTTAAAGACAAAGGATCATACAGTTCTTGGTAATGGAGTAAAGTGTTCTGTAGACAAACCCACATGTGTTCCAGTCTCCCTGTCAGTGCTGTCTCCTGCTTTCAGTTCCTGGCCGGCACATTCATCATGGCCAATGTGTCTGAATGCGTCAGTGGAATCTCCAGGCCCATGTACCCCACTAGGCTTCCCTGTCTGTATTCTTTCAGTCTTACAGACAGACTACTAGGGGTCAGTTCTTCTGTTGTTCTTTTGTGTGCATTTTCTCTGTCTAGTATTGAGCAGGGCACATTTGCTCACACATGGTGGCTATGGCCTTTATTCCCCAAATACCTAACACACTGCGTAATGTATGGAGAGTTTGGTTTACATTGAAAAATCCTGAACGAAGACATTGCCTCCACGGTCCTGGAGAGAGCCTGCTTTCTAAATGTTTTTCTTATAGATAAGCTCTTGGAAATGTTCTCCCGTATTTTCTTCCTCTGGCTTTTTGTCTTCTAGTTGTCACCTGTTTCCTTGTGTGGACTCACCGCGTGGCTCAGCTGTGTTGCTCTGCTGTCTGAGCAGCCCACTGAGATCATAACACCATCCTAATAATCAATTAGAGGGACAAAACTTAACAAAAGAAAGACACATAAAAAGGAGGGAAAAGGGAGAAGATACTGTTAAAGAATCAGGGTAGGGAGCTCTGGAAAGATGGAGGACCTGTGGGCCCCTTGTTCTCAGCTGTTTTTATGGGAGGGGTGAGTGATCCTTGACCTCACCCAGAAATTGCCATAACTGGATTGGCTTCTGGCCACCTCTGCTTGACATCATTTCTTCTGGCCTCCTCTTTGCTTCTCCTATACTTTAGTGGAAGTGGGGGCGGCTTGTTATTTGTGCATCTGGCTTTCTGTCTGTGTCCTGCCTATCAGCTCTTTTTCTGGATGCTTGGTGAAAGTCCCAGGCACATTTGGTACCTTTCTTTATCTGGTATTTTTTTTCTATCAGTCTTTTGTTTTTAATTCCTTCTAGTCAGGATTAGCTGGAAGACCTAGGGAGGACCCTATTTTATTTTCTCATCTGTAGACTGCTGTCCCTACAGCTAGGGTGAATTTTAAATCTGTGGGCTTTGCCTGACTTCCTGTCTTGCCTGTTTTTCTGGTCTCCATTGGGATACACTCAGAGGATGAGGACACGGTGTAAGAAAAATGTCTTTGGGATATAGCCTTAATGCTGCTGTGGCTTCATAAAAGATTGTCCATAACATGGACAGTGTACTGTAAATGCTACTCAAAAGTTTATTAGGCTAGGTTTACTTTTTCTCAGGGCCTGTGATTTTTAAAATGTTATTATTAGTCATAATAAAGGATTCTCATGTATTATGTACCTCAAGTGGGTTCTTTCTATTTTCAGTAATTGGAAAACGCCAGGAGATTGCCAATAGGAAAATTAATCATGTTGAACACCCACTCTGTTAAGGAAGATCGACCAGCATGATAGGAAAGTTAGTCATTATTTCTTCTTAGGCTTTGTTTTGAAATTTGTTTCTTTAATGATTTGTGTGGAAGGTGACCTTTTCCTTTGTCACAGGTAACTTCTTAGTAATGAGAAGCAGTGAAAACCATGTCTTGTACTGAGTTATTATTCAGAGGTATCAGGAACCAAGCTGTTTACATTCCAGCTTGGGATTCTGATTTTGTATGGTGGTTAATGTTAATACAGAAAGCATCTAACTTAGGGAACTGAGCCCACCGACTTTCTCATGGGCTTGTGGGCCTCCTTTCTCAAAAAACAGTGTGACCTCTGGGGTTTGGACACTGGTCCCTACTGGGGCCAGTTTTATAGCTGCTCTTTTTTCCTGGCTGCTGTGCAGCTGCTGTGCTGTGGGACTCCTATGTGAAGGGCCTCAGGCTTCACTGAATGCACTACTCTGTCCAGTTTGGCATTCTTCATGAGTTCTGAGCAAGGGTCCTCCAGTTTGCATTTGGCCCACACCCACACATCTCTAGTGCCAGTCCTTTTGAACTATAAAACTTCACTCTCCAAGGGCATTTGGTACCCTAGTACCAAGGGCATTTTAGTGATTAACATTTTGTTAGGGTTAGTGGTTTAAAAAGTTTAGTCAACACTGAAGTTTATTAGATAACTGGAAATGCCTTTTATTGTGAAATTCCATATCCAGATATGAGCATTTTTTTTCAGTATATTGAAAGGAAAATCCAACACTATTTTAGAAACATTTCAAGTGGGTCTAGCATCCTGTGACCTGCAAGCTTTCTCTGTGAGTGGCTCTTCTGAGCAGGCAATCTGGATAGGTACAGTGCTCCTTGTGCCTGATTCTTAGCCTTGCCACCTGCTGGGCATCTGTCTGCACAGTGCTCACCTCCATCTATAACCCATATGATGCCTGTCATGGGATATGTGTATATACAGCATAGGCTTGTGATGAGTTGGGGTTTTTTTGTTTGTTTTGTTTTCTATGAGGGATTGAACCTAGGGCCTTACATATGCTAGACAAGTGCCCTGCCACTGAGCTCCATTCCCAGCCCCAGGTTTCGATGAAATAAATCAGATAAGATTTGTTTGCTTGATGGCTGATTTGTTTGTTTGTTTTTTGAGATAGGGTCTCACTGTGTAGTTTAGGCTGGCCTCAAACTCACAGTGATCCTCTTGCCTCAGCCTTCCAAGTGCTGGGATTGCAGGCGTGTACCACCATGCCTGACTAGCCTTCGCTGGTTTTTATTAAGTACTCCACAAATGTTAGCTGCAGTTGCTTACTTTGGAGCCGATTTTTGCCATTCAGATTCATGTCCAAATGTGATACCTCTAACTCAGTGTAATTCTTTAGGATAACTTTTTAAAAAGGGTGTGTGCAAATGCTTTATGATAACTTTTAAAAAAGGGGGTATCATTTTGGATGCTGTCTTTGTGTAGGAAGGTTTAACAGGGACAGGTAAACATTTCTGGTAATTGGTAAGTCAATGCTTAGCATGAAACATTGAATAGTTGGCTGCGAAGCTTAAAAGAGATAAGGAAATAAGTTGGTACACAGATGCATCCATTCTACTATAAATCCTACGGGTACAGAATTGAACAGGGCATGACTGTTCCCCAGGGGTGATGAGAAAGACTCTTTGCATTTCCTACACGGTCCGGGGAGCTGGGAAAAGAGAGCACATTTGCTCACAGGTTTTCTTCTCCATTGTTTGCAGCGTGGGCTTAGAATCCACATGACAAGGAGCGAGGGGGGAGTGGTGTGAGTGAGAGCGATTTTCGTGTTTGGCGTGATCACCTTCTCTGGGTGTGTGATAGGATGGAAACCAGGTAACAATCCTCTTTCTTTCAGCACTGAACCCAGCGGAGCAATTATTGTGATACTGTTTCCAGCTTTCAATGAAGAAGATCAATGATTTCAAATGTGAGATGAAGGTTTGTCATGCTTCAAGGAAGGCATCATACTTGGAGGCTGTCTTATGTAGTAATTATTCAGTTTGACAACAGAAAAGAGGCCAAAAATCCTTCCTTTTATGAAGTAGATAACATAATGACACCCCTGCTTTTCATGTGATTGTTGTCCTTATAAAATGGAATGATTTTTGCTAGGGAGTCATCCCAGGAAATACATGTTTAAGAATATTTCAACTAATTGAAGGCTTTCTTGCTTGGTAATGGTACAATTGACTAATTGGTCATTTATCCATCTCTTATGGATTAGAGTGAGTAGTTTGATGTTCGGATGAAAACAATGAAAAGTATATGCTTGTATGAAGCAGGTAGGGCATTTTATAAGTCTCTACCATTTGATTTAGTTGAAAGCCCCCCTTTTCCCTTTAGAGTTAGAAATGAAAAGAAGGTGGAAGTAAAGAAGAAGAAACCTGCTGTTCCTTGAAAATAATAGCAAAAGAAGGTCAGTTTTATACATACACTGAGCCCTTACAATAGGCCAGCACCTGATAAAGTCATAGAATTAATGTCGCCTCTTCCTGGTGTGATCTCAGCTAAGCCCGGGCAATTGGATAAAAATCTGAATCCTGCAAGGAGAAATCTTGGATAGTGTTTCTTAAAGTGGAAAGCAGGAAAACTAGAAAGTACCATGCCTTGTTATGTAACGTGTATTAAGCTCCTCTAGCAGCCGGGCTTAGCAGAGGGAATAAATTCTATGGTCCTTGCTCTGCTTTGAGCAGTTGTAGGGCCACTTCAAGACTTTCAAGTTTTAGAATAGAATGTCAGATCTGGAGTGAGCCTTGTGAACATTTTGTTTCTGATCAGGTTGAGAAGAATGTGTCCTGGGTTGGACTCTGAGGGTGCCTTCCATAGGACTACACAGCAAGAAGACGGCGGGTTCAATCCAAGTTCACCAAATTTTTGTGGGCAAGGCATGTCTCACTATTGCATCACTAAATTTCCTTAGGGGACAGAAACACACTCAGATTCTCCTTTATTATGAGTAAAATGGCTTCATCCTTCTTGTCCTACAGATACTTTATCTACAGCCCATTCAGGGAAGTATATATAGTTGTTGGGAGGGAGCGATGTCTCAGAAAATTAAATGAACTAATGGATGTAAAGTTCTTAGCACAACACCTGCCTCAGCAAAAGTGCCCAATCAGTGATCAGCTCGAGCTGTCAGGTGCTGTGGGCCGCAGGCTGGACATTGTTATATGCACTTCATGGCTATGTTACCAACTTCCCAGTCTTTTCTGCGTAAGGCGACTGATCTTTCTGGAGACCAAGTATAGGGGAAGTCCCTAATGCTAAATTACTACTGGGCTTCTTTTTTATTGCTGCTTGATGATTTTTAATTGTTGATTAATGGTCCCTTGTGGCTGACATGAGAGAACCTTGTGAGCCTGTATCCTGTTGTCAGTAAAGGCCGGTACTGGACAGGAGCTGACTGGGCTGTAGCTGTAGAAGGAGCCGAAGGTGAGTACCTGGTTCAGTTCTTCTCAGAAATGCTGTTCTTCAGTGGACACAGCCCCATATCCCTTTTTTGCTCACCTTGCTTGCCAGCATAGTGCTAATCTTTTTGAGACAGGAACTTCTGTGAGGTGCATATAATTTTCACATGTAGGAAAATACATTGTCTTTAGATGTAATTTCCCAAGCCAAGAAAGAAGCGTGCTTCTCAGAACTGGTTACAGTTGGTTGAGTTTTTGGAGTGTATGTGGCATTCAAAGCTAATGTGGTCAGTTTTCTTTCTTGCTATCCAAGTAATTTCAGATGTGCCAGTGGGTACCTAAATAGAAACGATGAGTTTAGCAGTAATACTGCCTGATTAGCGTTTAGGGTATAGACATGGCCTTTCAGGTGACTTGGGGATATAAAGTAAGAGTGAAAATATTTAAAAGAAAAAAACTAGTTTTGCATACACTCCGGATTTGTGTGTTTTGTCACAAAGCAGCCAGTATTGTGAGATACCAGTTGGATGTCAGACAACTCAGTGTCCATGCCAACCAACAGTAGTTACTGTACACCCCCCAGGTTGAGGACTCAGTTCCCAAAACTGCTTCTGCTTCACAGGCAAGTTGCAGGCGTCAGATCGTGAACTGTGCTTTGGACCCACTGGCTATAAATCAGGGGTGCATATGAACCCTTGCCCGGGGTTGAGAGTTCCCCTCACAGGACTCAGGGAAGCACTTGTTTTGGTGACCAGTTTCTGGTAAGTGATAAGGGATGTCGCAAAGGATTCAAGTGAACAAGGTGCAGAGGAGCCCCAAGCCCAGAAGCTTCTGTCTCTGTGGGATTGGTGTGTGCCCCTGTGGACACGAGGCGTGTCCACCACCACAGAAGCTCTCCGAACCCCGTCATTGAGGAGCTTATGAAATTTCTATTTAGCAGGCATTGTTGTTTCAGACATTGGCTATTAATGCTTAACTCAATCTCCAGTCCCCTCCCACTGGGAAGGTTGGAGTTTGGGGTTGAAAGCACCAACCCCCTAATCTGTGATTGGTTCCCTTGGCTGTGAAGCTGTGCAGGAGTCCCTAGCCACCAGTTATCTTACTAGCATACAAAAAGCACACTCTTATCACTCCTGGATCCCAAGGGCCTTGGGAGCTCTTGTGTGAAAAGCTTAGGACTAAGGCCAAATATATAGAAGGTGTACCTCTCCTATCACTCATGGAGTTACAAGGGTTTTAGAAGCTCTGTGCTAGGCAGCGGGGACAGACTGAATATATATCTTTATCATATCGCACTTTCAGTTCGTTGGTTTTACGATACTCTGTTAAGGAGGACGGGTGAGCAGTAATTGTATCAGCTAGTGCTTGGAATTTGTCAATGAAAACCATGTTTTAGAATATTGCCAGGTCTCTGTATAATCAGCCCGGCTTGCACCTCTGGTCTCTATTTCTGGACTTTCTATGGCATGCTGTTTGGGTTCAGAGTACTGCTCAAATATGGCACTTTTGGGCACACTGAGGAATCTGATACAAAGCAAAAGGCTCTGGAATCCCCCTTCTCTGACCTAGGACCAGGATGCAAAAGGGAGCACAGCTGCCTCCTCCCCTGCCTCCCTTCAGTTTCCTTTCCAATTCCATTACCTGTCTCAAAAAAGGCTAAGGCTGTAATACACATGGAGAGAGAGGTGTCCCTCATAAGGAAATGTCTGTCCCTTGGGCTCTGCCTTAGTTACTTTTTTCTCAGTGTTGAGACACAATACCCAATGCCCAAAGTTAAAAGAGGAAAAGTTTATTTAACTCACACTTTATAGAGGTTTCAGTCCATAATCAGCTGGCTCCAAGGCAGGGTGGCTTGGCAGAGGAGAACAGTTCATGGTGGGTAGACTGTAGCAAAGCAACAAGAGAGAGAGTGTAAGACAAGCCTCTTTCTGTTCCTTATCTAGTCTACTGGGATTAGGGTGGTGCCATTCTAATCAGTGGACTGATCCAGCAGTCACCCATCCTTAATCCCAGTCCTAGTCACCCATCCTTAATCCTAGTGTTGCACTATGAATCAGTCCCAGCACCCTTAATCCCAATGTTGCACTATGAATCAATCACACACTGTAGATTCAGCCACCTCCACAAAAACCCTGTGACCGCATGAGGCTTTATGGGAGCATCTGAACATGAATCATAACAGGCTCTTTCAAGTTCCAGAGAGTGTTTGGACCATTAGTTCCCATAGTCATTTCTGAGCTCTTAAAATTGTCTGCATTGCTCATTCTCCCCTCCCCTATGGAAAAGGGGTATATAATTTTATGAATAATGTTAAACAGGTAAGTAACCATACTTCTGTGATTTTTTTTTCCCTCCCCATTGTCCTTTCTCCCTTATGTACCTTAATAAATGTGTATGCTCTTTTTCCTATTTAATCTTTGTCAGTTTATTTCAGGGAACCTTCAGAGGGTAGAGGGGGAATTTTCCTTCCCTCCTACCATGTGAAATCTCTATGCTATGTACCATATTTATTTTTGGTAGATTATAAATGACCTGTGAATGAGCCTAACACATCTTTTGGTAATTTATATAAGATCTTACACATAGAATTCTTAGAAATGGAGTGAAAGATGTATTTGTCTATTTACTATACTATTCAGACATATTAAAAAGCTATTTGATCAGTCTTTCATTCTTACATCTGGTAACCTGAGCAACTTCGTTGAAGATAACAATATGTAATATAACAACTGCTGTTAATTCCTATCATCTTGTTTTGAAGCCTTGTATCATTTGTGATATTCTTTGTTTTGTTTGTGTCTGTGATGTTGGCATTTTGCTATTGTTCTTCTTTTTTTTTCCACTATTCTCTTTAAAATAAAAGAAAAATTAGGGGCTGGAGAGATAGTTTAGTACCAAAACAACACAAGAAACCAAACTAACATTGTTTAGAGAAATTAAAACTTACTATTTTCTTTTTTTGCTGAATGGAGTGTTGCACACCCGTAATCCCAGTAGTTTGGAAGGCTGGAATAGGAGGGTCACAATTTTGAGAGGAACCTGGGCAACTTAGTGATACTCTGTCACAAAAAATAAAAAGGGCGGAGTGTGTAGCTCAGTGCAAAGGGCGCCATCCCTTGTAAATGCCCCTTTCTGCCCATTATTATTATTTTTTAAATTTTTTTCAGTGCTAGGGTTGAAACCCAGGGCCTTGTGCATCCTAGGCAAGTACTCTCTCATTCAGCTACAACCCCAGGCCTAGAAAGATTTTTTAGCCATAGAAGTTTGAAGACTAGAAGTTTAAAGGGACCATGCTACCCAATTTCCTGAAAAGTTTAGTCCCAAATTACTACTTTATGAGCTATATGGCCTTTGATCTTCACAGTATCCATGAAGTTAGGTTTTTTTTTTTTGTTTCATTTATTTTATTTTTAAAGTAACTTGCTCAAGGAAGCACAACTAGTAATGCAGTGATTTGTGACTTGAACACAGGTTTTTACAGTTCAGTTGGTTTCTTGGTACCTCTCTGTATGTATCCCTGCGAACCAAGATGTTGTTCTAGTATAGTTTACTTACAGAATCAAGCGATCTAACCCGGGTTCCAGGATATAGTTTTTGAGCTGAAGTGTTTGATTTGATTAAATAAGCTAGGTAACTGTCAACTGTCTCTTAGGATTTACAGATTTAACTACAATTAGATCTTTCCAAATGCTTTTTAGTTATTGTAAAGAGCCTTTTGTGGCAGAACTAATTTTGGTGAGCAACAGAATGAGGACTCGGAACACACAAACAAAGAAAATTTTCAGATACAGATTTTCAGAATATGTTCAGAATAAAATCTTCCTTTCAGCAGTGAATTGAGTGGCTGGCACTTGGGGAAATATCAGGTTGACTTTAACATAATGCCTACTGGTTGGATTTTATATTAGCAGATGTTTATGTCATCAGAGACAGGCATTGAGTTTTATTATTTCAAGTCTTTCTGAACTTCAGAATTACTTTTAAATTACTTTTTAAATTTTTTTTAGCATGTTCTGTGTCTTTATAGAATGTTAAAATTCTCAGAGAAATACTGAAGAAGTTGGACATTGGGAAATATGCACATTCAGGATTTCTTGTAAGTGAATACTACGCTAAAATAAACCTTTAAAATAAAGTTTGAAGAATTCTACTTGCAGAGCTAATGTACTTAATGGCCAGCGAATGAGTGTTTTCTTCTAAGATCAGGAACAAGGATGTCTCTTCTTGCCACTTCTGTTAAGCATTATACTGGTGTTTTTAGCAGGGGCAGTTAGAAAATGAAGTAAAAGGCATCCTGATTTTAAAGGAAGAGGCAAAACTCTATTTGTAGGTGATATGATCTCATAGGGAAAACGTTCTGAGGAGTCTACTATATAACTATTAGATCAAGGCTACAAGATACAGATCAATTATATGTAGATAGGCCAGCAGTGAACAATCGAAAAGAGAAATTAAGAAAACAGTTCTGTTTACGATAGCATCAACAAGAACAAAAAGTGAGGAGTAACCAAAGAAATGTGAAATGTCTACAGTGAAGTTGGGGGCACACACCTGTAATTCTAGCTACTCAGGAGGCTGAGGCAGAAGGATTTCAACTTCCAAGCCAGCCTGGGCAATTTTGTAAGATCTTTTATCGAAATAAAACAAGCTAGGTATGTAGCTCAGTGGTAGAGCCTTGGCTTAGCATATTTGAAACTCATAAAGGACAGCAACAACAAAAATCATTGAAAGAAAATTAATGAAGACCTACTTAAATTGACACTGAATTACATCCCCAGCACTTTTTAAATTTTGAGGTTGGGACTCACTAAGTTGGCCAGGCTAATCTCTAATTTAAAACTGTCCTGCTTCAGCCTTGGTCCTCTTGCCTCAGTCTCTTAAGTAGTTGGTATTACAGGCATGAACCGCTGTGCTAAGCTTGATCTGTTGATTTTTGACAAGGGTGTTAAAACAACTCAATGGGAGAAAGAATCATATTTTCAACAAATGGTGGTAGGACAACTGGGTATCTACATGGAAAAGAATGAATTTAGACCATTGTTTTACATCACACATAGAAAATAACTCAAAATGGACCTAAAACTATAACTCTCTAGAAGAAAACATAAATCTTTAGGCCTTGAAAGCATAAGCAACAAAAGTAAACTACATTTCATCAGAATGAAACATTTTTGTGCATCAAAGAATGCTATTAATATAATAAAATGACACCCTACAGAATAGGAAATATTTTTTGAAAATCTGAGAAGGGTTGTATCCAAAATATGTCCAAAAATTGTTATAACTCATAAATGAACAGGTAACTCAATTAAAGATACACAAATAACAATAAGTACATGACTAGATGGTCAGCATCATTAGCCATCAGGGAAATGCAAATCAAAACCACAGTGGGATATTACTTAATACCTGGAGTGATGACTGTAAAAACAGACAGCTAATAAGGTGGTGCTGATAGGGTGAGATTGGAACCCTCTCACACTGCTAGGGGGAATGTAAAATTATGTAGCTACTTTGAGGAACAGTGACAATTGCTTAAACGGTTCAATATAAAGTTGCCATGAGCCAGCTAGTTCTACTCCTAGATATACCTAAGTGAAATGAAAATGTATACCTGTATACAAACTTACATGAATGTTCATCGCAGAATTACTGATGGTAGCCAAAAAGCAGAAACAGCTTACATGTTCGCTGAGTGATGAATGGAGAAACAAAGCATGTGCGTCCTAGGCAAGGGCACTTGCCTATACCATACAGTGGTATAATATTTTGCCCTAAAAAGAAACTACGCGGTGAAATACGCTGCAACTCACCATAGAACTCTGAAATCATTTTGGTGAGAGAAGCCACTTACAAAAACCACGTGTTGTATTGATATAAAATGTCCAGCATAAACAAACCCATGGACACAAAAAGTAGGTTAGTGATTGCCTAGGGCTGCAGGGTGGGGGATGGTTGAGGAAAAAGGGAGAATGACTGATAAAAGGTATAGATGTTTTTGGAAGAAGAGCCTTAAAATTGATTGTGATTATTGCACAATTCTGTGAATACTGAAAATCATGGAATTTCATATTTTAAATTGTGAAGTATATCTCAGTAAAGCCTTTCAACAAATCTCTGCTGTATTTTTATTTCCTATGGCAATTAAAAGTTGGAAATAAGTCATTTGATAATATATTTATATTCATGTATTGAGAGCAGACTTAAAATTGTGATCCAGGATATAAAGGATGTGTAATATTGTTTAATATTTTAAAAGTTATTAAATAATCCCAATCTTGTGAAAGAACATTTGTATTTATATATTTATAGGGAGAGATCTGGAAGGATACACATTTCTAGTATTAATACTAGTTGTCAAGGTGTGGAAATGACAAATGACTTTAATTTTCTCCTTGTTGCCTTACTGTAGTTCCTAGATTTTGTAACATAACCATACAGTACTCGCTTGGAAAATAAATGTTTTAGTAAAATTTGCATGTAGTGGAATGTTAAAAAAAATTTTTTTTCTGTCTTGGGGTTTGAACTCAGGGCTCTGTGGATACTAGGCAAGTGTTCTACCACAGAGCTATGTCCCTGCTTTAAACTTTAATAAAGTTATAATTATATTGAATTAAGATAACCTTATTCTTAAATACTTAATTGTATAATTATTACTATTCTTAGAATAGTGATGTATTCCATGCGTGGACACATTATATATATTAGTACAATATAACAATATATATATTAATTTTTATATATAAAAGCTTTTTTTGCAAGATTAGAAAATAAACTTGTTTTTGACTTTTAATAAAAGTTATTGCAAATATGTATATAATTATGTTATCATAATTGCTCAATAAATGCTGGCTATCTTCTCTTGGAATATAAGTTCTGAAATAGTTTATTAAAAAAATGTGAAAACCACCTCTCTCTTACTCTTGCCTGACCCCGTATAATACCAGGCTGTGTCCACCAGTCAGGAAGGACTAAGGGCCTTCATATGAGAGAACAAACCTCAGCTCTACCTCCTCAGCTTCCCTCCTTTCTGCAAGCATCTTGCTAGATGGTGCCTGTTTTATTATTCTGCATGTGGCCTAAGGTGAGGTGATGTCCCAGGGCTAGGATTGTCAGGAGATGTCAGGTATCTTCCCTCAAAATGTCTTTATGGTTTTATCTAGAGAGTCCTTCTCTGATGGCTAGAGAGACTGCTTTAACCCAATTTTTGTTACTATAGTGAGATACCTGAGACTGGATATTTAAAGAAAAGAGGTTTAGGACCAGGAGTGTGGTTCAGTGGTAGAGTGGCTGGCCAGGGTCCTCTTAGTGACATTGCCACCTAGGGATGGCACTACAGTGGCAAGAGCTTTTGAGGGAAGGAGCGATCACACGAGGAGCTCAGAAGTCAGAATGAAGGGGGCAGTCTTGAGAGCTCCTTGTGGCCTTGCTCTGAGAGGTCCACTCCTGTGGGCTCGGCCACACTGAAGACCACATTGCCAGTGCATGAGCCTTTGGGAGCCACGCTCAACCTGTAGCAGGAGTCCAGGTTTTTAGGCCTGTATTTTGAGAGGAGGATTCCAAGCCCTTCTTCGTGTGAAAGCTGTCTTAAGTGAAACTGCTTAGGAAACAATCCTGGATGGTGGTGTACCATTTTTCCCCAGAAAGCCTTTTTTGGTAGCATAAGTGTTTATTGTCTCTGTTGGGAGGCTGTTAAGAGGCATAAGAAGAGTTGCCTCTCTGCTAATTGTGAAGGTTAAATGCTAGAGGAAAAACACTCCCATCTAACATGCCTTTTAGATTAAATTGCTAAAATTTAGAGTTGGGAGGCTTCTGAGGTGCTCACAGGCAGCTCTGTGATTGTTTAGGAATAGAGATGCCAACAGTTTTCTGGTTAACTGGCAACATTGAGGTTTGTCTGCCTATAAAGAGAAAACCATGTGATTCAGGAAGTCATGAGATGTGGTATAAATGAAATTTTGTTACTATGCCCTCCTGCTTTTCTCAAAAACGTGTTTTTGGGGAAGATGCTTGATGAGTGTTGGATAAGGGTGCAGCTTGGGATTTCAGTGGCGAAGCTAGTGTTGTCATGTGTGCAGAGTTATGTCTGTGATATAAGTCACAGCTCCTACTGGATTTGATGGAAGGCCCTTCCTGTCTTGAGGCTTCCATTGTGCAGGACCTAGAGAGGAGGCAAGGTGAATTGTTTGTGGGTGCCCATTACGATTTGCCAGAGAAGGGGCTCATTCTGTGGCTTTCTAGCGGGTCCTTTCCAGATCGGAGTGTTCTGCACACTAGGGCGGCATTAGTGTGGGGTTGGCTTCTACTTTCATTGTACATGGGGTGAGCTCTGGGGTTTGGGCACCATGTCTCTGGATGGAGGCTGAAAAAGTTCTTTAAAGAGGAGATTGGGACTCTATCTGGTAGGTCCTTGGCTTGTTGAAGAATTTTAGGATGAGTCAATGAGAGGCACAGGCTGGTTTACTGGGAAGAGTTAGAAATAGGGAAGGAACTTCAGTTTGAGGAGGCATTTTAATCTTTGTAGTTCTAGGTGAAGAGTTGCTGTCTTTTTTTTTTTTTTTTCCATAGCAAAGACAAGTTAAGCACCTGGCTGCCTCAGAAAAAAAACACAAGTCTACTTTTAATAGGTAACAGGTTAAGGACCCAGACACTTGTCCTCTGTCCCTGTGACGGTCTCTGTCTGAGTCCGGTTACACCCATGCTAACATTCTCTCCCCTGCTCTAGGTAGAGGCTCTTCAGGGCATCAGGTACTCTCAAGACATCTTGGCATTGCACCACCTGGGACTCTGTGGCCAGGGAACCTTCCTGGGGCTTCAAGGAGAGATGCTGAGTGTGATGCTGAGACCAGAATGCTAGCTTACAGTGGCCAGGCAGCTTCATCCAGGCCCGAGTGAGAACGTGACCTAGTTATTGTGCATCTCTCTCAGCACGTTGGCAGGATGACCAGGCTTTGCTTCCTCTCCTGCTCACAGCAAGAATTCCACCAAGCCTCTTGGAGGCTGGATGGCCAGTTTTAGCAACTTGCCCTTTCCTGGTTGGCGATCGTCCAGTTATTTTGGGTGAGTGTTAATGGCCATAGGATTGAAAGTTTTATTTATAAAGAAACGCTCTCTTTTGACACTGTGTCCTTCTCAAGTAGTATCTGTCTGAAGCTGCTTCCTTTTTGGGAAAGAGGACAGAGCAAAGCTGGTCACCAATCAGTGGCTTTGATTGTCACCTGTGGTCTTCTGGTTTTTTAAAAATATGTTCCATTTGGATTTAGGTCAAGGAAGAATGGATTCAGCATAGGCATTTGTAGTAGATGTTCTCCTTCAGCTTCAAAGAAAAGGCCAGTTTTTGCAGTGTCACTTAGTGTCATGAATGGGATGCCCCACCCTCCTATGTAAGGTCAGTTCCATTTTGGATGGTGGCTGGTGGTCCTGGGGTATAATTTCATGTTGGGTCTTGTGTATGACCAGTAAACCACTGTAGAGGAATGAATCAGAATACTGTGCTTGCTCTTTTATTAAGTACTGGCACTCCATGGCATGTCCATTGTTCAGGGCTGTAGTGATTTACATCACGTGGCTGAAAGACTTTAATGTGGTTCAGTCTCTGTTTGACTCACAGTGGGAAAGGTTCTCTTATAAGTAGAATTCTGGAGCTACAAGGGACTTTGGCTACACATCCAAATGTCTGTCTGTCTGACAGACAGACAGGCTTAATCTGCTTGTTTTGTGGAAAAAGAGGCACAGAGAAATAAGCATGTTTACTCTGACCATGCAGCTACTTAGGACAGGACAAAACTCAGGTAAGGGGCGGGGCCCTGAGCTCCAGGTTCAGAAGACCGTATGTGTCCCCCACCTCAGTTCCCTGGATCGTCAGCTTCAGTGATAACAGAAGCAGCTGGTCTAATGTGTAAATGAGCCCCAAGGAATCAGGAGGGACAGATGCAACATGGCACAGGTTGTGAGTGATCCTCTCTGTAAAGTGCAAGTCCAGCCACCTACATGGAACAGTCAGAATATTCTTAGGCTTTTCTTCCTCTTGATGCTTGGTCCTTCACATTGAGCTACTTTACCCCTGACCCACCCTTTACAATTTTTAGATCCAGTCTTGCTAAGTTTCTTAGGCTTAGCTTGAACTTGCAGTCCTCCTGCCCTAGCCTCCTAGAGTGCTGGAATTACAGGTATGCACCACCATGCCCAGCTCTTAGGCTTATTATAAGTGAATATCAGACTCTGAATATAATCTTGATTTCTTGTGCTGCATCAGTGGGATTCAGCATAGGTTGGACAAATGTGCTCAGAACCTGGTTCTTGCAAGTAGGGCATGAAGAGGCCGTGCGGGCTCAGTTCTGACGTGTCCCAGAGCCTCTGTGCAGAGCCACCACTGACGTCCATGCAAGTGAGGACAGCTTTCTCAGTGATGGTATGTTGGTTTCTCAGTCTTGGGCCATAGGCAGGTACAGGAAAGATTTAACTTGTTTTTTTTTTTTTAATATTTATTCACAAATTGGAAACTGAGAATGGGATATTTTTGTGTTAGGGTTTTTGTTGTTGTTCATTTGTTTTCGAGATAAAGTTTTGCTGTGTAACACAGGCTAGCCTTGAACTCACAGTGATCCTCATGTCTTAGCCTCTGAAGGGCTGAGATTACAAGCATGCACCACCATGCCTGGTTTAACTTCTGTTTTAAGTCATATTTCTTGTCTGATTCAATACAAGTTTCAATACAAAAGGAAATATTTTAACTTCAATCCTGTTTGGGGCCCTGGGGAGAAGCCATAGGTGTACTTTTCTCTGATTAAATTGGAATCGCTGTGTGAATTAACTTTACAGATGACTGTCTTTGGGAATTCCTAAGGTGCTCTTAAAATGGTGTTACATATAGAGAAAATGCACAGAGCAGCTGAGCTTGGAAGCTTATCTTGCACGCAGGGTTTCTGCAGCAAGGCCATTTCACCCAGCTGGGATCACCGGTTGCTTTTCACATTCTTAATTCTTTTGCCAGTTTTCCAGATGCCGTTAGAAATTCATGCTGTTTTTTTTTTTTTTTCCGTTCCATTTTGAGTACTGAATATTTTCCTGTCACTACTTACTGGCATGAATAAAACAGTCCTTTTCAAGATGATGATTTCAAATGTTTCTTAAAAATAAAACTTCCCAGTGGTTACATTTGGGAGGCCTGTTAAAATCCTTACAGTACCTGCAGGTGAGTTCTGGAGCAGGATTCTGTCTTCCCCACAGGGTCAGGGAGAGTGGCTTGTAATCACTAGCACAAATAAACTTGGATGACTAGAACCGAATCATTCCAGGCTCAGAATAGTTTCCCTCCAAGCAATCTGGTGTTATTTTGTACTAAATTTATGGAATGGCTACCGTTATTAACAATATAAGCTAAAATGTGAAGTGGTTTGAAAATAATATAGGTAGCAAATATAAAAGAGGCAATTCATTGATACACTTGGTAAATTCTTTTTCATTGTGCTACAATATACAAGTCATAAAATTTATCCTCTTACATTACAATGATACACTTTAGTTGTACAATTCAGTGGCCTGAAGTGCACTCAGATTGTTGTGCTATGGATCTACCACCCACCATCCCAAATGTTACCATCTTCCCAGACACAGACTACGTACCTGTTCAGCATTAGCTCCTGCTTCCCCTTACATCTCATTTCTGTCTCTAGGAGTCCGAGTCCTCTGGGGACCGTACATAGGATTGTATAGTATTTGCCCTTTGCCACTGGCTTATTTTACTTAGCACAGTGTCCTCAAAGTTCATCCATATGTGTCTGAATTTCCTCAAAGTTCATCCATTCAGGCATGTGTCTGAATTTCCTTCCTTGGCATTTGTTATTATTTCTGTCATGCACAACACATTTTGGATGCATACGAACTGTGCATGTGCTGCTGAAGTGAGCATGGAGTGTGTATATATTGTGGAAAGACTAAATTAAATCAACATGCATTACTTCACACCCTTATCTTTTTTGGTGTGTGTGGCTGCAACACTTAAAACCTACTTTCCTAGCAGTTTTTAAGACTATAATACATTGCTCTTAACAGTGACCATGTTCTACAGTACATCTCTTGAATGTACTTTCAAAATTTTTTCCTTGGGCCAGCATCTTCCAGCCCTCCTCCTCTGGTCCCTAGTAACCACCATTTTCCTCTCCATTTTATGAGATCAATTTTTTAAGAGAATTATTTTTCTTTTTATGAAATAAATGTTCTTTTAACTCTTTCTAGGTGTAACTCATTGCTAGGCTCATTGAGAAAGACAGAATATTTCATTCAAGGCAGTCATAATGCTAATAGGGAAGAAAACTTATGAAACCTAAATAAGTGTAATAAAATTTTGAAAAGTGATCAGTTCCATGAAGGAGGGAGAAAGGGAAGGAGGGAGAAAAGGAGAGCAACAAGCATTTCACACACATTGTCACCGTTTATCCCTATGACCTCAGTGAGATGAATTCAGAGATTGACTTTTCTCACTCAGGGACATTCAGCCAATAAGTTCCAAGTCAGATCTCAGACCCAGCTCTGAGAAGACACCAGCCAGCTGTGGTGGAGCACACCTGTAACCACAGTAGCCCTGAAGCAGAGGCTGGAGGGTTAGGGCAAGCCCAGTGAACTTAGGGTTTGCCTCAAAATAAAATGTTTGAAAAGGTTTGGGGATGCAGCTCAGTGTAGAGCACTTACCTAACATGTATGAGTCCCTGGCTTCCATCTCTGGTCATGAGAGAGCGTGAGAGAAGGAGGGAGAGGGGGAGAGGGAGAGAGGAAGAAAGGAAAGAAAGGGAAGAAGAAAAGGGAAGGAGAGAGGAAGGGAGAAAGGGAGGGAGGGAGACAAGATGAGCAAAGACCAATGTGATGTGAGTTTGGAAAAGGAGACCTTACTCCCTCTGGGGTGTTGGGGTTGTGGTTCACGGTACGGTAGAGTCCAGTTCTGGAGGAAGAGAGGGTGAGAGGGGCGGACATTGTGGGCCACAAGCACCTGCATGGAGGACAGTAGGTTGACATAAAGGTTGTGACATGTTTTTCAGAGTTCCTTTCTGCCACCACATCTGTAGGGTTTCCCTTCACTCTTAGTAACCCTCCAACTCTTGCAACCCCAGTGGGGTATCATCTACAGGGAGCTAATTTAGACCCTGTGGGTTAAAGACCAGTCCCAAAGACTGCCCTTACTTCAGGTACCAGTCCCAGTCAGGTTGTGACCTGCCCTTCTTTCTGACCACCTGGGTACCTGTCCTGGGTTTCTTGCCCTCCTCAGTTGTGATGGTTTGGTATAAAGCTCACAGAACTCAGGGAAACACTGTTTCCCAGTTTATTGTAAAGCACAGAACTCAGAACAGCCAAATGGGAGAGACAGGCCAGCAGCATAGGGCCAGGTAAGGGGCAGAGGCAGAGCCCAGAGGCCCTCTCTGGGCTCTCCACCCTCCCAGCACCTCCACATGATCACTGACCTGGAAGCCCCTTGAACCCCTTTTTATGAAGATTCCATTATGTAGTTGTGACTGATCAAATTGTTGGTATTGGCAATGGATTCTATCTCTACTCCTGTCCTTTCCTGGAGGGGAAAGTTCCACCCTCTGATCATGTGGTTTATCCTCCCTCCTCCAGGAGTCACCTGTTAGCATCAACCTTGGTGCCTCTCACCGCACCACTCAGGAACTTCAAGGACTCTGGGAGCTTTATGCCACCATGAGCCAGCGTCAAAAAGCAAATATACATTTTTAATTATGCCACACCCTGGGGAACCTGGTTAAGTAGACATAAAGTGTGGGAGGTGGTCAGGGGATTGAGCATGAACAATTCATGAAAAAACAGCAGAAAAGGTTAGAGAGGTGGGCTGGCTGAGAGATAAAATCCTGGCTTTTGATTTCTGGCATAAAATGATTATAATGTTAGGTGGAGACACAGCTATTAGAATATCCAGGATGTGGGGACACGAGCTGAGGTGGACCTTAGGAACACATTGCAGAGGGTGGGGTAGGGGTTTGGAGGCGGAGGACCTGTAGAACACTTGGAAGCTGGCTGGGCAGTCCTGGCCAGGCAAGCCAGCACTGGCGTGGTTGAGTAGAAGAGGTGGGCTGCTGTGTCCTTGCAAATTGGGTGTATGATAGGGACGTGGAGGCTGCCTTTGCTAAAATCAGTGACTCTTCACTTGGGCCTATAGATGCCTGACAGGTAGCTAAAAGCAGGCTGATGCTTGGCATCTCTGTGCCTGTTTCCTACCTTACCTTAAACTTTGGGTCAGACTCCTGCACAGCTCTGCATATAGCTAGGTTAATCACTGAAGCAATGTTTGCCCAAAGCTGGTAATCCTGCTCCTTCCAGGCCAAAGACACTGAGATAAGAGTCATTAAGGTATTTTCAAGATTAGGGATACCCTAACTAGTAGATTGTCAGCTCTCAGCCTGTGCAGCATCCTATTCCAGACCCACAGAGCCCTGGACATGCCAGAAACAGCCTTGCAGTGGGTCACCCCATGAAGAGACTGCTCCCTGGGTGGGAGCCATTACCCCAGGAAGGGTCTGAGTTGCCTCTAAGCAGGAGCAGTCAGTTTATGATGAAAACTCAATTGCACCTTCAAGAGGTAAGGACTTCTTCAGGGCCTCACAGCCCAGCCCCAAGAGCGGTCAGCTAGACTACAGTTGAACCCAGACTGCTTAATTATGCAGACCTGTCCTTCCCAAGCTCTTCCTGTGTACCCAAAGCTCATGGAAGTTCCTCAAACACTGGGCTGGGGACTTGGTGTCCCTGGTCTTCTCGGTACGAGTGTACTGAATATTAAATCCTTTTCCATTTCACCATTACTTCCTCTATTCGGTCTGTGGGGCAAGTGCTGGGTCTCCCTGGCTAGGACTCCAGCAGCCTGAGTAGGCAGGCTGGGCTTTGGCTCTGCGCCACGCTGGCTCCCCATGGCTGGTGGCACAGCGCTCTTCCAGTTCTACTGGGGTCTAATTTGTAGTTGGCGTTTGACAACAGAACCCACGGAGGTACTGAAACATACACAGTGCTTTGTGTAAGACAGTTTCTAAATGCTTTATGAACAAATACTGACTGACTCGCGTGACCACCTTATAAGGTAGGCTGTTGGTTTTGGGGGGCAGTTTTGGGGATTGAACCTAGGGTCTTCACACTGAGCTAAATCTTAGCCCTCTTGTTTTGAGCCAGTGTCTTGCTAAATCTCTTAAGTTGTCCAGGCTGGGGCTGAACTTGTGCTCTTTCTGCCTCAGCCTCCCAGAATGCACCTTCTTCCCATTGTATGGGTGAAGGAGTGAAGGAGGCGAGCTCTGGGAATTACTTCAAGTCATTACTTTAAGTCCAGTACACTTGGGTATTAATAGTACATTTGAGATCCAAATTTAAATATTTCTCTAAATTTTAACTCTCTTCCCTTCCTAAACTAAATGGTGTTAGTTATAAGTACCATAGGGTCCTTCATCCACGCAGTGGAACCAGTGAGTTCAAATCTGCGTGTGTAGTGAGGCATTGTCGTGCAGGTTGGTTGGCAGGAGCGGGCCAAGAGCAGAGCGTGCTGGAATTGGAGGACCAAAAGCGCTGTCTGCTGCTGAGGTCCAGCACAGCCTCCTCAGGGCACAGGCTGGGAGAGAGTTTCCGGAAGACCTGGAGATTTACCAAGGCCACCAGATAGGACTAGAACTCAGGGCTCTTCCTGGAGCCTGGTGAGCAAGGTGCTGCTGTTAGCTTTGGTGACAGCTTACTTTAGAATGGTTGGTTCTCCAGTATTCAGTAGTTCCCAGCCCAGTGCTCTGCAAACTGAACTCCATGCGGCCTTCAGCAGGTGGCTGTGTGGCCCGGGCAGGACAGCTTCACCCCTCAGCACATTGCCCCTTTCTTCCTGGCGCGTTAAGGATGCTGGGAACTTTTGCCAACACTGCTGTTTTTCTTGGAAGAGATGTGATGGGTTTCTGACTTTCAGGGCAATGCTCAGTGATGAGGTATTCAAAATGTGGGTGCAAACACCAGCATGTTGGGTGGAAAGCCACCCCGCACTGGAGCAGATTCTTCAGGCCTGTGAAGGAGGGCTGGTGGAGATCTCAGAAGAGCTCCTTTCTGGTTGCTTTTTCCCTCCAACTTCCATCTAGGCCACAGCAGGGCAGACCCTTGAAATGTCTTCAACAAGCACTTGAGGTCTTGCCTGACGTCAGCTCCACATGTGTTGATTGGTGCTTTCTTAGTTCTGAGGCTGGGGTTTCTCCCTGTGCAGCTATGGCTCTGTGGGCTAAGCCAGGTGGTCAGGGCTCTGGCCTGGTGTGACAAGGGCCACTACGTGCTGTGCCTGTGGCTTAGGGTTTTAGTTCAAGCACCGTCCCTAGGAAGAAGCAGGCTTTCAGCAACATCTCCATGTTTGGCCCACAGCTGTGTTTGTGTGGTTTGAAAACAATTTTACTCTCATCTGTACTGTGCCCTATCTGCGTACTATGAAGCTCCTCTGCAACCATCAGTAATCTCCGCTTTAATTAATCTTTCAAAGAAGCAGATTAAGTTGATTGCTTCTCAAGCTGAGTTTTGGTGAGGTACAGACCTTTCAGCTGTCCTATAGAAGTGATTGAAATAAGAATTTTTATATGAGCTTTGGTGGCCAGTTAAGATTATTTTTAGATCTCATCTCAATGGTTTATTTCCATCCTGTGGCTGTTTTTAACATAAGAACTGAAAAATGAAGAGTGGGGCTGGTTTTTATCTTTATTCTTTTCTTTCAAATATCCGAGGGTAGCAGTGGTCCTAGCTGCTATTTGCTTTGTTGGGTCTTCCCAAGGTGGCTGTGCCCAGTCACTAACCTTGCTTCTTCCAATTCTCCTTTGTCTTTATGCTCAAGGCTTTGCCAGTAACACTATTTCTGACATGTCCAAGCACAGGTCCTATGGCCACTGTATTCATGACCTAACTCTAGCGCTGAATGTAGCCCACTACACAGTAAACATTTGTTGGTGTCCTGGGCTGGGTCCTACAGGATGGCAGGGAGAGTGTCCCAGGCTCCCTGGTACCTTCAGGGTCTAGGATATTGCCTCACACAGGAAGGACTTGGTGAGAATGTCTTGGGTGAGTACACCTCCCTGAAGTCTATGGAAAAGTTGACAGAGGGCAAGAAGTGTTGGTTAGAGCCAACAGAGAAAAAATGTTGGTCTATAGGTGTATTATGCTTGGCTCATACACTGCTTAAACTTTTTTTGAACCGATAAAAAAAAAAGGTAAATTCTGCAGTGAAAAATCCAGATGTTTACCTTCTGTTGAAACCCAACTGTCCTGGCACTGAGGCGGAGATGCTGCTTTGCCCTTGCTGCTTTGAGTTCCTTTTGCTTACCTGGTCCCTAAAATAATTTTGTGAAGCCATCTGCCCCTCACACACTTTGAGTCAATAGCTAAAGTTTTCATTGTAATGCCACAGTGGTAAAGGGTATTATTCTAGCTTACTGTACACATTGGCATCTTTGAATAAAACAGTGACATCATTGTAACCATAACCACTGGAATTTAAATGCCATAGAAATTTAATCCTCATCATTATCCATTAAAATAGTACTAGATTAAGCTTTTCTATAACAATTGGAATTTTTACGTCTTTTCTTCCCTCCTTAATTTAATATTTTATTTCCACAGAATTTTGTCCCAGGGTGTTATATTTGACCTTGAAGAAATGCTTATGTATATTTCCATTAAATTTCTCATGGCTGCAAGGGTCTAGATATTTTCAAAATCCCTATAGTCATCACTGCAAGAATGATTGTATATACCTGTATACAACAGGTATATTGCACATTTTGAGAAACATAATAAAAAGAACGCAGAATTTACTTGTAGAAACTCCATGTATTTCATTAGGAGATATTTCCAGTTTTTTTCTTTTCTCCAGTTGCTTTATGTGTGGCAAATATTTCTTATTGTTCGATTAAGAAGGTTCAGCATTAGTTCTGGACTGTTTTTGTGCTCTGGGGGCAGAGAGCGCATGTATCACTGAAGGAGTAGGTGGGGCTAGGCGTGATGATGGTCTGGCACATCCTCATTCCCTTGCATGCTTTCTGAGTTAGGTCCCTGTTATTTTTTCTGCTGCTGCCTAGCTGTTGCCATTAGCTTCTTCCTCTCAGCAGCTGCTTCTTGAGCTTGCCCTGCCTGGATCTGCATGGAGCCTGCATGGGGCTCTGTCAAACCCACTCTGCTTCTTGGGAAGAAGGGGCAGGGAGTAGTCGCAAGCACTTTCAAGAGGGTAAAAGGTGAGATCACTGCTGGATTCAGGCTCCCCAAGGACAGGGCCACGTTCTAGCTTGTGACCTCCACAAAAGTGGAACACAGTGCCCTACCACTGACCTGTATCCCGGTCCCTGCCTTTGCCACTTAAACTTCACCATGAGCTGTTCTCATGATTTGACTAAAGCTTGTGTTGACAGAAGATGAAAGGCCTCAGAAGTAAGCTTGGAGTTTGGAGTTGCCTGGTCTTCCTAACTGACAGCAGTCTGTTTTCACATGGCTTTGACTTTTCCCTTAATAGCTGCTACTCCCACAACCACTAGTACCTCCTAAATAGTATAGCAAATGTAACTGTCATGGTCTGGAGACATTTATATCTAGAGAATCAGAGTGTGTTTGGAGATGTGACTTATCCCCGGAATCCTCACTGTGGACTTTGTATCTTTGTGGACAGGGGCGCACCACCTTCTCCTGGAGTGTGACATGGGCACCTCTGACATAAGTGCTCCATGTTACTTCCTCTCCCCCTGGGATGCATCTTTGGTCAGGAAATGCCTTACTGTCCTCAGCACTCCCCTTTATATTCAGTAAACTTCAATCAGACACCAAGTCTGAGTCCCTCCGTGGTTTATAAATCCTCCACTTTGTCTTCCTTCCCTAGTGTGTTGTTTTCATTGTTAGTCACTTAACCAGCCTGAGCCCCTGGTCTGTGTCCGGCATGTGCTAGGTGCAGGGGTATAGAGAGCCAGTGAGGGCGCAGGGGTGGGGACACACTCTCTGGCAGGGAGAAGCATCCACATGACAGGCAGCGTGGAGGCTGGCAGGGCAGTGGGGCTCTTTTGGGACGCTTTACAAGGGGGTGCTTGGGATACCTTGGAGTTAGCCTGGGAGAGTCAGGAAATGGCATCACTGAGGAGGTTTGATAAACTATAGCTTGTGGGGTTGGAAGGAATTTGTCAGCTAAATAAGGAGTGAGGGGTTCCTGGAAGGTGGACCAGCTTTGGAACTGAGACCAAGAGGATGCAAGTTGGAGGGATCTGTTGAGGGATCCAGGCATAAGAGAGGAAACTGGAGAGTTGATTGTCAACAGCTTTTTAGGGTGTACGTAGTAGTTTGGACTTTATTCTGTTGGTGGGGAATCAAGGGAGGAATGTGATAGGCCTTTTTTTTTGTTTGAAAGAACACTTTGATACTATGGTTAGAAGGTATAATACTGTTGGGAAGACTAATTAAATATATTGGAGTCATGGAAGGTAGCGGGAGAGATAAGTGCCCAGGTGGGTGAATGGGATGGGACAGACAGAAGGTACCTTGGGATAATAAAGTCTGTTTAGAGTCATTCTGGATTTGTGGCACCAGTACTAAAGAGAAAGGCAAAGTTAGAGGTTCAGTGTTTGGGCAGTTGGCTAAAAGGTGGTGCATTGTATGGAGAATGCTCAAGGGGGAGCAGGTTTGTGTGAAAGAAAATTGATCATTCCAAATGCCAAGAACTGGAGAGACTTATATGACCCTGGTGTAGTGCCCAGGTGAACAGAGACACCAGGTAGAGGGAATCATCGTGCTGGCAGGGAGACAGGAAGTAGAACTTTGGGGGTCTTGTTTTTGTCTGCCTTAGCTGCTTAAGCAATTTTGTTGATCGGTTTGTTAGCAGGAAAGGAGCACAGAATAAAATGTGGGAAGAAGAGGAAAAAACTGTGGGAAGGAGGAAAGAGCCCTAATGATGGGCACGTGAAGATGTGTACCAGGACAGGCTATGGGCTGTGTTGGAAAGTGCTTCGTGACAAGCTGCCCCTACTCGCCACCTGTGGCTCTGTGGACATCTGCGCTGTGGATGATCAGCAGTGGGAACGTGGTTCTAGCTGCAAGTTGACACTGTTTTGCCCACTGAGAGCCTGGTACCTTCGGCAGGTCTCCATTCTGTGCCTACAGTTCTTTCTAGTTTAACCACACTCTGAGGTTTAAATGAGATGAGCCTATGTGCTGGCATACTGGGTGCTCAGATAACTATCTTTTGAAGTAGTTGCATGCACGTATCTTCTGTAAAGATTGTAAATTTGCAATCAAACTAAATCTGGGATTGAAGATTGTTTTTTTAAGAGATTTTCCCCCTTCTCTTTTATGGACCTGAGGGTTGAACCGAGGGCCTTTGCTCTGAGCTACATACATCTCCAACCCTTTAAAAAATGTCTTATTTTGAGACTGGGTCCCCCTAAATCACTGAGTGACCAAGGCTGGGCTTGAATTTGTGATTTTCCTGTCAGCCTTGAGAGTGCTGGGATTACAGGTGTGTGCCCTCTCACTTGGCTTTTTTTACCCACTTAAGAAAGGGTGCCTGTAGATTCCTGCAGAGAATGGGATAAAGCCTCCTGGTTATTGTGTTTAAAAATGTTTGACTTGCAAAAATTCAATATACTTTAAAACAGTAGTCTATTATTAATAATAATAATTCTATGATAAGAAACCATATTATACAGTGCTTTTAAGATTTTTTTCCCTTCAGCCTTTCAACTTCTCCCCCAATTGGCCTCCCTTGATGTGACTGACCATGATGTTATCAGTGAGGACCTGAAGCTGACCTGTGTTGCACAGCAGGTCCCTGATTTCCTGCTTTGTGGTATCTTGTGGCAGATGAAGGCTTCAGGGCCAGTGAAAACCTCTTTTGCCTAAAAAACAAGATCAAAGAGAAAAAGGATAGGCATCTAGTTACTTGAGCTTTTGAAGAGCAAGAAATTGAGGAAGAAATTTGTTAACTGAGTAAATCTAGATCTTAATAGTCTCAGATAGGTGCACCTACACGGAAATCTGGCACATCTTGTAAGCAGATACACCTTTGATTGGTTGTGGAGGCTGAAACAAGCTTAGGAAAGCTAAGAGAGAAAACTGTTTGCTCCTGTTAAGTAATTATTGTGCAGTTATACTAAGGTTGGGTTACCCTTTGTTTTTGTTTTGTGGTTGGTGCTGGGGAATTGAAACCATGGCCTTGCACGTGCTGGCTCAGCCTTCTACCACAGAGCTATACTCCTGGTCCTTGGAAACCTCTTGGCATGAACTTCACTGTGCAAGTTAGAATCCTAGAGTTTTAGAATGGTTGGGATCTTAGAGATGAACTCTTCAGTTGAATTCACCAAGAAAGCTTTCTGAGGTGTGACCCATTTGCTTCATCTTTACATTGATAAAGGGCTTCTTTTCTGGGAGTGTCCTCCTGGCCACGGTGCACTGAGCTGACATAATCTTAGCCCACAGTCTGTATGATTCGGCCTGTGCTGTCCGTTTATGGGTGGCTCTGTGGTTTCTGTGGGGCCTTTTGAAATACTGAAAATAGGTGCCCCCAAAACTTCCTCTGGCTCTGGGCTGCAGCTGGCTCCAGGCCAGCCAGCACATTTTGAGCACCTGAACAGTGTAATCACTTGTCCACAGTGGGAGATGGAGGGACTTGGGTGCCCGGAAAGCTGCCCATGTAGAGAGTACCACCATGCAGCAGCTGTAACACACACCATTTTCATGTTCTGTCCAGAGGCAGGCAAAGAATTAGCAACAGAACTCCTCTGTTTTCTTAGAGTGTCTCTGAACTGAGTCGGATCTGCAGTCCTAATCTTAAAAAGTGAAGCCAGGTGTGGCGGAGTGTGCCCGTGATCCCAGCCCTCAGGGAGGCTGAAACTCTTGTCTTATAGGCAGGCATTGAAGGGTTGGTGAAGGAATAGCTGGTTGATCAAATATCAGATCTAAGAGGAGATTCCATTGATTTTTCCTCCTTATTGAGCAGCATTGTCCAAGCAGAACTTTCTGCATCATTTTTTTGGTGGTTTATGATCTAAGTGCTCCCCACCCCACCAGTATGGCTTGTGTCTAGATATCCTGCCAAAGCCTCATGTGGTCATAGGTGGGATTTTCAGAGGTGGCTGGATCTAGAGTGTGTTACTCTGGGATTAAGGATGTGATACTAGGATTGAATTCATGGTACAATGGTAGGATTAAGAATGTCCCACCCTGTGTGTGAGCACCCTAAGGGTGGGTAGTGTGGGTAGAATATAAGAGACAGAAAGAGGTCTAATGCTGTTGATTGTTGCTTGCTGCTCTTCTTGCTCTGTTGCTGCTTGCTGCCTTCCTGCCTTCTGCTTGCCATGAACTGTTTCTCCTCTGTAGTGGCCCTTTTCCATGCCACCCTGCCTTGGAGCAGCCAACTCTGAACTGAAACCTCTACAAACTGAACTAAATAAACCTTTCCTCCTGTAACTAACTTTGGGTGTCAGGTATTTTGTCTCAGCAAGGAGAAAAGTAATTAGGAGACTCCCCAAACCAGATTTTTCTGGAGAAAATAAAACTAGAATTCTTCCACAGACACATGCCTCATTGACACAAGCTTTTGAATGCTGTTTGGGATACCTCCATTGTGACTCCAAGGCATGGTGGCATAGTCAACTTCATTTGCTTATGAAAATACTGGAAGAAAGGTATAGTGTCAGATCTTGTTCCTCAGAATTGTTCATGTCCAGCACACGTAGGGTTCAGGGTGGGGGTGTGGCTCATGATGTGGAGGTGCTCTGTTGACTTGAAGATGTGCTTAGTTCCCTTTCTCAACTTACTTGTCATGCACCATGGCACATGGTCTGGTGATTTCTCATTCATTTCCCCAGCCTGGCCTCATCCTGTTTAATATTGGTATCTTTTTTCTCTTTTATGACTTTTATCCCTTACTTTACCTATTACTTAGTAGCTCATTTCCTTCTGTAGGTATTTATTTAGCACCTTCACTATGCAGGCACCATGCTAGGTGCTAAGGAGTTCAATAAGTAAGATTTTCATGATCTCTTACCATGGATATGGCCACTGGTCTGATGGGTGGGAGGGGGATAGGTGTTGGGATGTGAATGTGCACATAAACTAGGTACACCATGTGATAAATGCTGTTACAGAGAATATGGGGAAAGACAGGAGATGTTATTTTAGGGCAGCCAGGAGGCCCTCTGTGCTACTTGAAATATTTTTCCTCTCTTTCTTTAAAGATAGCTTTATTGAGATATAAAGTCAGAGACCATAGAACCACTTACTTATGGAGTACTATTTGATGATTTTTGGTATATTACACTCTGTAAATTGTGATAAAACGTATATAATATATAGTTTGCCATTTTAGCCATTTTAAGTATACAAGTCAGTGAATGAATGAATGGGTGAATGAACTGATGGTGTTGGGAGTGGAACCCTTGACCTCAGGTGTGCCAGGCAGGTGCTCTACCACTGAGCCATCCCCTCACCCGAGCTTAATGATAGTCTGTGTGTTTACAGTGTTGCACAGCCATCAACACTGTTTCCAAAACTTTTTCATTATTCCAAACGTGCTCTGTAACTGTTAATCAGTAATGCCATTCACCTCCTGAAGCCCTGTAACCTCTAATCTGCTTTCTTCATTTGTGACTTTGCCTGTTCTAGGTAGTCAGGTGGTTAATCATAGAGTTTGTTCCTTTGGGTCTGGCGTTGTTCATTGTGGATACAGTGTCTTCTGGGTTCACATACATTGTAGCTTACATCAAAACTTCTCTTCTATGGTTTAATAATATTCTATTGTATGGATAAACCACATTTTGTTTACCCATGTTGCTTGTAATCTTAATACATACTTTTTTACTTTCCTAGCTCTTTCTCAGACTTTTATAAAGTTAATGTACATGATATTTTGCCAATAAATTGCTCTTGATTGATTGAATTTATTAATAATTTTGAACAAAGTGATGGTAGTGGTAACAAGCCAGAAATGCCATTTCTTGGTGTGTGTGTGTGTAACTTGTGCATTTTCTTTTTAAATTTTTTTATTTTATGAAAAAAATCCAAAATTTAATGACAAAATAAGAGAATAACAACAGTTATTACACTGTATATTATGTCGTTATCTTCAAAGTACTGTAGTTACTAAGAGTGTAAAACATAGACAAAAAAGATTCTTAAAAAAAGAAACAGATAATAGCACAAAATTTTCTATTAATTAAGAGAAACTAATGGTATAAATGAAATAAATTAGCATATATATTAAAATACTTTTGAAACAACAGATTAGGTAGTTTGGGGGATTATTTGAACTTCTCCCTATTTTCCATTTATCTACTATTTTGCTTTTTTATTTGTGTGTGTGTGTGTGTGTGTGTGTGTGTGTGTACATATAGACACATACATCATACCTACATACATACATATGCATGTTTTAAGTTTCTAGTTAAAATGGCTATACTTCCAAAACTGATATTTAGATTTAATGCAATCCCAATCAAAATACCAATGGCATTTCTCATAGATCTAGAGAAAACAACCCTAAAATTCATATGGAATCAGAGGAGAGCCAGAATAGCAAAAACAATCCTGGGTAACAAAAGAAAAGCAGGTGGCATCACAATCTCAGACTTGAAGTTGCACTGCAAAGCTAGAGTGATTAAAACAGCACAGTACTGGCACAAAAACAGGCATGTGGATCAATAGAAGAGATTATAACCAGCAGAAACAACCCCAGTAGCATTCAGCTGTTTGATCTTTGACAAAAGGGCTCAAAGTGTTAACTGGAGGAAAGATAGCCTATTTAATAACCAGTGCTTGGAAAATTCAATACCACATGCAGATGATTGAGTCTAGATCTGTATATCTCACCATATACTAAACTAAAATAAAAATGAGTCAAAGATCTAAATGTTAAAATAGAGCTGGGTGTGGTGGTGCACACCTGTAATCCCAGCACTCAGGAGACTGAGGCAGGAGGATCATTGTGAGTTTGAGACCAGCCTGGGCTACAAAGTGAGCTCAAACCCAGCCTGAACTACATAGTGAGACCCTGTCTCAAAAAGAAAAACAAATAAATTAAAAATGTTAAAATAGAAATACAATCTGCTGGAAGATAAAATAGGTATAACTCTTGAAGACATAGGCATAGACAAGGACTTTTTTGAACAGAACTCCTGTGGCATAAAACATAATACTGAGAATGAACAAATGAGATCACATCAAATTAAAGAGCTTCTGCACAGCAAAGGAAACAACCCACAGAGTGAAAAGACAACCTATAGAATGGTAAAGTATCTTTGCCAGCTACTCCTTGCACAGCGGACTAAAATGTAGAATATATAAAGAACTTGAGTGGTATATTTGTATGTGTCTTATAAGAGATGTCATTGTTGAGTGAAAGTGGAGAAGATAATATGGGGGAGGTGGTGAAATTGCAGAGACTTGGAGCAGTTTATCCCCTTCTCTCAAGGTGTGTAACAAGAAAGCCAGTCCTCCTGATGCTGTTATCTTGATATATTCTCAGACTCTGCTTGGACAGACTCGTACATGTCCCATGTAATAAATGTGTCTTATAGGCCTGCAGCAACACACAGGAAGTATAAGTACTTTTCTGGAGGAGTGGTTCCTGGGAGAGTGAATTGATAATTTTTTAAATTGTTTGCCTCATAAATCAAAGGAGGGACCTATCCAGTACAAGGTGGTGGAGGATATATATAATGGGTTTGACAAGTTGTATATTCTCTCATGTCTAAAATGCCATTCATTCAATAGCAAGACCAGACCCAGAGCAATTCTAGACTTTGGGTATAGTCTGACCTTCATTGAGCCTCCATTTTCTCTTGATGGATATTCTCCACTGTGCCTTTTATTTTAACTGATTGTAATCGGTTAGTGTCTTCAGACTTCAGTGCACTTGGTCTTTTTGTATTTGAAATAATAGCCATAGGCGGGAGTGTAGTGATTTGTTGGCCCTTGTGTGTTTCTAGAATGCACCATTCTAGAATGTGCTTGGCGAGCCTACAGTGTTTTATGTGCACGGATTCCATCTCACACCGAAAGGCGTACTCAAAAACCTTGTGCTCCACTCACATTTTAAGCTGTGAGCCCATCTCATGTTAGCCCCTGTCGTGTTCACTCGTGAAGTATTGGGGCCAGTCTGCTGTCAGGTAATCCTTCTTGGAACCAAATGACCTGGGCTGTTCTCCTATGTCTTTATTTTTAAATCTCTTTTCTTTATAGTGCTATGGATTGAACCCAGGGCCTTGCTAATGGGCTTTTGTGCCCATACTATTGATAACAGTTACAAAGTCAGGAATTAAAATAGAACATCTGCACATGCGTGCAATTTGATGAGTCTTGCTTGGAGTTTGAGTCTGTTAGAATGGGCCACTCTCTCAAGTGATAGTTCATCAGAGAGACAGAAGATTCAGGATCAAGGCCTTAACAACACAGGTGTGCTCCTTTCCATCTGTATGGCTGGGGTGCTCTTTTATCACAGACCTCCTCTCCTGGTCCCAGGACCCCACCTGTCACGTGAACTGGTGGTCTTGATATATGTAGACAGTGTGAGCAGAGGGGAAGTCAGCAGCTACCTGCTTCCTCCAACCAGCTCAGATTTGCTTGCAATTCCTTTTTATAGTCAGTAGAGAAAGAAAAGTGGAACCAGTGTTGATTAAAAATGAAACCAATTGTAAGTTACAGCAGATGTCTCTGGTGACTCTAATAAAAACAAACTGTGGTAAAGAGGGGGTGTTAGGCACTGGATTTTCCAGCCTCCTGCTCCTCCCTCTCTTAAGATGAGTCACTTGCTCATCTGTGTGTGCCCCTCTTGGGTTCTTTCTGTCCCTGGAAAGAGTTCTTGGATGTCTTCCACTGCCCTTTCACACTTGACTTGCTGTGGGGCAGAGAATTTGTCCTTGCCTATTCTGAGCGTGGGTCTGGGCAAATGGAGTATGCTGTAGAAGGCGGGTTTCTTTCCCTTTCCTGAGGGGTTTGAGTGCTATAGGATGATGGTGGTGAGGGTAATGATGAGGAACCCCAATATAGATGGTCACAGAAATTCTTTTTGAAGGAAGAGCTGTCTAGGTTATTTGCTGGTGTTTGTGTGCCTTGAATTACTAGATTTATAATGGCTCTGACTTCAAATATTCTGTCCCATTGCCATATTTCAGACTGAATTTTGCCATCTTCTGCTTGAAAGAAATGTTAACCATCTATTTACAGTTGGAAAAGAAGGATCCTGGGCCTGCCGGCCTTGAGTCAAATTCCTTGGTCTTCTGAGTTCTGAGATCCATAGACCTTTTTTTAGAGGTTGTCAAGCTTATCCTTCAGTGGAGTCACCTGTAGGGCACTTTAATACCGAAACTGCATTGAATCTGTACAACAATTTTGGTAGTATGGCCATTTTCACAATGTTGGTTCTTCCTATCCATGAGCAAGGAATATTTTTCCATTTATTGAAATCCTCTTCAATCTCTTTTAAGAGTACTGTAGTTTTCATTGAAAAGATCTTTAACTTCTTTTGTTAGATTGATTCCTAAATATTTCAGTTTCTTGGATGCTGTTGTGACAGGTATGATTTCCTTAATTTCTCTCTCAGTCTGTCTGAAATGAATACACACTTCTCAGATAAATACAAATGGCAAATCAATACGTGAAAAAATGTTCAACATCATTAGCCATTGAAGAAATGTGAATTAAAACAACACTGAGATTTCATCTCACCTCAGTAAGAATTGCTAGAATTAAGAAATCAACCAATAACAAATGCTGGTGAGGCTGTGGAGAAATAGGAACTCTTCTCCACTGCTGGTGGGAATGCAGACTGGTGAAACCATTATGGAAATTGGTTTGGAGACTCCTCAGCAAACTAGGTCTAGAGGTCCCACTCAACCCAGCTATTCCCCTTCTGGGTATTTTCCCAGAACATCTGAAAACATCATGTCACAGCAATGTATGTGCACCCATGTTCGTAGAGGCACAATTTGTAATTGCTAAATTGCGGAAGCAACCCAAATGTCAATCCACTGAAGGTTGGATAAAAAGATTGTGATACTTTTATATAATGAAGTATTACTCAGGTATAAATAAAGATAAACTTGAGACTTTTATAGGTAAATGGTCACAAGTAGAGACCATACTCATTAAGTGAAATAAATCAGACCTGCATGTGTAAGCAACGTATTGTCTCACTAGTGTAAGAACCTGAAAGAGTGAATAAAAACTAGGAGGTATGATAGACATTGTGAAATGAAAGGAAAATGCTCAAAAGTAAGGGGCAACTGGGGTGTGGGAAAGGAGAAGGGAAAGAAGGGGAAATCATGTATTTATGTATATACAGGATAGCTAACAGTTGTACCACTGTCTTCTGTTGCTTTACTGAAAGGAACGGTTAATGATTACTTGTTTGATCAATATTGCATGTCTCTGTTTTCCCGAGAAACCACTTTGAACATATCAATATGTAATACAACAACCATTGTTAATTTCCTACCACTTTGTCTGTAACTCTGTGTTGTTTGTATTGTTCTTATGCTGTTTTGTAAATGGATGTCTGTTTGTTAATATGTTTTCTTCTTTTATTTTTAAAATAAATTTTAAAAAATACAGAAATTGCAAATCATCAGTTCTAGAGTCATGGGGGCTTAAGAATCTGTATTTCTAACAAGACCCTAGGTGATGCTGCTGGGGTGAGGTCTGTTCTTTAAGAACCTCTCTTGGTGCTGGTTCATGACAAAATTTTCATTGGTGGTTTAGCAAAATGAGAAACATAATGTGCTGTAGTTTTCAAAAACCCAACTGTATTAAATGGAGAGATTATCCATTTTTCTTTGACATTGTATCTTTTCTATATTCTGATAACTGATGATAAAATAGCTTTTCTCTCATGAAGTCAGGGTGATGTTACACTTGTTTAGGTGTATTGACTTGAAAACTTAAGAGTTGGCAGCTTGAATCTGGTATGTGGGAAAGTTGTATGGCTTTCTGAAATCTAAAAGTCTAAGAACCATAATCTAATAAATGTGTAGTTTAGTTCTTTAAAAGTGTTCTCCCTTTAACAAGAGGCAGGGGTAATGGAGTTGGTGCAAGAGAAGGGCCACTGAGGGGCTGGGGGTATAGCTCAGTGGAATAAGCGCCTGCCTCGAGAAGGGCCATTGTTTATTTTTTTTGGCTAAGTCTTAGCTGTTTATTTTTTGATGGCAGTTGTGGTAAACTTGCTGTTTTGCAAAAACCCTGTGTTTTTCAGTCAACTCAGTATAAAGAGGAGAGCAGCCTGTGTGCAGTAGATATATTGGTTAAGATATGTTTTATCTCTGAAATGATCTTTTTTCCTCTGTGGTTTCAGCAATAGCTGGGGAGAGTGGTTGGCCATGAGGATCATAGCTTGAGTTTTTGATCTGATGTGTTATCTCCTGTGCCTCATTGTCTCATAGTCAGTGGGAAACAGATGTTTTATACAAACATTTTGCATTTTTCAAGTTTTCTGCAATTTTCTCAGCCCTTGCTCTTGGAATCTAATACTGATGCCCAGTTGTAGAAAAGTGTTGTAAGTGTTCTGATGAGCTTGTGACATTGCTTCGTAATATTTTAGGCAAAGTGTTAAACAAAATGTAGCAACTATTCCTAATTAATTTGCGTTTGGAAGCTTTCCTTGAAAATCCTGTTAGTTTCCCAGGCTTTTGCCTTGGTGAGGTGGATGATTGATTGTCCTAATTTTCCATTTGGCTTTGTCTGTGTAGACATGGTTTTATTTGAGGTAGTTTAGATCTTGCCTGATCGCCAAAGTGAGTTCAAATTAAGGAAATAAATGGAGGAGAGTCATTTTCTTCTCTGAGTTCAAAAGATTCTATTTAGCATTCATCTGGAACTTGTGTAGTAAAATGTCTCTTTGATTTTTCTTTATAAATCTGTCTTGTTTCTTAATGTTATTCTGCTACTCTCCCAATGTTCACTGTCACGTGTCCCATTATTACAGTGAATACCACTGCTGCAGTTGGAATCTTGGAAGTACCCAAAGACTTGCCTCAAGTCTTAGCATTAAGGCTTCATTCATTTTTGCCTTTACCTTAGTGGGGGATGCTGGAAACTTTAAGGAGTGGGGCCTAAAAGGGAGTTCTGATTACTCTGGATTTGCTCTGAGGAGGATCATAGGACCCAGGCCCCTTGATCCTTTTGTCTTGTTTCCTGGCATTGAAGGGAGCTATTTGTTCTGTTATGCAGTTCCTGCCATAATGCACTGCCTCACCACAGGTTCCAAAGCAACAGGGCCAACCAGCAGTGGTTGGAAAGCTCTGAAACTGGCCAGAATAGCCTTCTTGTGACTTTATAAATTGATTACCTTGCACATTTGTTATGGAACAAAAAGCTGACTAACACAAACACCACTTCTTAGTATATGAACTTCTTTCTCGATGATTGGTGCTTTTGTGATCTATTAATATTATTTGAAATGTGTGTGACTGTTTTCTTTCTAAAACCAAAGTTATATAGTATATCACCTAGCCATTTCGAGGATATGGTGATGTCTCTACTAAAACTGGTTTCTTCCATGTGTTGTTTGTCCTTGGCTATTTTTCAGAGTCTTAATTCTATACATTTTACATTATTATCCTACATTTATTGCTAAGAAATCACTTCCTGTTTGAAGCAGAGTAAAACCATGGTTGTCTTCTTAAAAAGATAGGCATTTGACAAAAGGGCAAAATATTTATAAAAATGAGATTGTAGCTGTTGTGCTAAGACTTGTTCAATATAATATCACAATAAAAGTATGGAATTTACCATCCATTTTTTTGATATTATCTTGGTGGTTTCTTAGTTTCCACATCATCTTCTCTTAGGAAATAATAGGGAAAGTCCTTGTGAAAGGCCACTCCCTTTAAAAAATCAGAATTAACTTTATTAAGGGAGAAGTCTCTGGAAATGTCAGTTTGGCTGGAAACATTCAGTTTGGATTTCACTTTTGTGAAATTATTCGTGTAATAGCATTTCCTGAGATTTTATATTAATAGAATAGGCAAATCAGCATTCTGTCAATATGTAAAATTTTGCTTCTTTTTCCTGTCTTGATTGCTGGTTGCACATAAACCTCAGAGAAGGGAAGAAAGAGTATATCTAGCCCATAGATGAAGTGGGTAGGATCACTCTGGGCCCCCAGCCCGGTTTTCACTCTGCCCCCTTTATGAACTGTCTGAATGGGCTGTTGTGAGCTGGTGTGGGCTAATCCCACAGGTTGTGTTTTGGGGCCTTGGGTACAGGGGAAGGCTTCACCTGCAGAGTAGAGTTGGGGTAAGGCATAGACCTCGCTGGGCATCAGAGGGAAGGTTCCAACTGGTTTTTCTCAGGGGAAGGAAATAAACATTTACCACACTGAGTTGTGTCTTTCCGGAGTGCATGAAGCAGTGTTTTGCCTGTGGATCTGCTGCGCTTGAAGGCTCGTTCCTTCACTTTACTGCCTTCCTTATAGGTTCTCTGCTGTCTGCAGGTGTCCTGGATGTGCCCCTGAAATGAAGCTGCCTCACGTACATCTGAGTGGTTTGTTGGTAGACTGCCTAAAAACTTTCCAGTGCTGGAGGCTTGTGATCTTTGTGCCAGTGTCTTCAGGCTCTAGAGTCACATGGCTGGCATCCGAGTCTTTGTTGTGTGACTGTGGGCAGGCTTGAAGACCCTTTCCTCATCTGTCAAATGGGACAGGAACAGTACTTGTCTCCTAGAGCAGGCTGTGGACAGACCTTAGCACAGTGTCTGGTAAGAAGTAAGTTTTCAAAATTACAGGCTATTATTATTGTCATTACTATTGATTCAACACAGGGGGATGGACTATATGACCTTCTGAGTTTTCTTCTCTTCTACGTGTTTGGGAGGGGGCAGGGAGAGGGAGAAGGAGGAGGGAGAGAGAATGAGAGAGACTAGGGGGAGGAGGGGGGAAGAGAGGGAGACAAAGAGAGAAAGAAATGAACAGCACAACCAGTATGTGGACTGTGGGGATTGTTTGAGCAGAATTTCAGTGTCAGGTCTTTGAAGATAGCCAGGAATTTTGGAGGTGCTACAGAGCCAGAGAAAACAGGTTCCAGAGAAAGAAAACAAGGAGGATCTGTTGTGGAGCAGGAGGTGGCCTTGAGTTGTTTAGGGTGGCTGTCCGCCCGGGGACCGCTCAGGGCTCCACTGGCTGAGGGGGTAGGGGGAAGGAAGGTCTTGCCAGGGACTGTTAGCCTAGGTTAGTCACAGTGGGTTCCAAGCCTCCCTGTGTTTCCTGTACCTCATGGGTCCTTTAAAAATGACAGCCATCCTGACAAGTGAGGAGCACAGAGGTCCCTTGAGGTGGAGGCTGCACGTGGACATGGAGATGGGATAGACAGGAGGCATCACCCATCCCTGCCTATTGGTCTTTCCAGGCCTCCCAACACAGCGTGATGTGAGCCAGAATGGATGCACGTCCCAGGGAGTGGGAGCGGAAGGGGCTGCTTAGACCAGCCCTTGCCCACAGGGAGCTCTCAGTCCAGCAGGCCGGGTAAGGGAGCGAACACTTCAAGAGAAGCGTGTGGCTGAGTGTGGTAATACAGACAAGAGGAAGACTGGTTACTGACAGATGGAAATGGCGATGGAGACATTGATTACTAGAGAAGGACCTGTGTTATCAATTTACTCATCTTAAATGGTTATTGTTCTTTCTGGCTAAATTGCCCTAAACTAAGTGCATATCAGATATTTTTACACCTGACTTTTTTTCTTCCAGCGTTTTCCTAATTAAGGTGAATTGCACAGTTGTTTTGTATGTACTGTTTTTATTTTAAAGAGAAAAAAATAAAACAAATTTAAAACAAGATAATAGGAGAGGAACAATTGTTAATGCATTGTGTATTGTTATGTTTAAGTTAGTTTCTCAGATGTATGTGTACTTTCAAACACATTCACATCAGCTTCATGCAGTGGTTCAGAGTCACTGGGCAGAGAGACGTATGGATTACATCCCTGCCATTGACATGTTAGTGATAAATCCTATTTTATTGTTTGCTTGTATTTTACTTATTTCCCATTCTCCTGTTGTTCAACATTTGGATTATCGCCATTTGTTATTCTTTTACTATGAAAAATAACATGTGCAGTTAGCATCCTTATGCACAGATTTCTCTGCATAATCCTGGTAACTTCTTCTGATAGATTTTGAGAAAGGGATAAAGGTAAGAGATATATGTATGTTTTAAGGGGTTTTACAGTGCCACAATCGGCTTTCAGGAAGGTATTTATTAAGAATTTGCACTCCTCCTAGTACTGTAATGTGTAGACATGTCCATCTTGTCATACCCTTGCCAATAATCAACACTACAGTTTTAGTTTTCTAACATTATAGTACAAAGCGAAGCCTTTTACAGTTATTAGTGATTCAAGATGGTACTGGAAAATACTTGTTCAGTTGAGGAAAGGTCCTAGTTATTTCATTTGTGCTGGAATCTCAGAGCCCTGTGTGGTGGAGATGGATGGTGCGGGTCTGTGCCTGCTGAGGAATGACCCACAGTTACCAGGGATGGAAGGTTGGCTGAGGGGCAGATGTGGCTGCAGGATTGCTTATGCAGCATAGCTGCTTGCTGCTTATAGCTTGACTTTCCTAATTACATGAACTTCTTAGTCTCTCTTTCATGTAAAAGATAGAAAGGTACCTGAGAAGTCACCCATTTGAAAGTTTCATGTCAAATAGATAGCAATTGCTCTGCCTTGTTAAACTCCAGGGACATGAGATTTTATAACCTTTAATGATTTTACCATTTATTTTCTTTAATATTCAAAAAAACGTGATGTCATGAATACCCAGTTCCAATTCCTGCCTTGTTTTTTTTTTTTGGTGGTGGTACTGGAGATTGAACTCAGGACCTTGTGCTTGCCAGGCAGGCGCTTATTCCACTGAGCTATATCCCCAGCCCCTTGTTTTGTTTTTGTTTTGAATATATAAAAGACAAAATTGAAAATACCCAGTAAAGTGAGGTTGGTAGCCTATGGTCACTTTATTGGAAGGTCTAAGAATAAAACTGGGTTATCCTAAGACACCTATTGACTTTGGGCAGTAACACTTTCCAATGTTGGGAGCAACGTTTTCCAGGTTACTATGAAAATGGGAAAATCCACTGGTAAACCAGGGCCAAGTTTCCTGACTTTTCCACAGCCTTTATGGACAGCACGCAGGGCACACATTTACAATGAGTCAGAACCATGGTTTTCCTAGTGCGTAAAGCATTACACAAACAGTGGACTCCCCACTGGGCCTCTGTGGATTCTGAATGAAGCCAGAAAGTGATTCAGTCCTAGATCAAAAGAGAAAACATGCACATACCAAAAAGCAAAAATAGAATTTCTATTATTTTCTAGTCATAGAAAATACTGAAATTGGAAAAACTTAGTTTTGCAGCTGCTTTGGAATTTTATTGTATATACTGGTTTTTCTTATTTTTTTTTTTTTTGTGCATACAGTGGCCACCATAGCTGTTCTACCTGGAACATGACCCTGGGTGATGGCTGCTTTTGTAGGGACTACAGTAGCTGAATTGGGTTTTAAAATTTACAGTAAGCAGTGAAAAATTGGAGGGACCATTATTTTGTAGTCTTAGTGAAAAATTACAGCTGTGTATCTTTTTTAAAAAGCATAGCATTTTAGTGACAGTGGTATTGGAAGCATGATATAATGGTCCTTTTTATACTTTCCCTAGATGGCCCCTTCAAAGTAGCAAACATAGTGTAATATTTTATGAGTTTTAATACTTGTTTTCCTAACTCCAAGGCATTGTTGGGGGTGAATTCTCTATATTGGTAAAGTCTTGAAGTTTACTAGCTTAATTAACACTTTTAGTTATGTGGGACTTGTGGGTAGAAACTGGAATCAGGTGTGCTCTTCTGATTGCCCGGAAAATGCAGTGGCCCAGACCACTTGACTTCCTGGTTATGCCTGACAGCCTCTGTCTTGCAAAGGGCTGTCATGTAACCCGTGAAGGCAGAGGCTGCGGGAGAAAACCAAGTACATTACATCAGTGCGATTACGGCAGATACTAGGTCAGCGACGTGCCGATGACTCCACCTTTTCCCCGTAAAGGCTCAGCTCTTGTTCGGCACGCTCATCGCTCCTCCGGGCGCACACCGGTGAGAGGACAGATGAATAAGGAGAGCAAGGAAGCAGGGCCACTGGAGCAGGTGGCGCTGCTCACTGTCCCTGTAGCAGGCCCATGAGCTTGCTTTTCAGTTTCATCCGAGTGAGGTGAACATACTGCTCCCCTGCTTTGAATGGCCCTCTTGGGTCCTGCAGAATATCTTATATCGCCCCCAGCCTTATACCTTAAGAGGTAGGAGGGGCTGGTTGACTTTGAGGCTTCCAGGGGAGGCTCAGCCGGGGTGAAGCCCACCCCCAGCATTTGTAAGGATGGCAGGGACAGGCAGATGTGTTTCAGGTGGCTGGGCCTGGTCTCTTGCCTGTTTTTATACCCCAGCTGGGAGGAACTTTCTCTCAAACATGAAATCGGCCTGTGCTTTGCACTGAGAGGAAAATCCTATTCATAAAGCTTCTGGCTTCTAGGACTAATGCTGAGGGTCAGAGCATTTGTGGGCAGAGAAAGCGTGGGGTGTATTTCATCATTAGCTCATGGAGAATAGAACCCAGGCACCTCCAGGTGAGCAGCAGAACTAAGTACAACCAGCATAACCAAACTAGGGCCTCCTGCTTCCATTTGCTGCCTCTTGACACTGTCCCCTGGGTAATTCCAGGCCATTTTTCCTGCACTGATTTTTGTGTGAGAGCTGGGGTTGAAGCCCAGGCCTCATGCACGCTAAGGACATATTCTACCACTGAGCTACACCTCAGGCCCTAGATTCTCACTGGTTGTTTCCAATCACATCTTTGTGGTTTTATCCTCTTCCCTCAAGGCCAGGCATTCAGGAACACTTTCTTTGCTATGTGGTCTTTATACTCTGTGAAAATTTATTCTCTTTTTCTGTCTTTCTGCAGTACTGGGATTGAACCCAAGGCCTCTTCACTGCGCTATGTCTATAATCCTTTAATTTTGTTTCTTATTGTAAGGCAGGGTCTTGTTAAATTGCTAAGTTTCCCAGGCTGGGCTTGAACTTGTGATGCTCTTTCCTTGGCCTCACAGAGTACTGGGATTATAGGTATGAGCCACCACACCAACAATTTTGTCATGGTTGCATTGCCAATGTATGCTGGGGGCATGTCTGCACATCTGTGGCTGATGATGGATTTTAGGTGTGTATCACAGGACAGACAGAGCGTGAAACCTGCCTTTCTCCGGTTATTCTTGATTTTCAGCGTGTGTTAGTAATGGGATAATTACACAAGGAGTGAAAAAATAGCTCATTGACTCTGAAGATGCCACACATCCACAAGCATTACCACATAATGACAGGTATGAGGGGACGCAGGTCCCTGGATGTGAATAACTGCCCAACTGCAAGCCCCAGCATGCTGCTGGAACACCCAACAGAAATGGAGAGGAGCTTAGAGCTTCCTCTGCCTTCCCACAGGCCTTATAGATAAACAGAAAATAATACCCTGCCTTATGCAAGTAGTACACCAGTGTGAGCTCTTGTTAGGAAATATGTGGATAATGTAATGGGATTTTTTCTGAAAATAGATATGATATTTGTTATGGGAGGGGTTGTGTATGTACACAGAGCTTGTGTTTACATCTGCAGAGCACAGGATGTTTTTGTGGCACAAAATAATAATGAAGGGAAGAAGGATGTCTCTACTGCTTTTCTGTACTCTTAGGACTTGAGGGATTCCTCTTGTACTGTCTGTGCAGCTAATCTAATGTTCCAAGTAACCACTAACTGCATCATAAGGAAAAGTCCTTTAATTTGTACCCCAGATAAATGCATTCTGTGCAGGCTGGGATTTACATCTGAGGACCCAGAGTATCCGGGCACTCAGACCTCTGTCTGGAAGTGTCAGTGGTGGAGTGGAGATTCAGTCTTCCTTTATCCAATCAGATGGAAGCCAGTTGGACATGATAGCCTGAATGTCTAGATTGATAATAAGTACATTTCCCTTCAGGGTTGTTTAGAGGGCTGTGAATGCTTTAGCTTATCTAATTTGGTTAAGTTTGGTTTCTGTGGTGCTGAAACCCCTAAATGGTGGACTTTGAAATTAGAGGAGCTTTTTGCCAATGCTCAGATGATTCAGTTTACCTCCATTCAGGTATGTCTAGTACTGTCCCTTGCAGTGTCCTGATTGTCCTAATGAGTGCTGCCCACATGTCTTCTTCTCTATACTAGAGGCCTGCGCTTGCCCTGTCATCTCTACTTCAGGCTTAGGCACCCCCTGTCCTGTGCACTGCAGGCATATCCAGCCCCCGTCCTCTTTACTGCACACATATGCATGTCATGTTCTCTGTACTACAGAACTGCGCATCCTCTGTCCTTTCTACTGCATCATACTCACCCCTAGTAGTGGGTTATATCCTTCAAGACCAAATGTCTTGCTCTCTTTGCTTCCTAAGCCCCCCGCTTCACCATTCGCTGCGTCTGTGCACCTAGTGCTCTGTGGGAACCTCTCTATAGTGCCACCACCACTCAGTCCAAGGGACACCTAGTTATCCTACATTTGGGATAATCCCCACGCCCCATTTCCAGCCCATGTCTCCTTCCTAAGCAGGAGCCCCTTCTGCCCAGTGGCTCCCAGTATATCTCTGGGTACATAAGCCCAGTGTGTCTCAAAGGGAGTCCTCCATCACCATCTTCTCTCCTGCCCAAACATGGCTCTCGCCCAAGTCAGCCATCTTGGGTTGGCCCTGACACTGTCCTCTAGTTATCCAATTCCAACATCTAGTTAAACTTTGACTCCTTCTTTTAGCTCTCATTTCTTCTTTTGTTCTTATCGTCAAGCCAGGTCTGTTTAAATGCTGTATCTTTTTTCATTAGTACATGTTTGCAATACATAATGATTACATTTTGCATGGGGAATTGGTATGTGTATGCACATATCTTAGCTACGTTTCCATCCCTTTTTCTTCCTCTCTCCAATTTTTGGTTCCTTTCTCTTTTGAAAGATCTATCTCCCTACTTATTATCTGTTTTTTATTTTGCTCTTTATTTGTATTTTAGGTTTCTCAAAAAGAGGAACCATGATATGTTTAAGCTTGTATGTCTGATTGGTTTCACTTAACATTATGGTCTCAAGATGCACCCATTCACCTACAAGTGACTGAAGTATACCCTTCTTTAGGCAGGGTAGCATTCCATTGTGAATAAACCACATTTCTTTATCCGTCCATCTGTTGATGGATTGATAGGCCACTTCCAAGACCTAGCTAGTATGAGTTTTGCTGCTGTAGCCACGCTCACCCCTGCGTAGCGCTCTCCCATAGTGAGCCCACATCAGTGCTTCCCTGCATTTCTCCAATAGCATCTGCACTGGTCTTGCTTCCATTTCAGCCCCTTTCTGATTTGTTCTCCACAGTGAGCCCAAAGTGATTTTCTAACACACATTTGATCATGTTCCCCTAGGCTTGTTAGAACCCATCAGAGAAATCCCATTTCTCGTAGTGTTCCAATCACCTCCCCTATCACTCAGTTGAGTTGGGTTTGACTAGGACAGTCTTGGTTTCTGTCTGTTTTCATGGTGTGGATACTTCAGTCTTAAACATGTCCTAGTTTCCATGATAATCTACAGTTTAGGCATCCCTAACCAGAAATGCAGCAAAATCCAAAACTTTCTGAGTGCCAGCATGACCCACACAGGGAGAGTTCCACACCCAACATCATGTGACAGATCACAGTCACAAAAAACCACTCCCAGGCTATGTGTGTAAGGTGCGCATGACCATAAATGAATTTTATGTTTATACTTGGATCCCATCCTCAGGATCCTTCATTATGTATATGTAAATATAGCAAGATCTGAAAAAAGCCCCAAATCCAAAATACTTCTTGTCCCAAGCATTTCTGATAAGGTATGCTCAACACGGTTGTGGTCTCCTTACTTGCAAGGCCTTTCATGTTGTGTTGCCACACCCCGAGCTCTTTACCTCCACACTCTCTGTCACATTCTGCCTCAGCCACATTGAACCACTAAGGCTCTTCTGTGTCCCTTTCACCCCACTCCTCACACATGTGAGTCCATCCTTCCATCCTTCCAGCCTCTGCCACCATCTCCTCCCTCACTGGCTTCTGTGCGTCTTTGATTTCATTTGTTGAGGGGTCCTTCCACATTCTCCCTGCAGCACGAGCTCAAGAGCCACCCTCTCCTGTGCTCCCCCCGCACCTGTGCGTTGCGGCACTGGCTCAGGAGCCACCCTCTCCTGTGCTCGCCCGGCACCTGTGCATTGCGGCACTGGCTCAGGAGCCACCCTCTCCTGTGCTCGCCCGGCACCTGTGCATCGTGGCACTGGCTCAGGAGCCACCCTCTCCTGTGCTCACCCCGCACCTGTGCGTCGCGGGACTGGCTCAGGAGCCACTCTTTCCTGTGCTCCCCCCGCACCTGTGCGTCGCGGCACTGGCTCAGGAGCCACTCTCTCCTGTGCTCCCCCCGCACCTGCGCATCCCATTTATTGTCTTGTGGTATAATTGCTTATTTATCCAGCCCCTCAGCCTGATTCTAATCACAAAGAACGTGTGCCAGCCCCTACCTCTGAGGTTAGCTCAGTGCTTGCTTGCTACATCATAAATACTTGATAAATATTTGTTGGATTAGTCAATAAATGAGTGAGATGAAGGTAGGATTCCTTACAAGTGAGCAAACCTAATGTATTGGTTGCCCTAATTCATATATGATGAGAGAGTTAGAGATAGAGATAGACAGAGAGAGAGAATGAGAATGAATTTAGTCTTGCGCTAGGAACCTTTTTAACTGCACTGGTAGAAGAACTGAAAATACAGAGTAGAGAATTCTCATCCTGCTATTAAATAATTTAGGCTCACGATGAAAGTATTGGTGAACAGTGCATCCCAGGTATATGTCACCTCTTTAACATTAGCTAACTTTAGCTGATCCTGGTATTATTCTACTATTTCCTCTGTAGTATAAAGTTCGAGATAAGCTGTTATTTTGAACACTGCACCGATTTATCTTTAATGAGACATCTTTGCACTATGGAATATTTTAGGCTTGACATGGAGTTAGCCCCAGCACCAAGAAGACATGTTTCCTCATTCAGGACTTGTTTACTGAGGCTGCTGTGTTTTTGCTGTACAGGGTTTTGCAAGACAACTGAGAATCCCTGGTGTTTCGAAGGGAGGCCTGGCAGGAAAGGAACTCATTCCAAATGGGTCAGGTGAAGAGACTTTGAGGGAGGGACTGATCACAGATGTGTCCACGGGGCTAGCGAAACACCTGTGGGTGCTCGTGCGCCCCAAGCCTGTACCATCTCTAGGCAAAGGGGGCTTGAGGGGGAGCCTAGTGAACCCTGCGCTGTGGCAGGATGGAACTGGAGTTGCCTGGAGGGAACTATTGCTGGAAGCCTGGACTGAATCAAGGAGAGAACAGGGAAGGACACTCCATCTTTCTCGTCTTGCCTTTGCTCTTCCGACAGTGTCTTCCACTGAGGCCAGAGGACCAAGGAGCCTGGATAATGCCATTCCTCAAATTTGGCCTCCTGGGAGAGGGAGGAAGGTGGAAGATGGATCTAGGAGGGCAGACACTAGCCACCAAGGTCCTCATTAACACATTCAAAACAGGGCTGTAATTTGCATGTCTCTGTAATTCACATGTCTCGCTGCCCTCTGGCTCTGATTTGAATTTGATCCCTCCGCCCCCTGTGGGCATGAACCACAGCTGATACATGTATGAGTGTCCCATCAGGTGGCTTGCACTGCTTCTCAGGGGGCTTTGTGCTAATAATGCAAAGAGAGGCATTGATTTAGCAGACCATATGTCACCATGTTACAGTTCCTTAAGGAAAACATTAAAAAAGGTGTAGAAAATTATAATACAGGTACTTTGTGGTACCACAGTTCTAAATGCATATTATATACATGTGCAAGGGGGTACTTGAAAGATTTTCATGTTACTGGAAGACATAGGAGTAGGCAGAGAGTTCATGAACAAGAACGAAGCTGCAAGGGAAACACTTCAAAGAATCAATAATTGGGACCTCATCCTACTGAAAAGTTTTTGTACATCTAAAGAAATCACCAGCAAAGTAAAAAGAAAACCCACAAATTGGGAAAAAATCCTAGCTGGCTGTCCTTCAGACAAAGGTCTTCT